>JAZFAU010000095.1:252500-867629 GCA_037178615.1 Dione vanillae | reverse complement strand
CTAAAGAACCCAGCTCCGACACCAGCTAAGCCTCCCACAATAAAATCCATTGTACTATGAAATACAATTATTTTTAGGGTCCATACAAATTAACAAAAATAGAACCCTCATTGATTTGTTAACACAGCCAAATTCCTTTAAAACTATTGGACAAAATTGTGTTGCTTTTGCCCATCTACACCTCTATATAGAGAGCCTGATTGTATGCATGTTAGTTGGAAAATTTAATACTCTCATTCAAGGATGAGTTATAAACAAAATAATTTTCATAGTCCATCTTATAAAAAGCTTTTCTTCCTAATTTGTTATCTGATATATACAATATACAAAAAAATATATATTTAAAAGAAATATTTATAGGACAATTTCTTAAGAGGTATTTTTTTTTCTTTGTTAAATGATGAGCATTATTTTCTTTGACATAGGTTTGTTTGCTAGGTTTATCCATTTGAAAGTATCCCAAAACATCTATAGTTTTTAAGACTTATAATGTATGACTAATATGTATGTATAAATACTATAATGTATAAAGACTTATAATATTACATTATAAATCTTAAAATAATTCGTAATTTAATTTATATAAATTAATATTTTTGTAATCTGTTTCACAAAAAAAACCTTACTATATTTTTATTTTAATAAGCTTACTGTCCAATTTTTTTTAAATATGTAAGATATATGTTACGTACCTTATTTTAATCTCAATCATTTTTAAAAATAGTCAGGTAAATATTGTACAAAACCAAAGTATTAAAATAGAAATAATATTTTATTTGTAATGTTACTTAGAAACGGCCTTAAGCACTCAAAGCAAATATAGAAACTAAATTTTTCTTTATACAAGCTCTATGACGTAAAATAACAAAAATACATGAGATAAAATTAACAGCATCCATAGGAATATTTTAAATATAAACAATCGATGATAATAAATTAAATTAATAATTAAATGCCTACCTGATAAGAGATCAAGTAATTGAAGTCATCTGCCCGATTGTAATACTGATAGTAAAGCAAACATTATGTATTTTATGTACTAAATCACTGGAGAATTCCACGCTACATTCGTTTCGTAACAAATTCTTCAAATCCCATAAGGCCATGGCACGCCGTCAAATATGTCAGTGTCGCGATGACAGTGACAGTTGTGCAAAATCAGCTGATATTTGTGCGTTTGGATACAATACTATTGTTAAATGATTTGAGATCTGGTTGAAAAAATATATATTTTTCTTTTTTCGTTTTCACATGTCATATATTTTTGACATTTGTGCTTTAAATTTTTAGTGAACTGTTACAAAATAAAATTTTCGTATATATTTACTTACATAAAACATTTTTAGTATCATTCATAAGGATTGTATTAGTTATGTTAAATTAATATTAATAGCTTAACATAATAAAAGAAAATAAAATATGGCTGTTTCTAATGCAATGTTTCTATTTGAAGTAGTTGTAGAAAGCGTTAAGAGCTTAGTTGAAAGTCGTCATTTTATAATTAAAAGTGATTTTGCTGATATATTTTCTTTGGAACTCAAAGATCCAAAACAAATGTATATTGTAATACCAGAGCCTCCACCTCTTCCACCCGAACCACCTGGCAAGAAGGGTAAAAAGAAACCGCCAAAACCAAAAAAAGGAAAAAAAGGGAAGGGAAAAGTAGAAGAGCCTCCTCCTGAACCCGTTATACAATCAGGGCAATCTGTTTTATTCTCAAGTAATGCCGAGTTTTTAATTCAAAGTATGAAAAAATTTCCACTAGAAATATCATTGTGGAGCAAAGAAGATAATTTAACGTTCATAGGGTCTGCTCAAATTCCTTGGGATCCCGTGTTCTATACATTTTTAGAAAAGATATGTAATTGTGAAGAGCCCCCTCCAACGACTTTAAACGAAGAATATAATATATTTCAAGAAGGCACTGCTAAACTAATGGCAAAAATAGGCATTCAAGTTAAACTGTCCTATTTGACAGATCGTGTTACTACCGCGTTTCGTACTCTTTCTGAAGACCCGTCTGTAAGGAAAGTGTTGTATACAGGTATCAATTCTAAAACAACATCTTACATGTGCACAATGAAAACGACCGATGAAATTTTTGAGCAAAATTGTAATAAAATTGCAAATAATTTTGTAGTAGATAAGCCAAATCTTAATAAAATTGCTTATGCCGACTACAAAAATGCACCCGGCGCTAATCTTACCTTCTTTAATGAAGGTGACTATTGCTGTATGGGTAGTGCAGATAAACCACCAGAATCTATTTACAAAGCACCTCAAACAATGCCTGACATCGACCACATAATTGACTATGTGAGGAAGATAATAGTGTCTTGTAATGACAACATGAGAATGCTAACTCCGCGTCCGACGATAAGACCTAGAATTAAGGCAACTGATATTGATAGACTTTGCTATTGTAAAGAAACTAAATGGCCAGAAGGACAATTTGCTGAAAGGTTTAAAAAGGAAGCGCAATCAGAACCTTGTCCAATTTGTGTTAAACCTGAAAAAGGACCAAACGATTCTAGAGGATTAACTTTCGATATTGCCAATATTAGAGGTCCATGTGGTAGAGCAGATTGTAGGATAGCTAGAGATATGAGGGCTTACATTGAAAATCTAGTCGACGAAGATAACAAAGAAGTCGATATTAATGAGATTATCGGTCCTTGTGGTAGTAATGAGTGTAAGATAGCTGAAAAAATTCAGGAATTCCTTCGCCATGAAGGAGATTTTAGCCAAGGATCTACGTTAGAAGGCTTATCTACTCAATGTGCTTGTGTAAAACAAATGCAAGACGCTCTTACAAAAAGAGACACTTGCGATCCTACGTGCGAGAAAAACTGTGAAGACAGTGACAGTCAGGCCAGTAAATGTGAAGAAAAAATATGTCCTTTCGGTAGTAAATCCAAGAAGGAAAATGTTTATAATGTTTATTACTTTACAGTAGAGCACGATTTTGATAAAGAAAGCCCAAAATCATCGCCACCAAGTACTAATAAATCAATTAAGTTCAAATACTGTTCTTCCGATTGTCCTAGTACAAAGCCTTCCGAAAAGACTACATGTTCCAAAAGTGCCTGTTCTAATTTAACAGAGACTGTAGATGGTATTGATGAAGCTTTAAGTCACCAAGAACCGACATGTTCAGGAAAGTGCAATTTCCCTCCAAGTCCTGCAGACAGTGACATTGTCATACAAATGAAAGACATACATAATCCTTGTTGTGTAAAAACCTGTGACGTTGCTGAAAAGGTTAAAGATATAATAGTTGACGGCATTATGAGTAAGAAAAAAAAAACTTTAAATGATGACGACCCGTGCTACTGTGATTGTGACTGTACCTTTAAGTTTTCCAAAAACACTACCTATTGTGCTGTATGTGGGGGATATGAATGCATGGGTGACGATATGAAAATTTTGCCTGAACATGCTAAACCTCATCCTTGTCCAGTTTACCATAAGTTATATGATAAAAAATATATCAAAGTACAAAGTCCATGGCCAGAAGAAGAACAAGCGAAGAAACCCCCTGATACTGTAAGTAACAAAAGTTCACGGACCACTGGTTCCAAGCAAGTTGTTCATAGGCGGTTAACAGTTTCTAAATCAATGAAAAGTTTATCGGACAGAGTGGTTAGCAGTACGGATAAGAAATCAAAACCCGAAACGGAGAAGGTTAAAAAGAAGACCCAGGAAAGAAAGGCTATTGGAAAGTTTACAGCAAATGTCAAAGTAACCCGTAAGTTTTTTGATAAAATTAAATAGTTTCAGGATTTTAATATAGTATAGCATACGACAGGTTTTTTTGACAACATGAATATGATTAGGCTGCACATTTTTTTTTTAAATGAGACCGTATAAAAGTAATATTCGAGAGTGGGTAACGAACCAACAATTATCATCGTAGTATCACACCTTACAAGAAATATTTTTGCTGGCTTATTACGTCATTTAAACTGTTACTTTTTCGTACAATATAATAGTAGATTTAATTTTACTTGTTTTAAATAAGTCTATATTTTATTCATGTTCTAGCATTGCCTGTAGTGGAAAAGAAGGCTGAGGAAAAGTATCCTTATCCTCCAGTACCTAAAAATATGGGTTGGAATTGGACTGCAGAGGATATTCCTGGTATGAAGGTATATAACAGACAAGATAATTTGATTTTAAAATAATGAAGATAATTATAAAATTTAAATAGCTATTAAAATAATGTCAGTTAAAGGGTAATTTTTTCTAATTTAAGCCTCGACCAAAATGGAAACCAGGTGCAGCAAACAAGATACTTGTACGACGATATCGTACTATTCGAGAAGGTGTAGACATTATTGCCAAGAAAAAACGAGCGATGATGCAAAAAAAGAAAAAAATTGAAATGAAACCTACGTTAATTGTCAAAAAACAAAATGGAGAATATACTGTTCAAATGGAAGTTTTTAAGAAATATTCGAAAGAAAGACTTTTATTTCAATATCCTTATGATGAGAAACCACCATTAATCTATACTATAGGTAAAACAGAAGAAGAGAAACGGAAAATCCAAAAACAGCGTGAGAGAAGAGAGCGGAGGGAAACAAGAAGAAAAAGTAGACTACTACAGTCTACTTTTAGAGATCGATGTCAAGAAATTTGTTTGAAAGCTTACAATCAAGCTATAGGTATTTTGCCACTGCCTAATCCAAACGACCCATCATGCCCTTGTGAAACTGAGGCTTTGCCAGTTCTCAGTCCTCCAATAGATTCATGTTCTTGTTCTGATGAAGACTCTATATCTAGTAGTGACACTGATAACGATGAATGGACTATTGAATTTACACCACCAGCTGCTCGTTGGGATGTTAAAGCTAAACACCCACCTGGGCTAGCAGAAAATGAAAGTCAATATAATTATTTAGACTATAAAGTAAAGTTACTTGATAAACAGGGAAACCCTGTTCCAAGATTCTTTAAAGGTCCTGATGGAAAACAGGAATGTAGTGATCTTGGGGGTTTCTGGAGTCCTGATCACTTCTGGTTGGAGATAAATAAGGATGGTTATATAGGCCCCGACGGAAGGTGGGTGCCAATGAACTTTACAGGCCCTGATGGCATGTATTATTCAGCAGAAGAAGGATTTTTCACGGATAATACAGGAGCAGTTTTAAAAATTGGAGTTGACGGGTATATAGATAAAAATGGAAAATGGGCGTGGTATTCAAAAAGTAAAGCGAAAAGTTCAAAATCGAAATTAACACTAGTAACCACGGGTAACAACCAAAAAGTATTACCATCAAAAGCTGAAAACGTCGTTAAAGATAAAAATGATACAAAGGGCAAGTCAGAAAGTGTGAAACCAAAAACCGATAAAGTAGCACAATCGGTGCCTAAAACTGAATCGGACAAAGGCAAATCTAAGAAAGCAGTTTCATACACTTCTAACAAATCTAAAAGTCCTTTGGTAATGAATGTATCATTAAATTATGAACGATATAAATCACCGCCGTCGTTATACGCCAAGAATGTAACGAATTCCAGGAAACTAGCAAAGTACAAAGAGATTATGGATGAACTCCAAATGTTTGATGACATGCCACCGCTAAATCCTATATCTAAAGCAAATAGAGCCTCGAATACTTCAAAGAAAAATTTATCGCCATTTATGATGTGTTGTAATAGAACAGATACATTACTAAGTATGTCCTGTTAGATCAAGTTATTCAGCTGAAGCGTTATGTTATTGCTTTTTTTAACATGTTTTTGGTGTCAATTGAAAATTTTTAGTCTTTTTTATTAGAAGAAACAAATATAAATATAGTTATAATGAATTCTAATAAGAAAAATAAAGAGAATTACATAAAAATATTTAATTTTTTTTATTATGGTTCGATTGGGCCAAAGAAAAATGGGCTCAAAATTCTTATTTGGCTCAAAATTGTTCAATTGGTTAATTTGGCTCAAACTTGGGCAGGAAGTATTTTCCTAATTTTATTAATATGAAATGTAGTAGAGTATAATTCATTTAAATAAAACAAATGTAATGAATCAAACCAGGTTCCTTCTTCAATTACATTTATTAATACTGAGTACAATTCAGATATCAAAAGGTACAGCATGGCTGCTTAATGTTCTCTTCAGAATGTTCCTCCCAAGAATGGTCAATCAAATATTTATACTAGTTTATTTATACCCCCACACAGTTGACCACTTCCGATACAATTTAATGTTGCCAACTAAACTATTATAATTAATATTTTTGAAATACAATTCCATAATAAAATATATAATCAAGTATAACCATTAATAAATTATTATAACATCGGATATTACAATGTTAAAATTAATTGATAGACAAATAACGAGTGACGTTCAAGACAATATCTTATTTCTTTATACAAATAATAATAAAATATCGATAAATTACAGTACAATTAAGTGATAAAATAACAAATCACAACACTCGGCCATCCGAACGCGTGCTCTCTCCGGAGCACGCACTAACAAATCACAACACTCGGTTATGATATATTTACTATGTATACAGAACAATTTTTTTTAAAATTCAATTTCAAATTATTAAGAAAACAAATTTATTAACAAACAAAAGTAAATAAAAATTACAATAATACAATATTTATACTAAACGCATCTGCACTTGTTATTATATATCCATATATTCTATGAGTTATTTTATTTATATAGGTTCACCAGTGGTACTTACAATATATAATAATAATAATGACCATTTTCTGCAAAGTTCACTATTAGGGTATGTTATTCCGTATTACATAATGTCCCCCACTTTTCAACTTGAACTTTTCATTGTTTCGGTCATCCACCACCTTAGTCAAGAGGTCCAGTCCAGCAGGGTCCCACAGTGGTGCAGATTTCGTATTTCCATCTTCTCATTGACCGTCCTATTTCTAGTCCCTTTCCTTGGATACCACAGAGTGACCTGTTTACTCTGCTTTTTCTGGTGCAACGCAGCTTGTGGCTTCTCTAGCCCCATTTCAAATGGTTTTGTCTCTAATATCAGAATTACTTGATTGTCTAAAATCTTGTTTCTCAGCATACTTTTTCCAATTACAATATATAACAATAATAAATTTTTAAAAAGTTTCCATAAACAAATGGATTTCAAGGTGAATACCGCATGCAACAATAGATAGCTATCAATTTTTTCATAAAAATAAAAGAAATGACAATGATATAACACAAATTACTTAATAATGTCGAACAGTAAATTCTTAATATATTAATAAAAAAACAATCAAGCGTAATAAAGACAATATCATAATGATGATACACTATGTAATGCTGATATCCTAGACGTTCGGTTTTGCGATATTTACGTAATGACGTTTTTACATACAAATTCAGTAAAAATAAATAAACTAAGCTTCTAAATTGTTACTTATATTATAAAATACCTAACCTTTTCATTATTTTCAGTACCATTTCTAATAAAGCTAAAGAAATTTCACAGCAAGGAGAATATTCACGTATCCAAGGTCTAATTCTATCAGATGCTATTCTTACACGTCTGTTAGTGCAATATAAAAAACAATTAAAACAACATTTGAATTACCTAACCATTTAGCAGCATGATAATTTGTTTTTGATACTTCTCCACTAGATATCGTGAATAAAGGATTGCAAGAGATCTTTTGAATTGTTATATTCTTTTGCCGCGTTTGAGGCGCATAAAGTAATATTGATTATATTTTATAATTCTGTATTAATCATTTTGACATTCAAAATCTGAAATAAATTAATAGAGAAATAAATATAAACATTTTAAAATAAATTTCAATGTTAAGAAACCTTAATGACACAAATCCTAACAACACGAGGAATAAATCTTTGTTCCAATGTTTATTAAACATATTTAATTGACAATAAAAAAAATAATATCAATATCTCTTAAGAAATACATAAGTCAATCAATTTTAAATAGATATACTAGCCACAGCAACTTGCCGTTACAAAAATAGCAAATAACAATGCGTTATGTTAACTTCAGAATTCGTATTTTAGCACGATTTTAATTTACTAAATTTCCATAATTATGCAAATTGTTATAAATATATATTTCAAAAAGAATAATATAATTTCCACTTAAATCATCATATAACAACATATGATATGAATCATACGGCCGTAGCGTTAGGTACATTAATAGTACGCTTCGCTGGGATATTGGGGATTAACCAAAGATATCAATTAGGTATGCGTTTGGCTAAGCTATCGTTACTATTCTTTTGTATTGTAATGGAGGTCGCAGAAAATTAAAGTTGTAGGAAATCTCTGGTATATACTTTAGTTTAACTTTTAACATGTTATTGAGACCGGCCGTTAAGAAACCTATTACTAATATTACTATAGGGTCATGCGAAAAAAAAATCTTTAAAATAAACCTTTAGAATATTCATATTAATAATAGTAGTGTAAACTAATAATATAGGAATCACTCTTCTCACTACAAATGGTAAGGATAATAATATTTCAGTAGTTTTCAAAATTATCACCCGGTAAAAATGAATTTAGTACTTCCATTTTAATTGCAGTTAAATTTTAGTACTTTATTAAATTATTAGCAAAAATAAAATTAGCTCATTGTGACCAAACTTTCAATTTCTACAGATATCCTAACTACAGATATTTTTAGAACACTTCATTAGATTACAATCGCTGCCAAAGTGTATGAATTCAAATTTGAAATATTTATTACCAGCATCAAATAATTCAAATTACGTATTTGAACACACAATTAACGAACGGTTTAGTTAGTTAAAGTTAACTACTTGATATGTGTACATACGTGGTATGATACAAGGGGTTTTAGTTTTAATTAATTATCAAGATGACGATCTTACCCGACGATTGACGATTTAGTGCACTTTACAATAATTAGAAGTTCAGTTAAAAGTTTAATGAGAATTTGTTATAAATTATAGGTCCATTCTACTGTCGGGTCTTTTAAAATCTGGAATAACACTAAAATATTTTTAATAATCATCTTTGTTTATCACTGATTACATTGTTTATTACACTTTAGAGCTTGTGTCTTATTACGTATGGAGTTATCGGCATTTACGTTATTTCACATCTGCTGCGAGTATAAAAACTTATAATAAAAATAATTTCTTCATTTATCCACGATTTACTAAGAATATCTTCAAAGAACAGACAGTTATCATCTTGACAGCAAATTTAAAAAAATATATATTTATACTCTTACTTGGATTTTATCGGCCATTAGTTGGTTCAGCTGTCGTCACATAACACAACAATTGTTTCAATTGGTTGGTATTTCAACTTCTTCCACGACTGGAAGACCTATATCTTGTCAATTCTGCCTTACTGGAATGAAAACATTTCTCGTCCCCTGAAAAACTATTTTACGAAGCTTCACATTCTTTTATAAATTTTAAACTTGTCTTGCCTTTTTTTTACTTTGGGGCCAACATTAAAGATACAGATACACAAGCTCAAAAAGATTTGAATACCTTAACCGAGTGGTTTGAATTGTACTTACTGACAATTAATACCGTAAAAACGTGTTATGTAATATTTAAACAAATGAAAATAAAAACATTTCATCTCATAACCCACTAGTAGTTAATAATGTGATTATCTAACAAACGTCTGAAATGAAAAAATGAAATATACCTGGGTCAGACACTCATCTCTCGTGGACATATCAAATTGAACACATCAAAACAAACTTTCATCCATTTTGGGTTCGCTAGGTAATATCTCCCAGTGTATCCTCAAGAAATTAAAATACAATATCTAGTGGAATCACACCTAAACTACCTAATCGAGATTTGGGGAAATGTGCCTAAAACAAAACTGCGTGACTTACAAGTTAAACAGAATAAATTAGTAAAATTATTATTTCATTATCACCACCTTACTTCAACAAAACTATATTTACTGAACTAGGAATAATGAATATAAAACAACTCCACTCTTACAATACTTATAACTTTTACACAAATGCTACTTTTAGCAAAACTCACAAATATACAAACGAAGTACACGCAGGGGAAGCTTGTTTTTCTTATCGAGAGTTCGAACAAAATTTACTATGAAAAATGTAACATACGACGGAGCACAATGTATAATAAACTACCCATCGACATAAAAACATTGTACGAGCTTACATGTCTTAAGTCAAAATTAAAGAAACATTTTTAAAAATTATTCCAAATATTTATAATACTATTAAAATATTTAAATAAATATCTCATTGTGACTACAATTTTACTGGCAAAATGTTCATCCTACCCGCCTATGTTTTTATTTTATAAAAATTTGTACTTTTTTCAAATCAAACTTGAATTATTGTATTATTAATGTTATTTTCTTTTTGTTTTGTTTATTCTAGTAGACAAAAAAAATTTGTGCGAGTATAACGACCGATTGTAAAATTGTAGTTATTAACAAACTGTAGATTATGTTCTCACGTAAATAACCGTATTGTCTTTTGAAAATAAATATCTTTAAACATAAATCTTTAAACCATACGTATACTAGTATTAAGCTTAGCTTAAGCTATTTCATATCAACGTACCAAGCATCTATTAGCGTTTCATTTCAAAAAATCGCACGTGATTTGATTATAAATACTAAAACGGCTTAAGAAAATCTTAGTTAACATGAAATTATTCTTCATTCCAAAATTACTGTTTGACCGACTGCGTTTCAGCTGTATAGCTGAATTATCTTACTGCAATCGATAACTTGAGTTCAGCTATATAACCAACATAACAGAAATCTATAAGTTTTTACATCGTTTGTAAATATCTGGCTTAGCTCATTCATATAGCTCTAATTACTATTGTATAACTAAAAGCACAACAATATTTCTTCTACATTCTTCAATATTCTTACTAAGAGACTATGTAATACGCAACCTCATGTTTGTTATCTCAACCCGCCTATATGGTTGTATCTCGCACTACATGGTTGCAACATAATTACCAATATGGCTGTTCCTCACGCAAATCTGTATCTATTTTTACACATTTTTCTGATAGTTATTGTCAGAAAAGTTAAAATTTGACGACAATAATACGTTATTAATTCGAAATATATTTACTTCAAAAATATTAACTTTATCTCGAAATCACATTATCAGCCTTCATTATTTCTCATGAAACCATTTCTACACTATAAACAAACAAACAAATTCTCTCTTCTAAAAAAAAAAGTTTTATCAGTTATTACTTAGGTTTTCAATATTATATAATCATTTACAAAACTAAATATTCGTATTGTAGCATTTGCGAATGTCGATAGCATATATTCGCATTCGTATTCACGAATGTGTAAAAAAAAAAATTACATTCGTTACATCACTAATCTCAAGCTACCTACATGTTTTTCAAGTCAAGTCAACTACGTCACATTCATAGGCCCGTCTTTCAAGTCATCTACATTCAAACTCACATTTACATAATTCAAGCCACCTACATGGTGGTAGATCATTTCAGACATCTTTTATTCAAGCCACCTTCCTGGTGGTAGATCACAATTCTACAATTCAAGCCACCTTCCTGGTGGTAGATCACAATTCTACAATTCAAGCCACCTTCCTGGTGGTAGATCACAATTCTACAATTCAAGCCACCTTCCTGGTGGTAGATCACAATTCTACAATTCAAGCCACCTTCCTGGTGGTACATCACAATTCTACAATTCAAGCCACCTTCCTGGTGGTACATTACAATACTACAATTCAAGCCACCTTCCTGGTGGTAGATCACAATTCTACAATTCAAGCCACCTTCCTGGTGGTAGATCACAATTCTACAATTCAAGCCACCTTCCTGGTGGTAGATCACAATTCTACAATTCAAGCCACCTACCTGGTGGTAGATCACAATTCTATAGTTCAAGCCAATTTCAATTCAATTCAATCTATAATCCAACAATTCAATATATAATTCAACAATTCAATCTATAATTCAACAATTCAATCTATAATTCAACAATTCAATCTATAATTCAACAATTCAATCTATAATTCAACAATTCAATCTATAATTCAACAATTCAATCTATAATTCAACAATTCAATCTATAATTCAACAATTCAATCTATAATTCAACAATTCAATCTATAATTCAACAATTCAATATATAATTCAACAATTCAATATATAATTCAACAATTCAATATATAATTCAACAATTCAATATATAATTCAACAATTCAATATATAATTCAACAATTCAATATATAATTCAACAATTCAATATATAATTCAACAATTCAATATATAATTCAACAATTCAATATATAATTCAACAATTCAATATATAATTCAACAATTCAATCTATAATTCAACAATTCAATCTATAATTCAACAATTCAATCTATAATTCAACACCTACTTGGTGGAAGATCGCATTTACAAATCTATAATTCAATACACCTGCATGGTAGTAGATCGCATTAATAAATCTATAATTTATTCATATACAAAATTTACAATACATAAATGGACTCGCATATTCATTATAAATAACAATTATTATAAGACTAAATTTCTGTTTTATATGGTTCAAACGTTTGATATAGTAGTAACGTACATGCGTATCAGAAAAATTTTTCTACCGTCTTACAACAAAACTTGCATGGAGGGTACTCATTTACTATACGAAAAATAAACTCACGATGTTAAACCACATTATCTGGTTGATAATTCTTTCATACAACAATTTAGTCTCGGAAAATAAAGAGCTAAAACGGAATATTTTCATTTCTTTTACTTACATAAATTTCTCCTCTCCAGGGCGCGTGGAACTTTACACTTCTGAGATGTAATGAATCAAACCAGGTTCCTTCTTCAATTACATTTATTAATACTGAGTACAATTCAGATATCAAAAGGTACAGCATGGCTGCTTAATGTTCTCTTCAGAATGTTCCTCCCAAGAATGGTCAATCAAATATTTATACTAGTTTATTTATACCCCCACACAGTTGACCACTTCCGATACAATTTAATGTTGCCAACTAAACTATTATAATTAATATTTTTGAAATACAATTCCATAATAAAATATATAATCAAGTATAACCATTAATAAATTATTATAACATCGGATATTACAATGTTAAAATTAATTGATAGACAAATAACGAGTGACGTTCAAGACAATATCTTATTTCTTTATACAAATAATAATAAAATATCGATAAATTACAGTACAATTAAGTGATAAAATAACAAATCACAACACAAAACTTTCTGAATTCTCCGAAAATATTGTTATGTTAGAACCGATCCAAATTGTTACTTTAAAATAGAAGTAAATAAAACAAAATACGATGTTGGTTTCGTCAAATTTGCCATAGAAACATGTGCTTTCGAGAAGCTTATAAGTTTTAGGGGATAATTTTTTGTAATAATTTCAGTAAAAATTACAAAAAAAAAATATTAAAATTAAAGAAGTAGATAATGTAATAAAAATATTATATTATTTATTAATGTAAGTTATATTGTAGAACAGGTACAATAAACGCGATAACTGAGCCAACTGGCCAGTATATTTTAAAAATAAATGAAATCTATGTATTTCATATCAAAATTTTGGACTGTCATGTAAATTACAAGTCTATTTTAAATAAATTAAAATAAATTAATAAATTTTTAAGTATATAAATGTAATTTTAGAGGAAAAGTATATAATAAGCGAAACATAACATGGCTCTTTCGGATTCAATGTTTTTATTTGAGATAATTGTAAAAGACTTGAAGAGTTATAGGAGATGTAATGAGTTTTTGGTAACAGCTGAATTCGAAGATGTATTCAAGATATGTTTTAAAAAAACAATGTTAAATTCCGCTTCAAAAAATGTCAGATTAATGAAATTAAAAGAAAAATATAAGCAGAAGGTGAGCCGTCGAAGAAAATCAGGCGAGGATGCCAAATATTTAAATAGGCAATCAATATTGATAACGGAAACTCCTTCTATATTAATTTCGAATATGAAACAACATCCTTTAGAAATATCTATATATTCAAACAATAGCTCCCGTAAGTTGGGTTTTTCTGATGTACCGTGGAGCAGATTTTTTGTCAAGTATATACGCAATGTATGTAAAAGCGAATCAAAGTCACCTCTTCAAGTTCAAGGAAGATTTAATATATACGATGAAACAACCATGACGCGTATTGCGACGATAGATATGACTATAAAATTATTATATTTAGGTGCAAAATTTACAAAACAGTTAAGAGCTGTTGCCTCAGATCAAATTGATTTTTCTAGAAATAATTATCTTGATACAAAATCAGAACAACATAATCTTCATCTGACAATAAAGGATACAGTTTACAAAGATTATAATATATTAAATGACCAATCGAAAGCAACACCTGGAAATGTAATTAACGATCTACTTCCAGTTCCTATGAAAATAAGAAGTGAATCAAAATATTATTAAGCAATATAATACCAGATATAAAAACGTCCTTGTCTTGTTCTTCAATAAATTTTAAGGGCCGTAATATTTTACATTATGTATTTGGCAATTTAGAAAGTCCTGTTACCAATAAAGTCTATTGTGTGAGCTATTTTACTGTTGAAAACGACAAAAGTGATAAAGATTCTCCGAAAATGACGGATACTGAAGAATCACAGCCGTCAAGTATGCCAAAAATAAAATTTACAAGATGTGATAGTAAGTGTCAAAATGTTACCGATAGCGCGTATTCTTTAGATTTGTCAGAGGGAGCTGCTCAAATCGATGTAATAACATGTAAAGGAGTTGATTGTAATATAAGGGAACACAGAAAATTGCCGTTACCACCAGATGATCGAATACTTTTAGATTTAACAAATGCAAGGATAGATTGTTGTGATCAGCAAATGACAGGAAAAATTGAAGAAATAGTTGGTGAAGTTAATACTAAGATGAAAATAGGTGAAGATCCTTGTTTTTGTACTTGTGAATGTACTTTTGGTTTTATGAAGAAAACCACTTATTGTAACATTTGCGGAGGATATGAAATAATTGGTGATGAATTAACTAGGAAACCAGAAATTGAAATGCCTATGCCTTGTCCCATTTTTTCACAAGCTTGTAGACAAAAGTAAATTAAAAACGTGGAGTACTTCTGGCAGTGAAGGTAAAAAGAAAGATGATTCTAAAGTTTTAAAAACAAGTTCATCTCAAAAAGGAGTAACTTCTGACAAACGTGCGCAAGGTAGTGACAAAAAAAGCGTTGAATCCGAAAAAGACTCCAAAAAAGGCAAGAAGATAAATTCAAATGACCGATTTAAATTTAACTACGGCTATAAAGGTATACGTACGTATTTAATTTTTGTTTACTTTTTTACTTATACTAAGTGGTCAACAACTTTAATAAATTTAATTAAATTTTAAATTACACAGCTCCTCAAATAGGACACAGTAGATGTGTATTGCCATGTTCCGGTACACTAGACAATGTTCCCAAAAACATGGGGTGGCTTTGGACTTCTGAAAATATTCCAGGGATGAAGGTAGTATTATTAAGTAATAACTATTATATTGGCTATAAACATGATTTTTTTTGTTTTTATTTTTTTTTTATAATTTTTTTTTTCATAGTTTCGGCCTCAATGGAAACCTGGTGCAACTAGTAAACATGTAGTGAGGCTGCTTAGAATAGCTAGAAATCCAGGAGAAATGCTCTCTAAAAAGAGGCGTAAAGAGACAGGCAAAAAGAAACGACCATTGAAACGTCCTTTGTTAATCGTCCACAAAAAAGATGGCGAGTTCACTGTTACGATGGAAACAATGAAGAATTATTCCAGATCAAGAGCTGTTAACCAGCATCCTTATGAAGACAAGCCTGTAGTCACATACACGATAGGTAGGACGGAAGAAGAAAACAGAGAACGCCTTAAAAAGAAGGAGCGTGCGCAAAGACGACTTGAGAGAGCTCAACGTCACTTTATACAAAGTACGTTTAAGGATATGTGCAATGAAATATGTTTGAAGACGTACCAACAAGCTCTTGGTTTACTCCCTGAATCTGAAGATCCTGCGTGTATGTGCTATCCAGCATTACCAGCGCCAAATACAACAAATATGAACGTGTCCTGCTCTTGTTCTGAAGATAGCGAGTCCATTGGTTCTGCAACCGACTCTGATGAGTGGATAGTCGAGTTTACTCCACCAAATGCCTTCTTTGATCCTACTTATAAAGGAAAGAAAATAATCAAGGCCGATAGTGCAAGTCAATATACATACTTAGATTATAGAGTTAAGCTTCTTGATAGATTCGGAAACCCTGTTCCAAGGTTCTTTAAAGGACCAGATGGAAAGCAACAATGCAGTGATTTAGGTGGTTTTTGGAGCCCAGACCACAAATGGTTGGAGATAAATATTGATGGATATATAGCCCCGGATGGAAGATGGGCACCAAATTTATTCATTGGACCTAGCGGAGAACAAGTTGATGCTGAAACAGGAAAATTCCAGGCTACTAATGGTAAATGGTTAGTTGTTGGTATTGACGGGTATATTGACAGTCAAAACAAATGGAAATTTTACCCAAAACAAAAAGGTCCATATAAGAAAAAACCTTATAGTGAAAAGGAAAGTAAAAAAGGGAAAACAATAGATAAAAAATGCGATAAATCTTACTCTACTTGGAGTTGTTTTGGCGATGTATCACCGAAGGAGTTGTCAAGATTAGGAATATCCGGTCACGGTGGGGATAGAAAACTATTAATGTCCACTTTAGAGAGCATGTTAGCACGAGGTGAAGATGTTAAAATACCAGAACCCAAAACTATTTTCCATTTGCAATCGTCGAAAAGAAAAAAGTCAAAGAAACCTCGATGGAGATCGTCGAGTGTATTTGACTTACACAAGTGTCACCATTCTACACCTTCAGATAAAGGAATAGTGGCTGTGGATGAATACGGTCATAAAACCTATTTCCGATTAAAAAGTTCTAAGAACAAACGGCCAAAACATCGGTTGGATACTTTAGCTAAAGAAGGAATAAGCCTCAGTTCATTCCATGTACCATGTTTTAGTTCGTTTATAAGTTCAGAAATTATGAGGCAAAAACTTCGGGAACACGTACTGTCTCATAACAAAAGACATACATAATTTTTGTAACGTACTGTGTCCAAATGTAATTGTTAGGTCGTCGTAAGAGTTGTGAAACGTTATGTATTGAGTCGTGTGATAAGTTAATATTATTTTTTTTGGTAACGTGTTAAGTAAAATTTTCAAACGTTGTAATTTGTATATATTTTGTGAGAAAAAAGAAAAATATTGTTTTTGGTACAAATTAGTAAACGAATAATGTAATGTTGTTGGTTATTTATTTTTAAAGCAGCATATTGACGTACAAAATGACAATGAAAAAAAAGGTATTTATTTTTGTTTTTTTTTAGTTTTTTTCCAAACATTTTTTTATATTATATTAAAGACGAAATATAAAATGTAATTAAACCTTTTCAGGTGCATCGTCAGTGGAGACCAGGAGCGGTATCTAAAAAGTTGTTACGTATGCTTAACAAAGCTAAATTAAGAACACCTACGGTTGAACTAACAAAACCAATAAAGAGGGCCAAGAAACAAACTGAAGACAAACCTACGTTAATAGTGTGCAAGAAAAATGGTGCATACCATGTTCAAATGCAAGCGACTAATAGTGCTAATGACAATACAACGTATAAGCCCTTAGTGTATAAAATAGAGTCAACAAATAACTTGGCTAAAATACAACAGAAGGAAAAGCTTAAAAATAAATTAATAAGAGATGCAGTGAAAGGAATTTGGTCAGATTTTTACTATCCAGAGCTTTGTGAGCAAGCTTGTATGAAAGCTCTTGCTGATACTATTCAATTACCGGAAGAATATTATGATGAAGAAGAGGAACCAGAGGAATGTGAGATTTGTGAGGAAAATGAGGATTGTCTTAGTTGCAAGTCTTCTGAAATAGATTGGGAGATTCAGTTTACTCCACCTTTGATGAGCTATCAAGCACGTCACAAGGGAGAAATAATGGCAGATGTACAGTCTTAACCAAATATACATGATTTATGATATATATTTAAAATTGGATGTTGTAAACAAAACATTAATTCAAACAACTTCTGTCCTGTTTCTCACGTTAGGAACATATTGTTATTTTATTTTTCTTATATATTTTATGAATGTCGATTGTTTTTATTTTTATTGAGATTAAATAAAATAAAGTTCTACTATATAGTCTTATTTTTATTGCTAAATAGTAAGTTCAACATATCCCATATGACCAGAGATAGCGTGGTGTGAGGTGCTATCCTAAGATACAACGGGCCAATTCCTTTGTACAAGCCGTGTAGGCCTTCAGTTTTGTACGTCTTGCAAATGCAGTCTACAGCACCCTTGTAGAGACGTTCACCTTTTGACGCTGGACCTACATATGTGAAAAATCTTAATTATTAAAATATATAATTTTCTTATATCTTTTGTTAAAAATATCTTTAGCGAGTATATTAATAAACATGCAATAAGCCCGATATTATGGTAATGTTTTTGTTTGACAAAATTAATCACAAAACTAAATGCATGCTCTCAAATTTTCCAGATATGCTTATAATAGTAGGACTGATGATTGATTATTCGTAATTGTTTTCATGATGGGTAGCGTATGATAAGATGACTTTTTTAAATCTTAATAAAATGATTTAAATGTTTTATTTTTTATTTTTGGTTGCAACTTTAAATTAACACGTTAGCTGTTTGTAGAAAAAGGTTTGGTTTTTAATTGCAGCGATTTTTCCATCTAGTTTTAAATTTAGTTGTTGTTGATTGTATAGGTATTTTATTTATATACAACTGGATATGCGACATATACGACAAGTATAATTTGTCGGATCTACGAGTAAAGACAGGTAGTCAGATATTCATAGATGAAAACATCTTTAATTGTCAATATTGTCTGTAAGCAGCAAACGTGTTAATTACCCACAACATGGTTTCCGGCTTAGCTATTAACGACTACTATGTATTTTAAATATTGTACTATAGTTATAAGTTATTTTTAGCTTAGCTTAGCCAAAATCCGATTCAGACATTTACCCTGGTTATAAAGACGCGTATTGACAAGATCCAGGGGTGTTTCCAAGGCAACAGTGACAACTCCACATACGAGGCTAGCGGCTAACGCGAGTGTGATAGGCGAATGCTCCCAGTAACCGTGCTCAAGCAGGACATTTTTCACTCTGCAATTATTTACACAATGGCTATGAGATATATTTATAATTTTCCTAATTTTCGCAATGTGTTCATGCTTTATGTTATAATGTTAAATTTTGTGCTTTAAAAATGCTTTTAAAACGTATCCATATCATAAATCAGATCTGAGTGAATTTCGTGATATTTAATTATTATATATTTTACGCTTAATTTAATAAAACTTGAAGCCAAAACACACACACCCTTTTATTCATATTATTCAGTCAACTTGTTATTTTTAATGATTATTTATGTCGATCATGAACGTACAAATGAGGTTAAAATGATATATTTTCCAGTATGTATGAAATGTCGATCAAAAACCCAAAATGCAAGCTAGAAACACTGAAAAATTATAAATGCTGTTATGCTAAGCAGAACCTTTGGACAATACTCGTATATATTGTCATTTTAAAATCAATGCCATGGCAATGAAACTAATCTGTGTCCACAGGATCATTGATCTTCTTTCAATAATTAATTAAATGCAAAATTTTACCCTGATTGTACAGTCGTACGGTGACGACGTCAAACGGGCATATAGCTAGTGCTACCATGAAACCGCTCAGGTAGCTCGCGGCAAATGCGAGCCCGAGTGGTGACTGTTCGCATATTCCGTAAGACAGCAATGTTTCTTTCGCACTGTAGAAGAAAAAATGACTTTGCTGACTTGAATTAAACAAATGAATTATTTTTTGATTCACATATTGAATAGTATTTTTTGAACTTATACTAAAGAGGGATTATTAATAGTAGATGTATGGTTGCCCACAGCCTGGCAAAGCTTGGGTTAAAACTTAATTTGTAATGATGGTGTGTAATGTGTTTGTGCTTAATTGAAAATGAAAACTTACGTGGAGAAAGTAGTGAGTTGCGCGGCGCTGCCTATGGCAATCCTTACGCACGTCGCGTTGACGCCAGCGAAGAATCCTCTTAGACCTTCTGTCTTGTGTATTTGAATAAATCCGTCAAGCATTCCTAAATAATGAATAATATAGTTTTTATTTACATAAGTTTTAGTATCACGGGTTTCTTTCTATTGGAGAAGAACAAAATATTTTTATTTTCCGGGCTAATTATTAATATTAATTAGACTAATTTAGACTAAATATTAGAGGACCGTCGTGGCGCAGAGTCGCAACGTCTGCCTGTAACGCGACGAATTCTGGGTTCGATTCCCACTCGAGGAAGATGGTTTTTTTATTTTCATTTTCTTCGCTCTGGCAACTAGGCAAAGCGCGGCGTTGAGTTCCGCCACTCAACACGCAATGCCTCGAAAAAAGGCGGAAAGGGGGGACGGAGAAAAGCAGGGACTAAGCAACGGAGTGTCTTAACACTAGGTTCGTATGGGTGGATAAAGCGTGAAGATAAAAAAAAATTAGACTAACACAGTTGCTATTTCCAGCCAGCTATTTCTCAGGAGGTCAAAATTGGCAAACGGAGTGACTTACATAGATATAAATAAATAGAATACATAATATTACCTAAACATATGTATATACATAGATATGTGACGATGTCGTTGGAAGCAGTTACAAAGTTTCAGTTTTTCTTTTACAAGCTATGTGTACAGAATGTGTTTTTTGAAAATAATAACTAAGAATAAGTCTTTTAGGTTCCATACAAAGAGGTACATCGTTTTGTTAAGGTTGGTTTGTCGCATTACACTTTTAATGAGAAATATTGTATAAGAAAAACTATTAGTTTATACATAATTTATTAATAGGTGAACTAACCTTTATATGAATGTTGTCTTCCAACAGCTATGCTGGGATGGGCAGCTGCTTGTATCCTAGTTTTTAATACTGATGCTGGATTTGCTGAAAAACCACTCATCATACCGCTCACACTCGACCAAAACATTGTTTTATATATATTAATATCTCCGTCTTTTGTTTTTGTCCATCCTTGCACTTCGGCTACGTGGTACATGCCTAGTCTGATTGATGTAAAATATGATTATTATTTATTTATTTGTATTTATAATTGAAATTTCCATGTATTTTATTTTTATATTAATTCTCTATTCTAATAATTATTCAAATAAATATTATTGTTTCGGTTTTTATGTTGGTAGAAAGTAAATTTAATAATTTTATATAACTACAATATATATATATATATATATATATATATATATATATATATATATATATATATATATATATATATATATATATATATATATATACATATATATACATATATATATATATATATATATATATATATATATATATATATATATATATATATATATATATATATATATATATATATATATATATATATATATATATATATATATATATATATATATATATATATATATATATATATATATATATATATATATATATATATATATACTTAGTCTGGCCATAAATACTGTTACTATTCAAAAAAAGAAAATATTACGTTTGAATTTGGAATCTGTCATTTTTATATGATTGCTTGATGTGTTTTCTTATTTTCGCGCCATTATATTGTTAAATATTTTGTTATATTAAAATGGAGTGGGGTGATAAAGAGAACCGAATCGCTGTGATTGCCTTACATAAAGTAGGTATGGAGAAAAGTGCAATTTTTAAAACCCTCCACCCGCTTGGTATTAGTCAAATGTTTGTTTACCGGGCTATTGATAGGTACAATGATACCTCCTCTGTTTGTGACAGAAAAAGATCTGGCCGTCCACGTACCGTTCGTGTGAAAAAGGTGATTAAAGCAGTTAGGGAAAGAATTCGAAGAAATCCTGTCCGTAAGCAAAAGATTTTATCTCGGGAGATGAAGATAGCTCCTAGAACCATGTCGCGTATATTAAAAGATGACTTAGGACTTGCAGCCTATAAGAGACGTACTGGTCACTTCTTAACTGATAATTTAAAGAAGAATAGGGTGGTAAAATCCAAACAACTACTTAAGCGGTACGCAAAGGGAGGTCACAAAAAAATTTTGTTTACGGATGAGAAAATTTTTACAATTGAGCAGTATTTTAATAAACAAAATGACTGTATTTATGCTGGAAGCTCTAAAGAAGCTACGCAATTAGTAAACAGAGTACAACGTGGGCATTATCCCACTTCAGTGATGGTTTGGTGGGGTGTTAGCTATGAAGGGGTGACTGAGCCATATTTTTGTGAAAAAGGTATTAAAACGTCGGCACAAGTTTATCAAAATACCATTCTTGAGACGGTAGTTAAGTCTTTAACTAACACCATGTTCAATAACAAAGAATGGTGCTTTCAACAAGACTCGGCACCGGGTCATAGAGCTCGATCCACCCAATCTTGGTTGAAAACTAACGTTCCGGACTTTATCAGCACTGAAAACTGGCCGTCGTCAAGTCCTGACCTAAATCCATTGGATTATGATTTATGGTCAGTTTTAGAGAGTAAGGCTTGCTCTAAACGCCATGATAAGTTGGAGTCCCTAAAACGATCCATTCGGTTGGCAGTGAAGAATTTTCCTCTAGAAAGAGTTCGTGCTGCTATTGATAACTGGCCTCAACGTTTAAAAGACTGTATTGCAGCCAATGGGGACCACTTCGAATAAACATTGTATATTTTTAATAGTTATATATTGATGTATTAAACTAACTCACTATGAAAGGAATAAATGTTACGTATAAAAAAAAATCATGCTTTTCTTTATAACAATATTTATGGCAAGACTATATATATATATATATATATATATATATATATATATATATATATATATATATATATATATATATATATATATATATATATATATATATATATATATATATATATATATATATATATATATATATATATATATATATATATATATATATATATATATATATATATATATATATATATATATATATATATAAAATTAAGTTATCATTAATTTCAACCGTTAAAAACACAAAACACTCGTAAATTTTAAACGTATTAAATTAAAAAATGTTTTTCTTTCACGCTTTATCACGCTCATAGCTCATAGCCCTTTTCGTGGCATTGCGTGTTAGTACGGGAACTTAGCGCCGCACTTGCTTAGTTGCCAGAGCGTATAAAATACAAATAGAAAAAAGTCAACCTCTCTGAGTGGAAATCGAATTCACAAACCGTCGCGTTTACAGGCAGATGCCCCTCTAAAACTAAGCTACAAACTATTAAAATCGGGTATAATTTGGCTTAGAAATTACAACTAGGCATAATGACATTTCATTATATAATAGTAATGTAAGAACTATAAAGATTTAAATGAAAGAAACTCTTAACTTAAACACATTACCTTACTGAATTCATACAAAAACCAAAAAGCATGGCCGGAGCTAATCCTTTCTGCAGCGCTAAAGGCCCATCGTTCTTCGCAATGACATATACGGCGTGAAAGATTCCTCTGTACCGTGTATTAGTTTCAGACCGAGCTCGCAACTCGCCTTGTAATTGTAGTCTTGTTTTAACAACATCCATAGGATTTGTAAAAACAGTTGCGCCTGCGCCGGCTAAGCCTCCTATTATGAAATCCATTGTATACCTACAATAATGTTTAAATTGTAGAGTGAAAAGGTTAAGTTTAAGCGACAATGGTTGTAGATTCAATATTCCGAAAAAATAAGATTATGTTCATAGTACCAAACTGTTTAGATAGATTTTGGATAGCTTAGGAGGATAAAGACAATTGAGAGATATTACTCTTCACAGTTTTCGGTTTCGTAAGATCTTAGAAAAATCTATTTAAGAAAATTAGTCTCTTAATGTTAAGCATGTACAAAAAATGAATTATACAATTAAACGTTTTCAATTATATGTTGATTAAAGGTTCTATTAATATATTTCATATAATATATAATATATTTAATATTCAAAAGTAGTTTTTTTCAACCTTTTGTTTTATCTTACATAAAATAATTGTATGTGTTTATGTTATATAATTTAAAATATAATTGAATTTTATGTTTAATAATATATAGAAATAGTAACTAGTGTCGAAAACTAATAAAAATAATTTTAGAACTTTGCACTTTATTCTACAAATTAGAAATTATCCAAATTATATATATATATATATATATATATATATATATATATATATATATATATATATATATATATATATATATATATATATATATATATATATATATATATATATATATATATATATATATATATATATATATATATATATATATATATATATATATATATATATATATATATATATATATATATATATATACATATATACATATATATATGTATATCTTTACCTGCTAAATTAATTTTTATAAATCCCAAAACATCACATTCACATCACTACACGTAAAAATTTACATTAATAAAGAAGATGTAGCGAAATTGACAATTCTCGTATCTTTTTCATTTAGATAGTTTGTTTATTTTACGATAAACGTGTAATACGTCGGGCACGCCTGATAGCCTGATTCGGCAGTGATACTGACGTGCGTGGCATTGAACAAGTGTTGTAGATGATGTTATGCAAGAACTCAACTGTTATATGATAAAAAAAAAATAAATGGTTCCGAACTTACTTCGTGATTACACATGGGAAGTACATATAACTTTTAAAACTTGACATAAGTTTCTCTCATATAGAAGTATATATAAGTGATTCTTTTAAGTATTTTCTACTATTTATAATCTGTGATTCTAATTTCTACGTCAGCGGCAAATACTCCATAGCCTTTATGTTATGTTTAAAATATATATAGTATTTCAAATATGTTGCTAAATTTCAACAAAATGCAGCATATGCTATGATTGCTTAATTTAGATTTAATTTTTTTCTCCGACTTCCGACTTCAACTTGATATCTGGTTCGGATAAGTGGACAGACAAAGGAACAAAGTAAATAATTATAGTTTATTAGTATAGCTTTATTTGTTATTTTAATTAAATATTTATTCATTACTGTTTACTTTATTATTATCTATTAACACTTACTTATTGATTCAAAAGTCCTAAATTAACAGAAATGCTGAAATATACGTGATTAATTATTATTTTGATAATTACGACTAAGTTTTATGCTATTGTAGTTATCATCTATCTTTGTAAATACAAAAGTTAAAATAAAAGATATTAGTATATATTACATATTAAAAAGTCTCATATTGGCAACCACAATATCCCCATCCTATAAAGTAGAAATAGCATACAGTATATATACAGCATATACTTGGGTAGTGTATAGATTATGATATGATTTTAAACAATCTTAGTCGTGATCTTCAAGAGTCTTTTAAGGTGCAATCCCAATAACACGATTTTGTTCCCTTTTATTAAATTATCAAAAATATTTATTAAATTGTTAACCTAATATCTGAGTTGTTCGGTTTCTCATAGTACCGTCCGTCATGACGTAACCTAAATAAAGATTTGGCAAACGTACTAGGAAGAGTACGGTGGCGCCGCGTCATAATGATTGAACACCGATCGATATTTGGCTTTTTTTACATGAAAATGACATAATTATCATATAAAATATTATTAATTACCAATTTTTGTAGATTTCTGATATTTTTTAAAATTCTATGACGATTTTTTCAATGTTGCTACAATAGAGACTCGATTAACCGGACTAATTGCTGTAAGGCATCCGGAAAATCGAAAGTACATACATGTGAATAAAATCGCGTAATCGGGTTTTGAGCATTTATATATAAGTACATAATGTTATACGTTAAATAAAAACAAATACTACTACATATTGACGAAAATCAATGTTTATTTTAATTTAGATATTTAGTTGAAAACATTTAGTAATTGTCACTAGACGTAGACTCTTCACGCATTTAATTTAATTGGCCTGTAGTTTGGATAATCACGAATCCATATAACTGAGGGTCGGATAATCGAGTTTCTGTTGTAATTTCCCTTGCCCGAAACGCCGTACCTAAAGAATTGAACTGAACCAATGCTCCGGTAAGGTCACTTTTGATTTTGACATTTGACATTTATTTTAAGTGTTAATAACATTCACATATTTATATGTAATCGATTTACATAAAGTACCTATATTTTTTACAATAAGATGTACTTACACTGTAATTAATTATGACTCATTAAGTTATAATTCACAAAATTTTTACCTACAACGTGTTCAAATTATCTAAAATACCTCTTGTATTTTAAATTAAATAGTCATAATATATCGTATTAATAATTATGTAAAACTGTGAATGTGGCCTTGGTATTTATTATCGGTCTCTACAATATGATAACATGAATCTCTATGATTATATCGTAGTATGAAATATATAACATATAATAATACCATACATCAGTCATCTCTAGTATATTCAAGGGCGTTAAAGTGGGAGGGGGGTTAGGTGGCTGTACCCACCCCAGAATTTTTATAACAAGATATAAGTTCACATTTCTACATACATAAATATATATACAGTTGAACCTCTATAAGTCAAATATCAAGGGAGACGACAAAAAATTCGAGTTTTCAACTTATGGAAGTTTGAGGGTTATTCTTGTAAATTTTGAGTTAGAGAGGTAAAATAAATAAAAATTCAACTTGCAGAGGTGACAAACATATTTTATTTATTATAAATCAACACTATTTCAAATCATTTTACATTACTGGCTCTGAAGTTAACGAGTCCCAATGATTTAGAGAATATTTGGGCTTGTAACAGTGTCCACTAACACTCTTAATCTCAAATATTTTGACACCGCTCAAACCATTTAAGTAAGCACTCCTCCAAGCCTCCGGATATTCTGCAATTTCTCATCTTTTGCAGGACAAACTTTGACCGTTTTGTATTTTTCTCATGATGTCTGATTAATTTTTTATTTTTGTTGAAAGAGTACTCATTGGCAGGCCAAATTGTTAAGCAACATCTTTTTTTTTTGACATCTCTTCATAACTTCGAGCACTTCTAATTTTTCAGCAAGCCTTAAAGTTTTTAGTTTACGTTTTACAGCACTCATGTACTACTTCTGACTGTATTTAAGTTGAAAACAAATGACTTGCTTAGCTAAATTTCAAAGAAAATCAAAATTGAACACCTGACACCAAGTGAGAAATTAAATATATATTAATAAAACAAACAAGAGGTAATAAATTCCAAATGATCAAATTGTAAAAATTGTAAAATAAAACGTTGCTATGTTCGAGATACAGAGGTCAAATTTAATTTTTCGTCACATTTACGTTTCGAAATACAGAGGTCAAATTTAAGTTATAGAGTGAAAATATCTATCAAAATGGCTTGGATCCCTCCAACCATCTCCATCCTCCAACTCAGTGATATATATATATATATATATATATATATATATATATATATATATATATATATATATATATATATATATATATATATATATATACATATATATACATATATATATATATATATATATATATATATATATATATATATATATATATATATATATATATAAATATATATATATATATATATATATATATATATATATATATATATATATATATATATATATATATATATATATATATATATATATATATATATAAATATATATATATATATATATATATATATATATATATATATATATATATATATAGCAAATATTAATTTGTCAGACTAGAATATCGATACTATTAAGAAAATAATGTAGGCCAATATTAACTTGATTTAACTGTTATTTTTTCTCTTTAAGTACGTTATTTAATTAGTTGAACCATTCATCCTTAAATTAAACATATCTATTTTTTATGTTTAGGCGCTTGAATGAAGGAGTTATGTACATATTTTATTCAATAAATAATTATTCGTAAACTTTTATCTCATTTTTCCACTTCTTATTAGTAGTTCATTACATAAACTACAATTTTACACAAACAGTTTGTTAATAATCAACTAAAAAAACTATTTATCTCGAAAACAAGTATCATAACTTTGATGTCCATTATCTCCATTTTTTCAAATTGTATCATATCTCCTTCATCCACTCATGTCTTCATATATATATGTATATATGTATAAATATATATATATATATATATATATATATATATATATATATATATATATATATATATATATATATATATATATATATATATATATATATATATATATATATATATATATATATATATATATATATATATATATATATATATATATATATATATATATATATATATATATATATATATATATATATATATATATATATATATATATATATATACCTAGTCTTGCCATAAATATTGTTATAAAGAAAAGCACGATTTTTTTTTATACGTAACATTTATTCCTTTCATAGTGAGTTAGTTTAATACATCAATATATAACTATTAAAAATATACAATGTTTATTCGAAGTGGTCCCCATTGGCTGCAATACAGTCTTTTAAACGTTGAGGCCAGTTATCAATAGCAGCACGAACTCTTTCTAGAGGAAAATTCTTCACTGCCAACCGAATGGATCGTTTTAGGGACTCCAAATTATCATGGCGTTTAGAGCAAGCCTTACTCTCTAAAACTGACCATAAATCATAATCCAATGGATTTAGGTCAGGACTTGACGACGGCCAGTTTTCAGTGCTGATAAAGTCCGGAACGTTAGTTTTCAACCAAGATTGGGTGGATCGAGCTCTATGACCCGGTGCCGAGTCTTGTTGAAAGCACCATTCTTTGTTATTGAACATGGTGTTAGTTAAAGACTTAACTACCGTCTCAAGAATGGTATTTTGATAAACTTGTGCCGATGTTTTAATACCTTTTTCACAAAAATATGGCTCAGTCACCCCTTCATAGCTAACACCCCACCAAACCATCACTGAAGTGGGATAATGCCCACGTTGTACTCTGTTTACTAATTGCGAAGCTTCTTTAGAGCTTCCAGCATAAATACGGTCATTTTGTTTATTAAAATACTGCTCAATTGTAAAAATTTTCTCATCCGTAAACAAAATTTTTTGTGACCTCCCTTTGCGTACCGCTTAAGTAGTTGTTTGGATTTTACCACCCTATTCTTCTTTAAATTATCAGTTAAGAAGTGACCCGTACGTCTCTTATAGGCCGCAAGTCCTAAGTCATCTTTTAATATACGCGACATGGTTCTAGGAGCTATCTTCATCTCCCGAGATAAAATCTTTTGCTTACGGACAGGATTTCTTCGAATTCTTTCCCTAACTGCTTTAATCACCTTTTTCACACGAACGGTACGTGGACGGCCAGATCTTTTTCTGTCACAAACAGAGGAGGTATCATTGTACCTATCAATAGCCCGGTAAACAAACATTTGACTAATACCAAGCGGGTGGAGGGTTTTAAAAATTGCACTTTTCTCCATACCTACTTTATGTAAGGCAATCACAGCGATTCGGTTCTCTTTATCACCCCACTCCATTTTAATATAACAAAATATTTAACAATATAATGGCGCGAAAATAAGAAAACACATCAAGCAATCATATAAAAATGACAGATTCCAAATTCAAACGTAATATTTTTTTTTTTTGAATAGTAACAGTATTTATGGCCAGACTAAGTATATATATATATATAAATATATATATATATATATATATATATATATATATATATATATATATATATATATATATATATATATATATATATATATATATATATATATATATATATATGTGGCGCTAGTAAAATCATTAAGAACTTGGTTAGGTAGTGGGAGGAGCTCGGACAGTGAAGGTCAGCGTTAAAAGCATTTTAAAGGCGCCCCTTTAAACTTACACTTCGCAAGTCGTCGTCGGAACTCCTCTTCCAACACGATTCCACACGATCTCGTCTCTTTCTTCCTGGAAAATGATTTTAATCGGAAATTTCTAATAATTTCGTTTATGTGGCATTGAGTCGTAGAATCCAGTACGAAATACAATAAACTAAAGATAATGGAGTACGACAAGATTGACCTCTTGATTCTCTATATCAAAACCTAACTTCACCAAACGATGCAAGATGAGTAACCATGAAAAATAAACATATTTTTATGAACACAATCGAGATTTTCTTTTGACAAAATATTTTTTTATTTTCCCTTCCAAGAAGCCAATCATTTTGAAAGCCACTTCTAATTTACTAGCCACTTGGCATATAGCAGTGATTCATTGATAAGTCAGACTTTGCTTGAGTTTTGTTGACCTTCTGTGGGCTTCCACCCTATTATTCATATATATATATATATATATATATATATATATATATATATATATATATATATATATATATATATATATATATATATATATATATATATATATATATATATATATATATATATATATATATATATATATATATATATATATATATATATATATATATATATATATATATATATATATATATATATATATATATATATATATATATATATATCGTTATGTTTTGCTTAAATAGTAGTTTTAATAAACATAATTTATATATTTCAATAAATATGTACCTTATCGTGTAACAAAATTGATTGGAAAAGCAAATATCATAGTACATATTATTAAATACTCTTTTTTATAATATAAGTTTAATTTACTCGCAACTCGTTCTGTAATTTTCTTATTATTTTTTAATTTTTAATTTTTGTTTTATTTAGTTTATTTTCTTTTATTTTTTATTTATTTGTTTTATTTTATTAAAATTGACACTGGCGGCTAATTAAGGTCCAAATTCAACACCGTTTTAAACAGGAAAAAGAAATCAAATCAAAAATAATAATAATCATTAGAGAATATTGAATCTACAAACGAATTGTCTAATTGTCTTTCATGCTACTTCTCTAATGATCCTAAAATTTATGAGGACCGTCGTGGCGCTGAGATTCAGCACCTGACTGTAAACAAGGCGGTACGCGGGTTCGATTTCCTCTCTAGGAAGATGGAATTAGGTAACAGCGTCGTTGAGTTCCCTCACTCAACACGCAATACCTCAAAAAGGCGTAAAGCGGGAAAGGGAGTGTACATACTTCTCACACTTCCTGCGGTTCCGTCTACCTACCCTGCTTTTAGCTGGATAAAGCTTGAAACTACAAAAATACTACAATATTTATTTTCTACCCCTTAATCACCAACCACAGTACACATATGATTTAGTTAATTAAAGAAATACAATGTAAAAAATCAATATTAATATTAGATATCGACGGTTCATCAATACCAATGCGAGCGTCATGGGACAAACTGCTGTGGTGAAGGTCACCGCGATCGATGCCAACAACACATGACATTATCCACAGCCTAATGAAACCTAATGAGATACTTATCCAGTGTGCATGTACTTTGTAGAATAATCTAGACATATGTACTACTAATACTAGTAATTTTTACGTAAATATACATATGTACATACTAATAATTTTTATTTGTAATTTAGAAAATATATTTATGTTCTTTTATTTATTATTTTTTATTACCTTCACGCTTTAAGCAGGGTAGGCAGAGAAAACTGCAGAAACTGTGGGAACCTAGTGTTTAGTGATTGGGAACTTAGTGTTAAGACACTCAGTTACCCGCTTGCCGTCTTTTCGAAGCATTGCGAGTTGAATGGCGGGACCGCGCTTCTTTATTTGAAATAACGAGGAAAATGGAAATGAAAAAATACATCCTCCCCGAGTGAGAATCGAACCCGCAGACCGTTGCGTTTACAAGCACACGTTGCGCTTCTGCGACTCGCCGAACCTCATTAGTTAGTTATATGTTGTATTAGTTAAAAGTTATGAAACGAGGTAATTCGCCTAATTTATAAATTTTCTTTAATAAAACCTTTCTGCACCTCATATTACTTGAGATTGATACAGAATCTGTAGTTTATTCACTACATATAAATTAGGCTATGTCGAGGGTATTTTTGTTATTTTTATACCATTTATTTAAGACTTAGGAAACGCAATATATAAATAATTTTAATATAATTATGGCAGCTGCTTTTCGATTTATGAAAATAATGTTTGATACTATATTTATTTTCCATGAAATTTAATTGCTGTTCATTGTCATAGTAAAAACATGTAACAAAATGCCTCAAACGTTATAAAATATAGAAAAAATAAATTAAATATTGTATATATCTATCAGTTAACCAGCAGTTAGTTGTTGATATACATATATCATATAATAGAAGCCAGATAAAAATATAGGAGGTCTCACATCAGGTAAATGCAAAATTTATTTATTATTAATTTTAGTGATTATAATGCAATATTTATTGAGTATTTTCTTTTCCAGTACTTTTTAACAAAAGTTTTCAAGACGGTATTGGATAGAAGAATTTTTCAATTTTACGATTACTAGTCCAAGAACTTATCAACTATTGACTAAGAGTGGAATATGGAATTTAGTAAATATTTCAATAGAGACATAGTGCTAAACAGCTCTTTTGGGTCCCGAGCCTCCAAAATTGCTTTGTTCCAGCCCTCTTTAGCTTGAGCTGCATTTTTCCAATTGGTTGTCCCAAAGGTCTTAGAACTTTGGTTATTCCATGTTACCATCTGGTTTTGGTGTATATATATATATATATATATATATATATATATATATATATATATATATATATATATATATATATATATATATATATATATGTATATATATATGTATATATATATATATATATATATATATATATATATATATATATATATATATATATATATATATATATATATATATATATATATATATATATATATATATATATATATATATATATATATATATATATATATATATATATATATATATATATATATATATATATATATATATATATATATATATATATATATGTACCTATACAAGTAATGTCAAATTGGTCACCGCCCGCTAGCAAGTCGTAACTTATCCGGCCACGCATTATGCTGGAAAAATTTGACGCTTTTTTTTATTTACAAACAAATAGTGACAGACGTTGGATTACAATGCGCTGTATTATATAGGATTCTGATTACCGCGCCTCCATTGTATTGTATAGGTATTTGATGTGACATTTCATTGTGGCTTAGTATATAATTTAATATAAGATATAGATGCCTTTGATGTTTCAGTTATCTACTTAAAAATATTAATTAGTATGAATTATTAGTATGATATTTATTTAAGAAATAATTACATTTTCATATACTGTTGATTTAAAGATCATTGATATATTTGTATTTTATGGTTTTAAATACAAGATAAGTACAGTGCCATATAGCTATTAAATATATTTTAAAGATATATTTTAATGTTACAGTAACATTCGTTTCAATCAATCCATTATAGATAGAAAAATATAATGAAATATAAAAACTCTTTATTGAATTATGCCACCATTAAGTGTTGAAAGCCATTTAAAATATGAATGTCAATGTCACATCAAAATTTACAGAAAACACGCAATATTAAAAAAACAAGTCTGCTAGAATTGGTCTCGGCATTAACAAGATGGACCGTCGAACAGTCAATCGTGTATGTATGTAAACGTGGACAGTTGCGTTGTCCATCGCGCCTGAGCAGTTCGATTATTGCCCCCTTAGTACCAAGGTCGTAGGTCGCAGCCGGCTGCCATGCTGCCCGGTCCACTCGCGCCCCTAGACGCTCACAAAACGCGCGCCCTTACGACTATATACGCGCCGCGGAAATTCAAAACTAGGAAAAATAAGACAGCCGTGTCAAGGATGCTGGAAAACGATCTTCCGGTGAAATCTACTTTATCCCCATTCAATCCTCTCCCTGCTATCGGACAAAAGAAAGATAATACTAAAGTTATTGTCCTTGATATCAAGAATGATAACAGTGCAATTAAGTTGCAGGAATTGCTTAAACCTTTGACGCCTCTATCAATACATGGCTATAGGAAAAGTTCTTTGAACTGTGATGATGGAAAACCTCATCAGTTGTTAAGAGAAAATACATATGATGTCATCGAACCCATTTATTTAACAACAAAAGCTAAAAAAGGTACACCTAGGAGAATAAATTCCCAGGGCAACGATTCGAGAATGTCGCCGAAAAGTCGATTTAAAAATGCAGCTTTGCAAGTAGCGAAGCTTTCAGCCATGCCGGAAACTGGCAAGCTTTTGTGTCTTCGAGAGCGTGAAACGTTTACTATTTGTAGGGATGAGAACGACACGTGTAGACTGCAAAAGCTGCCACAAAGTCCTGTGCAGAAACTAAACAAGCTTTCAGAGATTTTTCAGAGCCTCGAAATGAAAGGGCGACATAGAGACAAGATGAAAAAGGAAAACAGTTGGTTTTAACATAGATTAAGAGAGGTTTGAAATATTTTCAAAAAGTTGTGAACATAAGTGATAAGCTTTTGAATTATTCTTATATTTTTGTTAAATACACGAACTTTCTATGTGATATATGATTAATACTATTGCTCAAATGTTTGTCGTGCTACGAGTATTACTTGTACACTTTGATATTTTAATAAAAGTGTGTGTTTTTAAGTGTTTTGTTTTACTAATAATATAACAAATGTTAAGTGAATCAAAGCAAGTAAGAACTACAGACATACCAATACTAGTGCTGCATAGTAGCTTAGATTATATTACATTGTTTAACCATGTATATAAGGAACTTTTATACTCAAATATTAATTTAACAGTCCTTGGTCGAAATGTTGCAAGGTTAGTAGTTAACTAACATCGTTATACATCGTTCACAAAGTACAGGTTGCTGCATATTATTTTGATATCAACAATTGTATTGTAATATGCTGGCATAGGAATAATATATATATACAAGTTACATAATATAAAAGCTTTTCCGTTTAAATATAAGAATCAAAAATGTTAGGTGGAAAACTCATTTATTTTTATTTGATTTACACAAAAGTTGAATTTTATAAATTCTAATCAGTTTAAAGTAACGAAAATTTAGAAGCTACATCATAATTACCATCTATTTACTATTTAAATGCATTATATTTGCAGACAAGTACTAAATACACCAAAAAAAGCTTGACTTGGCTTTCTCCAAAGTTCCCTATAACAATAGGTCCTCCACTGCCTACATGAAGTGGAGTTCCCACGACTATTTCTAACAGTATGTATACTATTTAAAACGCGTAGTCTTCGTCACGTGAGAAGGTACAGTAAAAAACAACACCTGTTGTCAATCGTAATTCATGTGAAGGCTGAATTGTTAAAGTATTACTTATTATTTAAACAATACTGAAGAGATTAAGTGAACGTAGATATCGAAAATATTTTTGGTTTTTGTTTATTTGGCTTCAGATTTTATCCCGCATATAGCACGGTAAGCGAAATTTATTGGTAACGTTTCTATTATTCATATTTTTTTTAGCTTCACGCTTTATCCCGCATATTGCAAGGTTGGCAGAGGGAACAGCAGGAACCACATGAACCTAGTGTTAAGACACTCCGTTGCTTAGACTCTGCTGTCTCCGTCCCCGCTATTATTCATATAATAAGAAAGTAGCAAAAATATTTAAATACAGGTAAGGAAATTTATGGCCAACTTACAAACATAAACAAAAATTACAATAATCTGTTTTAAAAATAGTGGTGTTTTAAATTCTAAGCTGAGTCACATTCGTTTAACCGTGACATTTAAGTGTGAAATAGTAGTCTTAGGTTAAGTGAAGAGGTAAATAAAAATTACTTTGGCAATTTAAATAGGTACATCGAGTGCTCTCTTCACAAATCGAGATTGAAAGTGTTGACAGATGAAGTGAGCGAAAAGGTGTTGTAGTCAATTGCATATACAGAAATAGTATATATGTATATGTATTATTATGTATATTGATCTGCACATCATATGACAGGATTCGTTGGGAAAGATCGATCTTAAGCATAAAGCTTTTGTATATTTATCCTTTATATGTTTACAACAACGCATAAAGTATTATTGTTTGTATATCATAGTCAAAAGCTACACTATGTCCAATCAAACTAAGTTGTTTTCTAGTCGTACCTAATAATCAATTCCATTATAACAAGTAGATAAAATAATCATAAGTTATCACAATAAAAAAGTTCTAGAATATGATAAATTAATAGTAGGGTGCTAGAAAGTCCAAGGTAGTGTAAATACAATAACTAAATAAAAAGTAAAAATAGCTATGGTATAGATTATAAACATTAGGTACAATGTAACCTTGACCGACGCGTCGTCGATCACAATCACCTCTTGTTCAAATGTAACTTATTATTATAAAATGTACTTAAGAGTATTAGTTCTGAAAAATAGTGATTGATCGCTTCATTTTAGTTTTCGTATGATTTGTATATGCGTGATGCTATAAAATATAAAACAGGCTATTGCCTTGGCTGATATATATGGCTTTGGCTGATAAGGGAATGGAATTAAGAAGTGAAGCAGTTCTGTTATGCGTTGTTCTAACAGCTCTTCACGTGCGTTGAGGGAACGAATTGAATCTTGGAGAAAAGCCGGAATCAGAATATGTTGACACTAGGTTGTTTATATATGTATATTCATATACATATATGTGACAAAAAATTAGTGTGAGCTTACTTTTTTTTCTAAAAGCAATACAACAAATCGTTGTGAAAACTTCACTAGAACATTTAACTTAATGTAGGTCGTGTAAAGAATGCACTTAGTTTCATATCGCGTGCTAACAGACGGACGTGACAGACAATATGGCTATAGGTATTCCTTTATGTATTGAAATTTTATTTCGTTTTTAGATATGGCACAGTAGGTTACAGTGGACTGATTCATCAGGAGGTTGTGTCTAGAACTTTTGGAATAACATTTTTGCGTACTGACTTTTTGCCATTGAACAAAATTAAATAAAATCTATACTTACGTTGGTTATTTCATATCTTACGAGTAAAGGTTTTGGTGACTTCCTGTTAGGCGTTTATACCTTTAATAGTCTAACCCACCCCTGTACATTAAACTAAAACAATTATTTTGCATATTACTATACATTATAAAGACAGGGGTGTTAAATTTTGTTATTATAAGTCAAATGACATATAAATGATTTATATGCTAGAAATATATTTTTTTAGGGTTTTGTACACTACAACGCTCGCGTGCTGGTAAGGGATGACGCAGCTGGCACGCCACGATGATGTAATGAAAAATATTTATTTATATTTATAATTTTAATGTTATGGTTATACTTTCACGTTTACGTTTTTTAAAATATAGGGCCTAGAGCAAAATATTTTAATCTTAACTTATGGCCGAATTCGAGTTATTGCGCATTGTAGCGCAATTTAGTGCCGCGTTATAATCGCATAAAATATATATATATATATATATATATATATATATATATATATATATATATATATATATATATATATATATATATATATATATATATATATATATATATATATATATATATATATATATATATATATATATATTAACGTGGCGTTCGTCAGCTACCAATGCAAAAACTTCGCATGATGCGGATCGTGGTAGTGATCATCTGTTAGCTGTTAATCGTCGATTTTAGATTACGTATAAAAAGAGTCGTCCGAACACATCTAAGACTGTTTCAATGAATATACTGGCTCTAGATAATTTTCAAAAATATGTGGATTCAAAGGTTTGGGACCCCATTGACTCCAGCGAGGTTATTGGATGCGCCTTAAGGTGGACACTTTAGATATCGCCGACGAGAGCAGGATTTTCTGTGAAACTGTCGCAAAAAAGTAAGAGTGAACAGTAAAACAGTTTTGGGTTTTGATTGAGGAACGAAAGAGATCTGAAAGAGTCCCTGAAATGTGAAGATTTCACAGTACAGCCAGTACGTGATTTAACTCGTGAGCAGATCCTAAATGTACGCTTGCTAATCCTGAAATACCGGAATTTTACCTTTTCTGGCCTTGTGTTCTGGATACACTAACGCATTTGATTGCTGACTGAAGTATGCCTGAACACTTCACCTTCCAAACCAAAAGGTATACTAAACATCACCAGTTTCGTGAAATTACTAAAAACCAGTGTTCTAGGTTTTTCCACAAAAAACGAGGAGTTTGTCAATGTTTTATTTTATCCCCAACAAAATTTTACCTATACGACGAAAATCTCATGAAGAAAGCATAAGATGTCTGAAGTGGCGGCGTTACAGTACATGATCAGGAGATTTCGAATCTGATTTACGTAAACGATACTTTTGAAGAAGATCGAAAAAGAAAGTTTTGGGCTTGGTCTTAAAGTCAATCGTGCCAAAAATAAGATAAAGGTGGTTTGAGAATAGGGCTTAAATCCCTTTAAAGGTAAATGCGCCATACCAAAACACATAAACAATACACAAGGGAAAAATAAAACAGATACTTCAATCGGGACGTTTTTTTCAGTAACTAATCGTTTTTCAGTGTTTGATTGATGAAAGCATTTGTAATATGTGGCCGTGTACATTTGATTGTAAAAACATCAATAAAAGTAATGATACAATAGAAAGATAGCTGGCTCGCTTAATTATTCGTAATTTTTCATATTAAATAACAGAAAGGGTAATATGTTCTTTATGTATTTAATTAATTTAGTACAAGATTTGATAAATATTTATGTTTTCCTAAAAAATATTTCTTAAACATTTTTATATTCCTATAGTTGTGTTTAATATTAAAAAAAAGATGAGAACCATCGCGTCGCAGACGTGTAGCGTCGACATGTAAAGGCGACGGTTTTTGGGTTCGATTCCCACTCAGGAAAGATGTATCTTTCCATTTCCATTTTCTCCGCTCTGGCAACTAGGCAAAATGCAACATTAACAGTAATGTCTCAAAAAGGCGGATAGGTCCTAAGCAAATTATAAAGTCGACAAATTGCAGGACTTACTATGTGATACGAATAGCAGCAGTGCTAACATACAAAATTTGGACCAAGTGTAAGACACACTTGGTCCAAATTTTGTATATTTAGTGTAATCATATAATTATATATACATTTGTAAATAATTATAAATGTATTTCAACAAGTCTTTACAATATATTATTTTTAAATTCCTGTTAATATACTCGAAGTGGTATTATTTTGTAATTTTGCAATTTCTTCTTTGAACTTGGATATTGTTTCTTTAGCCAGTTGCAGCTTGTCCTTCAAATCTGATATTTCACCTCGGACCTTTCCTTGAGCTGCTATTATTCTTTCTAGTGTTTTCTCCTTCTTTTCTTCAACTAAAATATTTTACAATAATAATAAATTCAAAAATATATATAATTCTTATAATTCATGCATTATAACTTCAGCTTGTGGGATACAAATTACTGTAAGTAATGTTTTTGTTAAAAATAATTATAATTTTTGTCTGGTTATTTATACTAAATGCAGTTTTAACAGGGAAAACAGGCAGTTAGATGAAACACAGCGACTTACATCTACATATTGAAATGAACTATTTTTATTTTCTAACCAATTGTGGACAAGCTTCACTACTTTATATACAGTGTCTCCGACTCTAGTGTAAAGCCGAGAGCTGTGTTTCAACAAAATGCTGCTATAAATAATAAAAATGAAAGTCCTATTTAACTTACAATCTGTATCATGAGTCCATTGTCCATTAGTAATCGGCTTAACACTATTCAATAAATGCTGCATAAGTTGTGTTGGCTCTTGAAATACTATTTCTTCATATGATTCACTTACTAAAGCTCGGCCCACTGGGGGAGTCCCCTCATTTACTGGTGATTGGAACAGCTTGAGTATATGATAGAGGGTGACCTAAAAGAAATTAATTGATTATGACAGGCTTTATCCTTTTTTAATTAAGATTTTTTTAAAGATTTTTAATACACAATAGTTTGGTCTCTACTTGATAATAAGTAATATTTATTTATTTTGTATCACCATTCAACACATGTTTACAAATTGCGAAGAAATTGAAAAAATTAAGTTTAAATAAAGTATATAGGCTACATATGTATGTAAGAGTGAAAAAATAACTATTCCCTGCGGTTTTTCATTTTCCCCTTTACATTGATTTTAATGCACTGTTTTACTTTATTACAGTTACTAACTTTTAAGATTTTTCAAGGATCTCATAAGTACCTTGAATAAATATTGTAGTGTCCTAAAATGTTCTTTTTCCTTTTCATTGTTATGAAATAAAAGAAAACAAGTATTATAATAACTTACAGGTCTTTCATTAGGATCATGGAAATATATTTTAATAACAATCTCAAATTCTCCCCAACCAGTTTCTGTTAATTCGTAAGGTGGTTTGGTTATTATTCTATTAGGATTTGCGTAGCTCTCATGTAATTTGAAATGAACTTTCTTTATGTATGCGGACATATCTTCATTAGCGTATGGCTTTACATATACTGTCCATTGGTGCGTGTGCCCATCTTCTTCACGTTTCTTACCGAAATATCTGGCTATATTACCATACTACTATTGCTTTCACAATAACTAATCCCTAAAATACATTTTTATTAGTAAATTTAAATGCATTAACAGATTTACTTTTTCGTTATAGTTTTCATATTAAATAATAAAACAATAACCTTAACTCTTCCACCTGAATCAGGACCGAAATCGGTCGGTAAGCTCATGGCTATATCAGATTTTGAATAATTCGTATCCACGATTATAGTTTTTTTAAAAACAGATTAAAAGGCAAATTTGTTATTGGTAAACAAAATTTAACCTCAAATGTCGGCTTATGTTTTGACAGCTATAATTACATCATACAGATGATATAAAACATCGGACACATAGATTATAAAATACAGATAATAAAACAGTTAAATAAATCGAGTAATCGATAATATTGTTATCAATGTCTTATAGCAATAAATATATATAATATACTATCAGATTTATTTTGAAAATCAAGAGAACATAAGTTTCAATATTTGTATATTTTAGGGTTTCATACTATAAAAGGAGGATACGGAATTACTTTGTGCAAAAAAAGTGTGTCTGTCTGTCTAACCGTATGTGTAGACATCTGTATATCATAACTCATATAACTAATTTAATCAACTTATATCATACAAAAAAGAAAATTAGTATAAATATATTTTTATATTTTATTTCTTTGCGACTGTAAATTTAAGATGATCACACTTTTCACAACTAAGACTTCATTAACATATAAAATTTGACAACAACATAAAAATTTGAATTGGTCATTTATAAGTTCAACATAGATGTTATTTCTATAGTCTATTTCATATAAATGAAGTGGACAAGACCGAACTCATGTTTGTCAATTATTATAACTTGTATTTTTATTTTCTGATGACCTTCAATTACGAAATTGATACAGGAGAAATTTTGGAGAACGTTATTTATAACAGATACTATGTAATTCAAATATGCTTATTTTTATCTCTTGCGATGCAAGATAAGTGATAAATCACTCATTTTTTTAAATTCAATTTAAATTAAAGACAACATTCAATCTACATTGAATTCAAAAATGTATATTATATTTTACTTTGGTTTAAATTATATTAGCTTTGTCGCTATAAATATGTAATTAGACTTGTGTAATTCTTTATATTTTTAACTGTTTTTTTTTAAATATAATGAATGAATATAATGATACTAGAATGAATGAATAAATAATACTAGATTTTTTTAGCTTAATCTGACATTTATTACAATAATAGAAAGCAAGTGAACAATGGTCCATCAAGCTCATTCCTTATATCTAAGTAATAATTGATAAACATTTAGCTAGCTACTTCGCGAACTCTCGCGGTATGAGCACATGATACATAGTTAAATTTTGATGATCATTGTACGATTGCTGGTCGGGGTTTTGCATACTAGGCCATAAATAGTTTGACTTTGTTCAGTTAGATGTCGTAAAGTTCATTGTGAACGAAGTTTCAGAATCACATTTATCTGAATTGTTAAAACTTATGATCTGTCTGTGGTGGTTCCACGTCCCCCAGTAAAGGATCGTTTTCTTCTTCAAGCCTAGAAGACCTCGAACTGTGTCTCGAAGCTGATACTCTTTGGGTGAAATTTAATAAATTAGGTACAAGGGCGCCGCTAGGAGTCGCTGGCGCTGATCTGGTAAGTAACTTTCTCGTTCCAGGAGGAATTTTCGATAGTGGTATATATAAGCTCGATTTTCTAGTTCGTGGCGTTTTCCTGAATAGCTCCTGACGCCTTTGGCATCTTTCATCAATTTGTCTTCGCAGAGTAGATTCCCGGGATTGTGTTGGACTTGTGGGCTGTGGTGGTGATTCACATCCACCAGGTGTGTCGGGTGATGTTAAAAATAGATGACGAAGATATGCTGCTCGTTCGCAGTACGATTCGTCAGCGTTAGGAGATGCTCGACGCGGTGGAGGAGACGATCCGAGGCGAGGCTTGCAGCCCCCTTCGCAATATAGATCACAGTCGATGAGCTCTAACTCCAGATCGTAATTGGGATCCTGTGATAGAAGAAAAAATGTAGCTTCACGCTTTATCCCGCACATAGCAGGGTAGGCAGAGGGAACCGCAGGGACCATTGGAACCTAGTGTTGAGATACCCCGTTCCCCACTTTCCATCTTTTCGTGGCGTTGCACGTTGAGTGGCTCAACGCCGCGCTTTGTTTAGTTGTCAGAGGGAAAAAAATTGAAATGAAAAAATCCATTTTCACCGAGTGGGAATCGAACCCACACACCGTCGCGTTTTTTGGCAAAGCTCACGCCTCTGCGCCACAACGCTCCTCAAGAAAAAATAGATATTTGATATTTCTAGAACATTTTGTACTGACTATTGATCAAATTGCAAGTTATTTTTCGTATTTACTTGAAGTGCTGACTTCATACTTGTCATATGTTATCATTTATTGAATTTATATAGAACAGAACTAAAATCTTCTAATTTACCGGTGACGTAATAAGATTTTCCCTGAAGGCGGCGTGTTCCCGCGTCTGGCGGCGCGGCTCCGTTAGCGAGGACAGCGAGCGCAGCACGGAGCGGCCGCAGCCGACCCCGCACTCGCCGTAGTTGCTTGCGCAGGAGTATGGCGGCGGAATTATAGAATTTGCCTGTCCATTATTATATGTAGGTATATATCGCTTTAATATTTATAAAAGTAGCCAAAGCAACAATAAGTAATAAACGGCGTATAGATGTTATAAAATAAATCTGTATTTAAAATAAAATTTATTATCTTTTAAAAGTGACTTATTATTGTCTAACTACTACGGATACAAGTGATGGATACTAGCCTTTATTTTAGAGTAAAATTAACATCAATTGGGTTATATCGGATACTAAGAACATAGTAATAGTAATTACAATATTTAAACTTACCTCATTTGCATTACATAAGAAGCTAGAATTTAGAGATTCTGCTGTGCTCGTGGCTGATAGAGATCCTGAAATTAAAACTTAATAGATATAGTAAACAGCTCAGTAATATATATTCTTGTCGCATTAACACCATAGCGTAGTTAAGAAATATCTATAGGTAGTTCTTATATATTAAAATCTTATCCAAAAATTTTATATATTTTATATATTTATATTTAATATACTTAAAGAAAACATATAAAAATTTGAACGCAGCGGGACTCAAACCCGCGCCCTCCTGCGAACCGTGCAGGCGCTCTCACCACTGAGCCATTCGATTGAATTTGAATGCATTGCTCAGTGGTGAGAGCTACTGCAAGGTTCGCAGAAGGGCGCGGGTTCGAGTCCCGCTGCGTTCCAATTTTTATATGTTTTCTTTAAGTATTTTTTCTATCCTCAGTGTGGATTAACACTTTAAAAATCTTAAAAATATATATTTAATATATTTTATTTTATATAAACATAGATTAACGACATATTGTAAACGAAAAATACTAAATATAGAGTTAAAATGCTCAAAGGAAACATATAACAATTTAAACTTAGCGGTATTTGAACCGATACTGCTGCCAACTGCTCTAACGACCACATATGTATACACTACAATACATATAGGTAGTAAAAGACAAATTCTTAAGCACCTGGCGCTCGGATAACGTAGTTTCTGAAATAGTGCACCATAAGATAACTTCCCCCGGATTTTCCATCTCCCTCACCACAAGTGATAACGAGAGGGTACAGATCAGGCTTTGACGTTACCTGCAAATCATACCTTACTTTAAAATATACCCAAAACATTTTATATGAAAAAAAAAAAACAAGTCATGTTCAATTTTGTGAAAAGAAGTTAAAAGTATCGTAGGTATTGGTTTTAAATAAAGATTAATTGATTATTATTATTAATAAAATATATATAATAATTTTTTTTTTTTATTTTTATTACATTATATATGACTTGTCCAAGCACGATGGTCGTAAGCTTAACAAAAAGCGTAGCATTTTCAGCAGGTTAGTACGGGGAAATGTTAAGACACTTTTCACCATTAAAAACTTTGCATACTGAATGGTTAAACTCATATTCAAACTATTTCTTATTAGCAAAGTGAAAATGCAAAATATTTAATTTGGTGGAGAGAATTGAATACATAACCGTCATATTTACAGCTGTACGCTATGTCAATGCGCCAGGATATCTTCAAATAATAAATAGTCTTTAAAAAAATAACATGAATACCTCCGAATATGGCGGTGGGGCCTGATGTATAGAACCACAGCGACTGTACCCTGGTGGTGGATACACAGACCCTGCTGAATCCTGCTCAGAGCGGTTTCGGGGTATACAGCAAGCAAAAGAGCACATGTAGACGCCACATGGCCGCCGGTACACCAGACACCATAGACAACAAACTATTATGCCAGCGAACGTCCCCAGGAGAAAAAGCACTTGCCTGCAATTATATTGTATTATTTAAAATTTGAAGACTTTTTATGTGCAGCTTAGAGATAGAATCTTTTTTTTTACAATTTTTTGCTTTGAGAGAAATTTCGTGCAGGATAATTTGGTGATTATTTTTTTATATCTCTAGAATGGAGATTGAAATAAAACTCATCATATAAAAAGAAATATATATAAAACGTATAAGTGTACCACAATGTTAACTTAAAACATTCCATTTTAATATCAATACTACAGTACAATATATGTATTTGGTTATCGTACCATTGTGAATACCATAAGTGTTCGTTGCGCGCTGTGATCGTGGCCGGCACGCAGCAACCCTCATCACAGCACTCCCAGTGGATGGGGCATATACGCCCGTCTAGGCAGTTTGTCACCATGGCGTTCTAATGATATATTATGCAACGTAATATATTAAATAATTATAATATTTAACCAAATGATTTTATATACGTTTTGTCTTTTATAAAATTATTTAATTTTACTTCTAAAGATAAACAGTGTCAAACGCCAAGATTCGAAAAAGTTATAACTAACAATTCTTTCATGATCTTAAGTAATATATTCTAATATTAACTACGATAGTGAAATAAAAAAAAATATTTACCATTTTTGTCAATTGATCACGCAGAAGTATACCCAAGAGCGTTAAATACCTGTTTCAAAAAAGAAAAATAAATATGTAAAAACATATTAAAAGTACAAAATTTGGATACACACTAAAGCATAATATTATTCATAACTTTTATCAACATTTTTGTTATAATTATTAAAATAGATTTTCTATAATGACATAATATATCCACGTGTGAATAGATGTAATTGCATATTTCGCGCGAAATTTTCACGTGAACCGTACGGCGCAAGTTTTCTGCTGATCGATCGCGCTGTCAAAACTCGTAAGAGGCAATCATAGAGGCCCAGCCATGTTCCTTTCATGCTACTGCACAAATTAGAACATTAAAATAATGTTTAGCAAAACGAATAATTCTTCACATCTTGATATATTGATGTCTATTATAAAATCAGTTTTAACAATACTTAAGTAATAATATAGAAGTATTTGTTATAGTATAATTAATTACATTGAAAATTAATATGTATGTAAATATAATTGAGGATAAAACATTTCCTTTGAATAATTTACTCTTCTTTATATGTTAATACAGTTATGTTATATGAAAGAATTTACAAATGCAAAATATACAATGTAAAATAATTTTCTTATAACTAGGACATAATAAATAACAGTACAAACTTACTGCCGGCCTGCTTGTTCCTAGGTTAGAGACAATGAAGCAAAAATAAATCATATTGACCACGTTATGTAGAGCTGGACACGACATGGAGAAATAAAATAATATTTATAATTACATTAATACAAAGCACATATTATAGAAAATATAGATGCAAAATGCAACTGCACCTGTTTGAAACGTTCGATATTAATGGGAATTTTATTTTTGGATCGCCATCCCTTCGCGTGTCACCCCCTTGCGGGGCCGCGTGAAACTGAATTTTCTTGTACGTCTGATTGATGCGACCACTTTGCTAGACCCCCCTCCCTTACCCTTGCGACCCTTGAACCAGTGAAAGCCTTATATATTATGAGTTTCATTTATATTGGCCGTGTCTTATTAAATATATAGTTAGTATAATATACACATATTACTTTAAATATATTTTTTACTGGGTAAATAAAATGTTTAAATTGCATCTATTGGTGTACAGTATGCAGATTACGGTAATTTATACAGAAATTACTGTTGCTATGCAATTCTACGACCAATTCATCTTTGATTTCATTAGGTTTATATTGTTGCAAAATACTCTCTCTACTACTACAGAACACAAAACAAACTTTATCAAAATTTATCAACATACATTGATAATACAATAAATAACGATATATTACTATTTGATTTAGTATTACGTGCTATATCATCATCAAGTAATAAAATTAAAAAACGAAGTCTACGTAGAGTTATATAAGAAATATTATAATATTTCAAGATTATTAATATTTCAAGATTTTCTGATTAATATTTATGTGGCTTGTTCATAACATGTATGTACATAAAAAAACAAATAATGTACTAAAGAAATATAAATTTCACATCCATTTCTTGAACATACAGCCTAGAAATGCTTATTTATTTATCAAGTTTATATGGGTCAAGAGTATATTGGGCGGTAAAATTGGCGTCGCTCCGTCTAACGTCGTAACTCGTAGCTGCGGCCTACGTACGTAATGCTACGCATGATGAAAGTGAATTGGATCTGCAATGTCGTTAATTTGTTTTTTTTTTTCACGTCTCAGGGTAGACGGATAGATTCTGGTGTAAAGACATTTTGCTTTCCACTTTTTCCTCGAGTGAGTGGCGAACTCATTTTATCGTCTTGCTTCAATTCTCTGCTTATTATAGATAAATAGGATTTTTTGACGAGTGCGACGCCTGCAAAGTTACAATTTTGGTTTTGTAAATGTCCATTTAGTCTTTGATTTACTATTTTTTTTGAAATGTAATTAACACGACAGACACTTAATCCATATCCTTTTTAACTTATACTATATGTTCTTATCAAAAATATTAATTATATTAATACATAGAATTAATATTAATCACAATGAACGGCTTTCTTTACATTTCTTTATTTATTGTTACTTAGAGCTAAGGCTATGGCTGATGAGCGAATTTATATACTCTATTTCTGTCGTCGTAAATAAAATTAAATGATTTAATAAAGTAGGGTAAGTTAATGGTGGGGTCACATAATCATGGCAAAAAGTGAGCTTTGATACGACTTATAGCTTATATATTAGGATATGTCCGCTGTTATGGAAGTTGTGACCGCTGCATTCCTGTCTTTCATGACTATCTTTAAGTTGTACTACACAATGCTTTTAGTTGTTTCACCCGTCCCATTACGAATTAATTTTATGACTGCATCGTCTTTGCCCTCGTTGTAAAATATACTTAGTCTTGCCATAAATATTGTTATAAAGAAAAGCACGATTTTTTTTATACGTAACATTTATTCCTTTCATAGTGAGTTAGTTTAATACATCAATATATAACTATTACAAATATACAATGTTTATTCGAAGTGGTCCCCATTGGCTGCAATACAGTCTTTTAAACGTTGAGGCCAGTTATCAATAGCAGCACGAACTCTTTCTAGAGGAAAATTCTTCACTGCCAACCGAATGGATCGTTTTAGGGACTCCAAATTATCATGGCGTTTAGAGCAAGCCTTACTCTCTAAAACTGACCATAAATCATAATCCAATGGATTTAGGTCAGGACTTGACGACGGCCAGTTTTCAGTGCTGATAAAGTCCGGAACGTTAGTTTTCAACCAAGATTGGGTGGATCGAGCTCTATGACCCGGTGCCGAGTCTTGTTGAAAGCACCATTCTTCGTTATTGAACATGGTGTTAGTTAAAGACTTAACTACCGTCTCAAGAATGGTATTTTAACTTGTGCCGACGTTTTAATACCTTTTTCACAAAAATATGGCTCAGTCACCCCTTCATAGCTAACACCCCACCAAACCATCACTGAAGTGGGATAATGCCCACGTTGTACTCTGTTTACTAATTGCGAAGCTTCTTTAGAGCTTCCAGCATAAATACGGTCATTTTGTTTATTAAAATACTGCTCAATTGTAAAAATTTTCTCATCCGTAAACAAAATTTTTTTGTGACCTCCCTTTGCGTACCGCTTAAGTAGTTGTTTGGATTTTACCACCCTATTCTTCTTTAAATTATCAGTTAAGAAGTGACCAGTACGTCTCTTATAGGCTGCAAGTCCTAAGTCATCTTTTAATATACGCGACATGGTTCTAGGAGCTATCTTCATCTCCCGAGATAAAATCTTTTGCTTACGGACAGGATTTCTTCGAATTCTTTCCCTAACTGCTTTAATCACCTTTTTCACACGAACGGTACGTGGACGGCCAGATCTTTTTCTGTCACAAACAGAGGAGGTATCATTGTACCTATCAATAGCCCGGTAAACAAACATTTGACTAATACCAAGCGGGTGGAGGGTTTTAAAAATTGCACTTTTCTCCATACCTACTTTATGTAAGGCAATCACAGCGATTCGGTTCTCTTTATCACCCCACTCCATTTTAATATAACAAAATATTTAACAATATAATGGCGCGAAAATAAGAAAACACATCAAGCAATCATATAAAAATGACAGATTCCAAATTCAAACGTAATATTTTCTTTTTTTGAATAGTAACAGTATTTATGGCCAGACTAAGTATATAAAATATTTTTGTCGTGTTTTTAAATATTTATGTTGACTGATTATCTTATTTGTCTTATATTACATGCGTATATTATATTATACTTTTTATAGCTTCAAGCTTTATCTCGCATATGACAGGGTAGGCAGAGGAAATCGCAGGAACCATAGGAACCTAATATTGAGATTCCCCGCTATGATACTTACTTTTTATACTTATTTTTTAGTTATTTTTATATATCTATATAACTTTAGAGTAAAATAAAAATAATTATATATTTATTAAGTGTAAACAAATATGAATTCTTCCAGGTCAAGTGTATTTTTCTTATTATAACTAAAGCAAATAATAAAAATCTCGATCATAAATAATAAGCAAGCCTATTCTATGGTTCAATGGTTTTCTGGTGGATGGTGGTATTCTATGGTTCTGTAACTCAAAGGAAAAGAATAGAATCCTAATACGATCACTTTTTAACCGTCTCTCTGTACGTTTGTCAACTACATTTTCTAAAAAAACACGTGGAAATAAGCTGAAAAACACGTGGAAATTATAAAAAAACACGTGGAAATAATAATTAAGAAATCATAGTAGAAACAAAGGAAAATAAACCTTTGTTGATATATGCCAAAAAAAATAAACATCCATCACAAAGTTAAAATTTTATATTATTATATAAATTTTATTATTTCGAACGAAATCAATGCTATCAATAACAATGCTATAAGTAACGATGCTATCTACTATTATATAAACTATTATTGTAAGTAGTCTCATATACAGTCGTAAATTTAAATTTGACAACTCTTATTAGTTGTACTCCATTGAACTCGACTTACGAAATTTGACGAGAAGAGTGAAAATATATACAAAGACGAAAATCTCAATATATATAAACTAAATATTAAACATAGGAAGAGACCATTACGAATATATATTTGTAGGTAATTTCGTTAAATAATTTCATTTTGTTTCTGATAATAAATAACCTTAAAATTCTTCAATAAAATAATTATTTCAAATATTTCAAATAAAAGAGTATATTTAATGTTAATCAAAAAAATATCCTAGCTTTTATTTACTTTTATTTTTAGTTAATGTTAAGAGCCAATCTTTCAGTTTAATTTTGCACTTTTGGAGCAAAAGAGGATTTTCGAATTTTTTTTTTAACCATATTATAGAAGGTAGAAATTAAATATAGATAATGTCTGTTTGAGGAGACTAAACGTCGGCGTTCAATTGGGCAAATTTGTAAAAATATTGTAGTCGAACAAAATACTCCTATGCTTCCGTATGAACAACTGGCGAACAGTTAGAAAATAACAAGTCTGGTATAGTCCTGTAGTTGGAAATCGGATAGATTTATGAGTCAACATTTTTAAAATACATCTTTGCGCTCTCTCTAAACGTAGGATTACACATTTTGAAGCTCCGCCCTACGCTGGTAAGCAATATTTCAATAAAGATTAGACAAGGGAAAAATACACAAGTTAATTGACCTAAGTTTTTAAAAATATATATCTTATTCGGGAGAGCATCAAATGTACATGCTCAGTCCACGTGCGATTTTCATCTAAGGTTACAAGATTTCTTATTGAACGTTATCCACCAACCAGACAGTAATACCAAGTCTTATTAATTTAATATTTAGTCTAAGTCAATTTTGTTTACGGCAATTGAATAAGACTAACAAGGTACTTGTAACTTATGACTAAAGGTGATGAATTTGGTTTTTTCAACATTTAAGATTAAAGTATTATATGATAGGCAATTAATAATAATGGATAGTGCTTTTTTACAATTCTTACGTACATCGGACCATGTGGGACCGCAAATTTTCAGAGCAGTATCGTCGATGTAAGCTATAACTTTGGAATTAGGGATTTTTAAATTACGTAAGACATTTTAATGCAACATCGATTAAGATTGTAACGACATCGATTACAAAAAACGCTTTACGTCTACGTCAAGTGCTGGCGACGTGACGTTTGTTATATGTCATTCTGAAAAAAGTCAAAATCAGTTGATTGCAATTTTTATTATAATAATTTGTGATTTTATATCTTCATTAATACTTCTACTTAAAAGTTTATAACAAATGCAATAATGCGGTCGTATATTTTGTTATTTTTTACACTGATATTAGGAGTGTCAGCGTGGGACGACGATGACTTAGAAATATTCGACGTGGTAGAAGAAGTTAATCAGAATTTTTACGAATTGATGGGAGTAGCGCAGGTAATCCAACTTAACATGGAGTAAGCATCACTGTTTACTAAAAATATTTATACTTTTATTTATTGAGAACTGGTTTTTTAATACTTTTTATAATAATTCAGGATGCATCACAATCGGAAATCAAGTCGGCCTTCAAAAAGCTTACTTTAAAATTGCACCCAGACAAAAATGATGCTCCCGATGCAGATGTTCAGTTCCGAAATCTAGTATCTGTACATAACATATTGAAAGATCCTGGAAAAAGAGAAAAGTAAGTTGTTTGTGTTATAATCGCTAACTAGTTACAAATATTGTGTTATTTTCGAACTTTTAATATGATTTCTGAATGAAACTTAACATTTCAAAATGAACCCTTAATTTGTCAAACTTATACTTTAATTAAAATTATTGTATTTTTTCAGATATAATGAAGTACTTAAGAATGGTCTTCCAAATTGGCGTTCAGCAGTATACTATTATAGGCATGTTAGGAAGATGGGCTTGGCTGAAGGTTCTATTATATTATTCATAATAATAACATTTGGACAGTATACAGTAGGATGGGCGGCTTATGCTGAAAAGAGGTTTACTGCTGTGAGTGTTATTATATTTATATGTTACTTAAATACACATTCTTTTTTCATACATGTCTAACATATTGAGATATTCAAAGAGAATCTTGTAATAAAAAGTAGCAGGCTCAAGCCTACAGTAGACAGAATTTGGAATGAGTGTAAATGAACATAGACTACTGAGATTGAAGACTGGCCACTCCTGAAGTTATAGAGGCAGATATCTTGACTACAAATAATTATTCTAATTAATCTTAACCAGTAACAAAAATTAATGAAATAAAATAAATTAAATTACATTTATTCACATACAATATGCAATGTCTCCAATTTGGGTGAAAGAACTAAACTTCTTAACATTATGTTTTCTTTGCCTACAAACAATGGTGTACTTGTTAATACAAAGAAATTATTAATTGACTCTTAATTTTTAGGAACAAATATTAAACAGTAGAGGAAAAAAGCATTCAAAAAAGTCTGGTTTCGATACTGGCTTAGCAGAAATATTAGACAAATTGCCAAAGCCAAGTATTAAGGATACTTTGCCATTTCAAATACCGAGAGCCATCTGGTGGACAATCACAGCCATACCTCTGGGTATAATGGAGCTCAAGAAGAGAAGGAAAGAAATGGAGGAAGAGAGAAGAAGGAAGAAGAAAAAGTAAGTTTACATTTTTTTTAATTTGTCAGCTATTGCCAGTCATTTTTTATGTACTATCACAATTCCACTCCTGCTATCATCACAGTGGAGTGCCCTACACTATTTATGTCAAGTGGGTAGGTTAGTGTTATTGTTTCACATGTTCCATAGTTTGTTTAAATTTAACATAAAGAATTATTATTAATTAATTAATTAATAATTATTTATTGTTGTTAGTCTTAAATCGTATTGTTGCCTAAGCAAAGATTGTTATTAGTGTTGTGGGTGCATATTAATTGATTCATTGCTACTATTATTTGACAAAATAAATTTACACACTTAAACATTTATAATTTATATTACTAAAAATAAATTAAAACACTGTTTTATTCTCTTATTAGTATATTGTTGAATGGACAGTATTATATACATATATTATGTATATAAATAAAGGACCGTCGTGGCGCAGAAGCGCAACGTCTGCCTGTAACGCGACGGTTACTGGGTTCGATCCCCAGTCGGAGAAGATGGATTTTTCTATTTCCATTTTCTTCGCTCTGGCATCTAAGGCAAAGCGCGGCGTTGAGTTCCGCCACTCAACACGCAATGCCTCGAAAATGGCGGAAAGTGGGGACGGAGTAAACAGGGACTAAGTAACGGAGTGTCTTAACACTAGGTTCTTATACTTCCTGCAGTTCCCTCTGCCTACCCTGCCATGTGCGGGATAAAGCGTAAAGCTAAAAAAAAAAATAATAAAGTTAATTTGAAACTTAAACTTTTTTTTCTAATTATGTATTTTTGACACTTTTTGTCCTATTCTATGATTATATTCTTCTCCCATTAGAGAAGAAGAAGAAGAGAAACTACGTGTGGAACGTGAAGCAGCGGCCGCTGAGGCCAAGGCGGAGGGGAACGCGCGTCGGCGCAGGGCGTTCATACCGCCCGCCCGGGACAGGGACGGGGATAGGGAGTGCCTGCTGGACCCTGTCCCGGGACCAGAGGGGCCCGTCGCTGTGCCTGTGAAGCCTGTAAGTATTTATTATGTTATCCCACACATGGCGGGTAGGCAGCGGGAACTGCAGGAACGGTAGGAACCTGGTGTTAAGACACTCCGTTGCTTAGTCCCTGCTTTTTCCGGCCCCGCTGTAAGTATAGTTTTTGTTATTTGTAATATAGTATGAAAAATTATTTATTTGGTTTACTTGTTGTTTTAAGGTCATTTTTAGGTGTTTCTTTCATTTGAAGGGTTAGTTAATTTATTTTAATGTTTTTTAAATTATAATAACTATATACAGAGTGTTGATCTAACCGCTACCTTAATTTAAAGTATAGTATTAACTAGTCTTTATAAACTTAGTAAAATTATAGAACTAGTATTGATAAAAATTAAAATAAAAAGTAATATTATGGAAGTAATACTTTCAAAAATAAAATGTTTTTTTTTTTTCAAACAAAGTAAATAATTAAATTATTTTTCCAAAATAAAACGACATTTGTCAAGTATGACGCAAGCGCTACCCTACCAGAGCGGCAAAGATATATCTCTTTCTCTTTTGGTTATTTTTTTGAATGAAAGATCACAGATTGACAGCGTTTAATAGTATTTTTGTAGTACGATCTATAAGTAATTCGTATTTAATAATGACTACCTCACACGTTACACAGCACGTAGAAATATCGTGAAATGGGAAAAACGATCCTGTGCCTAAACTATTGATAATTGTTAACTAGTTTTTTGTATATAGCCTTAAATTTTAACTTTTTCTAGGTAGTTTTAACTAACAGATACATCTTCTCTGCATTCTCTTCTACAGTCACCACCACCAATTACCGGTGGTCTCTGGACAGATGACGATTTGGCTGAGCTGGTCCGTCTAGTGAAGAAGTACCCGCCGGGCGCGGCGGAGCGCTGGGAGAGGATCGCGGAGGCAATGGACAGGAGTGTGCCGGAGGTGACGCACATGGCCGCCAAGCTGAAGGAGAACTGTTACAAAATACCCGGCCAAGATCAGCAGGAGGAAGTGGTTGCTGAAGTGCCTAAGAAGGTATTGCTTTTTTTGTTTTTTTTAATTTTTTTTTAATTTAAAATATAATTAAAACTATAGACATTTGGTTGGTGGCCTTTTTAACTTGTACTATATGTTCTTATTATGACACTCCTTTGTTAAGACACTCTGTTCCACGCTTTCTGCCTTTTCGAGGCATTATGTGTTGAGTGGCGCTCAACACCGCGTTTTGCCTAGTTACCAGAGCGAAAACTTTCTTTTCCCCGGGTAGGAATCGAACCCAGAAACTGTCGCGTTTAAGGCAGACGCTATAGAGGCGTAGCGTCTGCCGCACCGTGACGGTCGTCTCTCTTTCGATATTAACTTAATAAAATAATTATATTTTAATTATGATTTATACTTTACTCTCTTTTAATTTTTTTATGTCCCAACTATACATAAATGTATGATCCATTGTTAATTTTATTTTTAATTATAGATTTTTATAAATATATCAAGTTTTGTTAGCTTTGTGCTTATCAGAAGATTATAGGTCTTTCTTTTAATTGTTTTAATAAAATTATCTCTATAGTTGCTTTACGTTTGCTATTTTGTGTATATTTTCAATAACAAGCTTTACGCTTGATATTACAAAAAATCTTTTGAACTTCTGGTTAAAAAAAATAACATAATAACGTATTACTATAACTTTATTTTCGTTTACTTAAGATCTCTATTTTTAAGTCCACCTGTGAAGAATCGATTTGGTTCTCATTAAAATTCAATTGTGAATTTGCGAATTAGAGATTATGCGGACCATGTTGTGTAAAATCAGTATGTTTTAAGTAGCCTTCATTAAATATTGTTTTATTATCACAAAAACTATATTTTAATAGTTAAAAAGGACTAAGTGCGGCGTTGAGTTCCACCACTCAACACGCAATGCCTCGAAAAGGCGGAAAGCTGGGAACGGAGAAGGCAGGGACTAAAGCATCGGAGTGTTTTAAACACTAGTTTCCTTCAGTTAACTCTGATTACTCTGCAATATGCGGGATAGAGCGTGAAGCTAAAAAATGATAAAAAAAATTACTTTAACGTGACAGCCCACAGTCACGATTTTCACTCGAGGGTTGAATTAATTGATTTCTTCACTCCTGTAACAAGGCGAATCACGACGTTTAGTTCTCAATATGTAATGTCTCGAAAATTGTGGAGAAAGTTAAAAATAAACTTAATAAGTTGTAAATGATATTTTTTTTTTTAATATTTTTATAGCTTCATTCCTTTATCAAAAACGAATGTAAAAACCTAGTGTTAAGATACTCCGTTCTCCGCTTTCCGCCTATTTTCGGTTTCCAATTTTCCGTTTTTACCACTATATAATGATTACTCTACTAGACTAAACGTCAATAAAATGCTTCTAAATTAAGCGTCAATAAGAAAATTGGTTAACTGGTGTTACAATTAGGGTATGCTAACTTCCAGGTAAAGACCCGCAAGACGGAAGAGGTCAGCAGCGGCAACTGGTCGCAGACGCAGCAGCGCGCGCTGGAGGCGGCGCTCGCGCGGTACCCCAAAGGCGCGCTGTCCGACCGCTGGCAGAAGATCGCCAACAACGTGCCGGGGAAAACTAAGGTTGAACTAACTTTATGAGGAATTTTGCCCAGATCTCCCCAGGGTTGAGAGATTTGAGAATTGAATGGGATATGTTAAGTATTATAAGCTAGCAAAGCCCTTTCAAGGATTCCTTTTCACCAATATTACGTGTACTTTCGAAAAAGGATTAATAACATAGGACTAGGTCAGACAAAAAGGCAGGCAAAAAAGTGATCTTATAGACAATGTCTTCACGCTTTATCCCGCACATGGCATGGTAGGCAGAGGGAACTGCATGAACCATAGGAACCTAGTGTTGAGACGGTCCTCACAAAGTTCTCACGGTATATTTCAGTTTAAAGCCACTATTCTGAGAGTTTTGCTTTAAGCGTGTTAAATAGGATATGTTAAATATTAAGTTATTTAATTAGGTTTGAACTCACTATTCGTTCGGTGTCCAGTTGTTTAATTTTTAAGTAAATATTGTTGGATTATATCTTGTCCAGCATTCAATTAAGTTATATAATATTAATAATATGTATAATTAAATTGTTGAGTTAATAGATTAAATTCTTATTAAAAATATCTTTTAGAACTCGCGAAACTTGTTTCGGAACTGTGTAGTTATTAGAACACAATATTATAGGCGAGATTGTTTCTACATTATTTAAAGTTCATACTTAAAAAGAAAATACGTAGTACTATAACTATATACTAGATTTAAAGTCATCTTTTTAACTAGGTTTTCACTATCTACCCTAAATTAGAGATATAAGGTGAAGCCACAGCAGTACATAATAATATTTTATTATAATTTCAGGAGGAATGTATGCAAAGGTGTAAATATTTATCAGAATTGTTAAGGAAACAAAAACAGAAAGAAGAATCGCTGAGCGACGGAGACGCGGCCGCCGACACGGAACAAAATGACGACATTACCGTTAATGCTTAGAAAATTTATATACATATACACACAAACACACACACACATATATATATATATATATATATATATATATATATATATATATATATATATATATATATATATATATATATATATATATATATATATATATATATATATATATATATATATATATATATATATAAAGAATTTTAAAGCGTTTCATTGTTTCACTTTGAATTAATGGTATTTAAACGTTAATCGACTTTTATGGGAGCGGACGTTTTTATTGGTTGTTACTTTTTTGTTAAATATATAATGTTTTAATTGTTTCATATTTTTCTTTATTTTACAACTCGATACTTGGTGGATGAAACTGTCAACTACCATGTAATTTGAAATTACGTACAATATTGAAATAAATATTAAATGATCGATAATTGTGCTACAAATTGTCATAATGTATTAAATTAAATAATAAATTGTATTTTTTTTTATAATTTATATTATTAAAAACAGAAATGTGTTTATAATCTATGGATTGTAAGAAATGTAGTTGTTTTTGGGTTGTTATTTTTTTTATTAATTTCAAATTAAGTATTTCAACATTTTTATGACAGAAACGTCTTTAATGTCAGCTTATAGTATTCTTTTACGACGACGGGCGAATTTCATCGGTCATGGATAAAGTTTCAGTTAGTAAGCTACATGGTCACATCTGAGTATTGTGAAACCAACATTTGTTGCATCTACCAGACAAGGCATATATTTCCTATCTGGGGCTTTATCAGCAAGTGATGAAGCCGGCCCTAAATAAATTTCTTTAAATACTAACACAGTCTCACTGAGTGTGGAGACTCTACCCAGGCGGTAGGCGATCCGGTCACCCTACCCTGGTCATAGAGTCCTGACTCTCGGTGGGAGATACCGCATATGGTACGAAGTTAGGGCCGAGTTTTGGTTTTGGTGTTTGTTTTTTTTATAACTTCACGCTTTATTATCTCGCATATAGTAGAGTAGGCAGAGGGATCCGCAGGAACTGTAAGAACACAGTGTTAAGACACTGTGTTCCCGGCTTTCTGCCGTTTTTGTGAATGAAAAATCTATCTTCCAAGTGGGAATCGAACCAACAAACCGTCACGTTTACAGACAGGTACTATGCCTCTGCGCCATGACGGTCTTCGTGCTATCAGTCTGCGCAATCATTTATTTTAGCATCACGTATGTCCCACCAAACATGCTAGACTAGTTGTTAAAAACACTGCGTTCGTAGAAAAAAGTGTTTAACCATTTCACTGGTGGATGGAATGCCCTCTACCGATCCGATTGTTTGTACACATGTCTATCTGCTAGATAGTTCTGTCTGAGATCTTGTCTGAGATCTGAGAAATTTGTTTGTATCTGCTGGATAAACTATATATTTCCTATCTAGGACTTTATCAGCATGTGGTGAAATTGGCCCTTAAAGTTGATGCCCAATAATATCCCGTGAAGTGTCAGATTTATTCTTTTTTATTTTCTGTATAGTAAATATTTTGTTTGACAAAGGTGGTGAATGTTCTTTTATTGAGAAAATAACAATTTGGTAATTAATTTAAATAAGATTTTTAAATTTGTAGCGCAATTTTGAGTTTTTAATATTTTACTACTAGATAATATATATCTCTTACCATAATAATTCGTATAAAGTTCCTGTTTTAAAATTTATAATGATAAAAAACATCACAATCAGAGAGTGAGATATTATGAAGTTATTCTTTTAAATTACATACATATATTATGAATATGTATAACATAGTATGCATGAGCATTACAATAATAATGATATTATTGTAATCATTTTATTTAAATATATAAGTTTTTAAAAAATGAATTAAACCAAGTAACTAGAAATGATATTTGTTTTTTGAACTATTTTAAGTGCATTTTGTTATTATTACATTACCTGTTTATCTTTGAATGCTATACAATATATTGTATATGTAAATTATACCAAGTTCTTAAAGTTTGTGTAAAATATGAAAAAAATACTTGATCTTTTGTGCTCTCTGTTCTGTATTTATATTTGTTGTTTGTAATATATAATAAAGTATAAACGATTGGTTCCCAGCTTTTTACTTTTCCTTGTATATGGATTATTGAACGATAGAGTTAGTACGTATTAATTATATATTGAATTGTATCATAATTAAAAGGTATTCGATCCAAATCGATACCGATTCTAGTGAATCGTTACAAAGGAGTACATGAGCACATATATTTAAGTATAATCGAATAACGTTTTTTAATAACAATAAATAATATATTAACGAAAATCTGTTTATTTGGAAATAGTGATTTGACGTCGGCCATTTTTCTCAAATATGACTTGTAGTGAGGCAGGTTTTAAATCAATTAGACTGTAATTCGGATAATTGCGAATCGTTATTACTGAGTAAATCTAAATATAAAATGTCAATATCGATCATGGGCTGTAAGCTATTTACTAAATGAGGGTATAATAAAGTCTTGCAAGTCGCAAGACTATCAAAAATATGAAAGACTCATTTGAGTGTTCCCCTCCACGGAAATCTTTAGTAAAAGGCGAAAGATTTATACGTTCTGAAGGGAAACCAGAGATACCGCCCCGAACACTGCGCGATGTATTTATGCCTTGGAGTATAACAAAACGATAGCGCGATTCAGAAATATCACCAAATTGCGCAGCGCCATCTATTGTGGAATATTAATAATATTAATCTGAACATCTGTTTTACACAATGTACTTATGGTCAACATATTAACCAGTCAATATTATTTTTTATCAAATGCTTTACAATTTAGATGTTATTTTTATGATTTTTAATATAAAAGATTAATATTAGTACATTTAAAATTGTCGATAGCAATTAATTCAAAGTTATCAGTATAAATTATTTTATATATGTAATATGCTAAATAAACTAAAAGGGTCAAATTGACAAAAAGGTTGAGAATCACTGATCTATCTAATATCAATCTAATGGGGAACATTCACATCTGTTTCACATAATGTACTAGTGGTCAATCTTTTAACTAGTCAAAACAACTTTTTATCAAGTGCTTTACAAGTTTGGATTTTATTCTTATATTTTTTAATATAAAAGGTCAAGATTAGTAAATTTAGAATTGTCATTAACATTTCTTATAATTGTAATCTGCTAAATAAACAAAAAGGGTCAAATCGACAAAAAAAGTTGAGATTCACTGCACTTAGATAAACAATAATACATTGAAGTAAAAAAATTACGAGAATATTTATATTTAATGGAAGTAGTAATAATAGAAAACTACTATTTTTTATTTTAAAAGTGTTAATCCATATTAAGTATAGAAAAAGTACGCAAAGAAAACCTGACGTTATGAACATATACAATAGCCTCAAAAGCTGTGCTATAGATAACAACAATTTACTAAAAAAAAAACTTTAAGAAAATAATTTTTTTTTACTAAATTGTTGTTATACACAGCTTTTGAGGCTATTGCTTAAAATATACAGCATTTAAGAAGCATGTAATAAATACAGAGAACATAAAAATCGTGAATCACAAGACAGCAAGGTTAAAAAAAATATAAAATATACATGTACAAGTATATATATTTATTTACAAATAAATGCTTAACGTTCGTTACTTACAGTACAAGTGAGTCCAATTAAACTAAACCGTACAATAAAATTACGCCATATGTATTTATATAATGACGATTTTAGTAGAGAAAATTATATACAATGAAACAAAATATAAAATATATCATTATTAATTTTTTTCTTTATAAAAGCATATGTTAAGTAAATTACTGAGATTACAGTATTTTTTAAATTTAAATTATACACTACAGACACCTGTTCTCTTTTTACTTGGTACATATGTTATGTAATTTTTTTCAGCTTGTCTGAGCCACAATTACAAAAAGTATGACAAAATTGGTTTTAATTAAGTAATCTTAGATATTTAGTACTCCTGCGGGCGCTCAAAGTGCGGCACGCCGGTGCGCGCGAATATCGACGGGATCGCGTAGTCGTCGGGTCCTACGGAGTAGGGCGGGCGTTGCGACGGGGAATAACCTGCGTATGTAGCATAGCATATGTTATGTACATATATATGTGTCAATATATAGTAAATATTAGGTATATATGTATGTATGTATGTGGAAATATTTATGGATAATTTATAAATAAATTAGGTTTCATTAATGCTAAATAGATATATATTTAGAAATAAAAATATTGTTTAAGTATAAATAAATATTACTTTCAATTTTAGGATTTTTGATTAAATTTAAAAAAGTATATTTAAAACAAAATATTTGGAAAACAATAAGGTTTATTTACATTTTCATTAATAATATCTATTTAGTATTTTTTGATTTGATTATTATATCATTAGCCTATGGAACAATAACGTGACATATGCTTTGCGAGGCTCGGCAAGCCCCCGCTAGTTTCAATCAAAACTTACACAAAAGCATAAAACACAAAACAATTTTTGTTTGCATTAAAAACTTCAAATAACTAAATCGCTAACGGTTCGTGTGGGCGGATGAAAAATTAAAAAAAATAATTAAATCACACATACACAAATCGTTGGAGATTTAGCATTTAATGTTCGTCACTAAATCAAGACAAATTACCTACCACAATATATATATTTTTCTATTGAGCTTCACGCTTTAACCCGCACACGGCAGAGGGAACTGCTGGAACCTTATCGACCTAGTGTTAAGACACTCCGTCGCTTAGTCCCTGCTTACCTACCACAATATAACTAGTAAAATCAATAAGAATAAAGAATAATGAATGAAGTATGTGCTATTACCGTTTTTGACGCCCTGCGCGCCGCACTGGCTGCAGGCGCAGCGTGCGGGCGTGCGCACGCGGTGCAGCACCGTGCTGCCGTCGGCGCACTGCAGCGTGGCCGTCAGCTGCGAGTAGCCGGTCGCCGTGCAGCACCAGCACGACGAGTCGTGCTCGCCCGTCTCTGTGGGTGTGCATGTGTTTTTGTATATTATATATATATTAGTTATATGACAGGTTAGGCAGAGGGAACTGCAGGATAATATATTATATATGTGATGTTATTTTGCTGTTCTTATATATATATATATATATATATATATATATATATATATATATATATATATATATATATATATATATATATATATATATATATATATATATATATATATATATATATATATATATATATATATACACAATTTTTCAGCTTTACATTTATATACCGCACATGGCAGGGTAAGCAGTAGAAACAGCAGGAACCATAGGAACCTAGCGTTGAGAATTTAATACATGTATAATGTAATAATCCATCTTCTTCGGGTGGGAATAGAACCCTACTACTTCCCTACACTTCTATTAACATTAAACAAGTCCATTTTGATTTTCCATTTACAAATATCACGTCACTCACGGTTGTTGTACAGCGTGCCGGAGTCGCACTGGCCGCGGCACTCCCCGAGGCCGGGCACGGGCGCGTGGTTGCGGCACAGCCCGCGCGCGCCCTTGTGCACGCGCACGGCGCCCACCGTGTCCGCCGCCGGCAGCGCGCGCGGCACGCACTTGCCTGTTGTTATGTGTACTTATATTAATTTATGTTACTATTATATCATCTTTTATACCGGTAAAAGATGTCGAAACATTTTTTTTTAAATTTAACATTCAATTTTTGTGTAATACCTACTTGTCGTCAAATGTACTTAAATTACTGTCAGTTTGTATTATTTTGTCTTTTCTGCCGCTTAAAATATCATAAGATTCACTTAGCAAAATCTTTGTGCTAGTCAGATTTCCAATAAAATCAATATAGTATTAATTTCATTTCTTAAAGCAACTCCGCGGCAATTCTCCCGTGCTAGTTGTGCAGTAAGTAGCAGCAGCAGTACTCACTGAGCGCGGCGGGCGGCTCCCTGCACACGTCGCAGCAGCCGTCGCGCACGACGTGCTCGGCGGCGCACGCGGACACGTCGGGGCAGGTGGTGCGCGATGACGTCACGAACACCTCGCGCTCGAGCCGCTCGCACAGGTACGTCGTGCAGTTGTCCGCGGAGTGCCACGTCGAGCCTGCGCGAACATTAACAAGGTGGATTTAAAGTAAAAATTTATTGATTTTGAAGTAGTGGTCAATAATATTGTTAAACTGTACAAAAATTTAATTAATACGGTTGATGGTACATTTTTTATAATATTATTTTCAACTTAACTTAACTTGACTTTTTTCTTCATTTTCAACAGGCATAAATATTGGTATCAATATCAAGGCCAATATAATATAATATTATTAGAAAACTATTAGAAATATAACTTTTTATACAAATAAACTAAATAAAAATTTTAACAAGACCAATAGTCATTCGAATGCCATACAAAACACACACACACACATACAAAAATAATCAACATAATATACGTATACAACTTATATTGGTAGGGTGGTGACTTACCGACGTCATGCAGCACGTCGCCCACCACGCACTGGTGCTGCTCGCAGCGGCCGCAGCACACGGCGGGCGGCGGCGGCGCGTACCGCCAGCCGCGCCCGCACGTGACGTCACACGCGGCCACGCGCGCCGCGTGCGTCAGCTGCCCGCCCTCGCGCGAACACGTGTAGTTCTTGCACGGGTCCTCGGACGTCCACGTTGCGTTCTCCTGTAAGGGGTTAGTAGGTAATTAGGTGAATAACGGTGGTGAGTAACGTAGTACTATGACATCAAAAGTATTTTTTTATGTCTTCACGTTTTATCCCGCATATGGCAGGTTAAGACACTTAGTTCCTCGTTTTCGCCTTTTCGAGGCATTTATGTGTTGAGGGGCGGAACTCAACGCCGCGTTTTGCTTTGTTGCTAGAGAGAAAGAAATTGAAATAGAAAAAGAAAAATCCATCTTCTTTAAGTGGGAATCGAAACCATAAACTGTCGCGTTTACAGGCAGGCGCTATGCCTATATATGTATCAAAAGTATTAAATATTAATAAAAGATATATTAAAATATAAAGATATATTTTTTAGTTTCACGCTTTATCCCGCATATTGCAGGGTAGGCAGAGGGAACTGCAGGAACTATATGAACCTAGTGTCAAGACACTCCGTTGCTTAGTTGCTGCTTTCTCTGTCCCCATTTTCCGCCTTTTTCGAGGCATTGCGTGTTGAGAGGTGGAACTCAACGCCGCGCTTTTGCCTAGTTTCCAGAGCGAAGAAAATGTAAATAGAAAAATCCATCTTCATCGAGTGGGAATCGAACTCACAAACCGTCGCGTTTACAGGCAGACGCTTACGCCTCTGCGCCACGACGGTCCTCTATAATATTTTTTGAAATTAATCTTAATAATAATAAATAATGTACCTGATAAACATTGTATCCAACACGACAAGCGATAGGTTCTCTTTTGAGACAACAGCGTCCGGGCACTTTCTCTTCCGACAGTAAGAATTGATTTTTGACAGCTTCAGATATTTCTGGACACGACTCGTTTTGACTTTGTATTTGCAACTGTGAGTGGGACATAGAAAATAATTAGATAAATTAGTTTTGATACAATAATAAAAAAAAGACAAATATTTTGTTTCTTAGTAAATGTATATCGTCATTTAGCTACTCATATGTATGTTTGTGTGTATTTCTCAAGAAATATTATTACTATTGATCAGACGCCTGAAAAACTCTTTTACTCTTTTTGAAAATTCAATTCAACGATTAAAACGGTAAATCATTCTATCATAATTTAACACATATTTATTCAAAGTTAACAAAAAAAAATTTCGAATATTAAGAAAATATCCTACTTATATTACAAATTTCCAGAGTTTGTTAGAACAAAACAAACACAAATAGTAGCTTAAACAAAATATATAAATGACTTACAGTCCCATTCGAGTGTCGACTTGACACGTGTATTTAGTGCAAGTATAAATATTAAAATTTTAATTTTAAACAAAAATCGTAATCACAATATAAGTAACTTACAGTCCCATTCAAGTCGGCACAGGTGTAGTTGGTGCAGAAGTCGTCGGAGGTCCAGCTGGCGCCGACGGGGTGCGCGACGCCGCCCACCACGCACGCCACGGCGCGGCACCGCCCGCAGCACTGCGCGTCCGCCGGCGGGGCGTACTCCCAGCCCTAAGGAAACCAAATACAAATTATTTAGAATCATAATAAGATCTTTGATTTTCGCAATTTTAAATCTATATATCATTTTCTCTTTTCCGAGAACCGTCGTGGCACAGAGGCGTAAGCATCTTACTGTAAACGCGACGGTTTGTGGGTTCGATTCCCATGAGGGGAATGTTGGACTTTTCAATTTCCATTTTCTTCGCTCTAGAAACTAGACAAAGGGCGGAAAGCAGAGACGGAGAAAGCAGGGTCTCAACAACGGAGTGTCTTTACACTAGGTTCCTATGATACCTGCAGCTCCCTCTGCCTACCCTGCCATGTGCGGGATAAAGCGAAAAGCTAAAAAAAAGGATCTTCAATTTTATCTAAATATCATTTTCTCTTTTCCATGGTAGGAATTTTCCTGGAAGAGATCATCTGTGGCGATAAGGCAGCCTTTATACAACATTTATATCACGCTCTTTGTTTTGTCTTATTTGTTGTCAGTACAAAATTACTCACAGATAAACAACACAACAACTACAAACTCACAATCTGGCAGTCGGTGTTGCAGTCCTGCACCTTGGTGATCTTCTCCAGCTTGCCGTCCTCCACCTGCACGCACTGGTAGGACTCGCACGGGTTGTATTGGGACGTCCAGTTCTCGCCCGCCTAGGAAGTATATATAAGATACAGATTTATTATACTAAATAAATAGTTTATTAAACAACATATAACTATGACGAATAATAATATAGTAATTCGTAATCGATATATTTATTTCAAACTTAAAAAGAGATAATTTGTGCGTTTTCAGTAACATTAACTTATTGATGGGGCTTTGCTTTCTTTTTAAAAGTATTTAATATTTGGTACTTTTTCACAAAACTATTTTTTAAATACCTTGTATATATTGTCATAAAAATATATCTATAAAAAATGAATAACAATGTAAATACTTCTTATAATAACAATTTCCATTTCTATAAATAACCCAGTTTTGGAGGAAGTAACATACGAAAGGTCCGAACTTGCCCGAGTAAATTCCAACACTATCTGACACTTGACAGGCAGGTTTGTACTAGTAAGGCAATACCTTGTATATGTTGTCTCCATCCCTACACGCGACCTGCACGCTCTCGGGGCAGCACGCGAAGGGCACGGGGCGGGGCTCCAGCACGAAGTGCGGCGTGGACACCACCGCGGGGCACTCGCTGGTGCTGCACTGCGGGGAGGGGGGCGCGGGGGAGGAGGAGGGGGAGGAGGCCACGCAGCGGCACGAGCGGCACGGCCCGTCCAGCCACACGGCGTCAATCTGTTTTGGATTGAATATCACTTTAATATTTACGCTGTTTAATTTATGATTTTTTTTTCTTTTTTTTTTTTAGTTTCACATTTTATCCCGCATATCGCAGGGTAGGCAGAGCGAACTGCAGGAACCATATAAACCTAGTGTTAAGACACTCCGTTGCTTAGTCCCTGCTTTCTCCGGCCCCAGGTTTCCGCCTTTTTTGAGGCATTACGTGTTGAGTGGCGGAACTCAATGCCGCCGTTTGTCTAGTTTCCACAGCGAAGAAAATAGAATTAGAAAAAAAACCCTCAAACCGTCGCGTTTACAGGCAGACACTTACGCCGCTGCGCCACGACGGTCCTCAATTTTTTTATTTTCATTTTCTGGATTAGGTGAAATTATTAATTTCGGAGTGGAATTATAAATTAGGTGGAAAGTAGCGGAATGTTATAACACTTGGTCTATCCCTATTATATGTGGAATTTAGTTAGTGACTTTTTATTACGGCTAAGCATTTGAATAATATTTTTAAAGTAATATTAAATTTGATTTAGTTTTTGTAAATAATTTCAATGAAATAATAAATACAATTACAATATAACTAATATAGGAAATAACTACGTATTACTTAATAAATAGATACAACTACATATTACATATATTAAGATAGTAAGAATGCTTACGTCCTTAAGAATAACTTGTGGGCTGGTCCTCAGCTTCTCTCCGCCTTTGGGTGCCGCCTCCCACTCGAGAGTCACGACGCACTTGTCTTTAGGTAATTCTGTAAGAAGAATAAAAACAATGAAATAATAAAAAAGAAACGTGAGTCAAGACAGCTAAAAGACGAAAAAAATCTGAATTTAGTACAAAACCTTAAGGGGAATATTTTTTGTCCTTATGCATTATCTAGCACATGGCAGGGTAGGCAGAGGGATCTGCAGGAACAATAGGAACCTAGGTAAGACACTTTGTTGCTTAGTGTCTGCTTTCTCCGTCCCTCCTTCCCGCCTCTTTCGAGCGAGGAATTGCGTTTGAGTGACGAAACTCAACGCCGAGCATTGCCTAGTTACCAGAGTGAAGAAAATAAAAATAGAAAAATCCATCTTTCCCTAATGGGAATTGAACCCACAAACCGTTGCTTTTACAGGTAGATGCTACGCCACTGTACCACGATGGTCCTCAAAATTAAATTAAAAATACCGTAAGTTTACTGTCAGATTAAACATTTGATTTAATTGTGGTCATTTCCAGTTAAGAAACCAGCTTTTAGGCGGAAAGCGGTAACGGAGAGAGTAGGGACTAAGCAACGGAGTGTCTCAGCACTAGGTTCATATGGTTCCTGCAGTTCGCTCTGCAATATGCGAGATAAAGCGTGAACCTGAAAAAAATTAGCTTTAGCACTCACCGCACGCGTGTTCGGGGCAGCACTTCCCGGCGACGTCGCGCGTGCGCAGCGTGTGGAAGGCGGCGCAGGCGGGCGGCGCGGGGCACGCGGCCGCGCGGCACACCATCTGCACGCGCGGGCAGCAGCCGCTGTCGTCCACGAGCCGCTCCATGCCGGGCTCCAGCATCTCCACCTCGCTCGCTGGTGGTATTTTCTCACATTCGTCGGCCGGTTTGCATTCTGTGTAGGAATGTTTTGTATTAGTATTTGGTGGATAAAAATTAAGGTGTCTATAATAAATTTAAAATTATAAACGAAAAAAAATGTGAACTGTAATTTAACTTATAACTATAATAATGTTTTAGTATATATTACATTATATCTATAACCAACAGGGTTATAGGTTCCACATCTAAAGCAAGCAAAAGCATGACTTTTGCGGCTTCGTAAGGATAGGCAAGAATGGAGCACTGAGTGTCCATACACTAAATTCTCTTTGTATACCATGACGATATACCGTGATATAAATAGTATAAAGATGGAAATTTTAAAAAAAATATGAATGTTGGTGATAATATATAGGTAACATGTTCTGTCAGCATACTCCGCAATAGGCAAAAGGTGTATAATGGATGACAAAGACAACATACACATATGACCACAAAATGCCTCACTCACCACATGCGAACTCCGTACATCCGTTGGCCTTTGTCTTTTGTTTGAGAACTTGTCCGAAGCCGCATTCCAATTTCTTGGGTTCCTCGCATTTAACATCGGGTGGTTTAGCAACTAAAATAACAAAAATGATATAATAATAATAATACTCTTAACAAAAATATGGTTGGTTGGAATGGTTAACCTAGTATTTATATATTTTTTTCTAAAAGCCTTATTTCTGAATGATTATACATTCAATTATCCAACCAACAGTCCAGCAATGATTACTGTACAAAAATAATCGATGTAACTTCGATTTTTACTCGTGAAAACACAAGTTCCACCAAGACTCGTACTATACTAATACTAACCAAATATATCTAAAATGATAACACTTCATATTGCAAAATTATTTGTTAACATTTGTTAACCCTTTCTTACCGTACTACATGTATGGGAGAACATATTTCACGCAGAGGTCTTACAGATCAAGTTTTCCCAACTTTCCTACAATTTTATAGTGCACGAACATGCACGGTACATCACTATTAAATAGAAGCTGCATATGCAACGGCTTCAGGCAGAGGCATGCATGCATTACCGCATATGTAGTCGGGGCAGCAGGCGCCGGGCGAGGGCCTGGTGACCAGGTCCTCCCCGTCGGCGCAGGCGGGCTGCGCGCAGCGCTGCGTGGTGCAGGACACGTGCGCGCTGCTGTCCGCCGGCAGCTTGCTGCACGTGCAGTGCGTGCACGCGTCCACCTGCGACACGACAAGTTATGTCCATTAAGGGGAACTAACTAAAATTAGCACTTACCTAACTCTGTTAGTAAGAGTAGGAAATCATGTTTATTATAAAATTCGGACATTAACTAACTCATGCTGGAAATCTTAGAATTTACTAGAAAATTTTAGCTGCATTTCAGGTTTATATATTAACATATATAATACGTAATTATAAATCTAAAAAGATTACATATGTTTTGTTTTATATAAGCTCACCTGCCACTCGTCGCCCGCGAAGTGTTGCTTGTTGGCGTCGCACGGGAAGCACTTGGTGGGCTCTATGCACGTGTTGTTCACTCGCACCTGAAGTTGTTTTATTAATTAATCAATAATAAGCTCATTTGTATATAGATATTTTAGAAATTTTCAGTGAATTGGACCCATAGTAAAACAGGCACGCAAATTGAGTTATTCTCTAAGTAAGAAAAGATTTATTATGTTCATTTTCCACGTCTAATATGTTCACACAAATTAAACATTTATTAGCAAGATTTTACATATATGAGTAAGAAAAATTAAATTAAAGAAAATTATAGTTTTATTTACAGATATATGCTGGATGGCAAAGTATTATATGTAAGTTCGATTGCTACATCGGGGATTTTTTTAAATAAATTATATAAAAATTTTCATGATTTTTACATTAATGTTTAATTAGCAAACTTAATAAAGGTATCAATTGAAATCGAGTGGAAGGCAGAGGTGACAAAAAACCTAGTAACTTTCATGCCAAAACCTAAGACGGGAAATAAAATTAATAACGTAACGTACTTTTCCCTCCGGACAGAAGCATCCTTCAACCGCGTGCTTGTCACATTTCTGAGGGTTATTTTTGAGGTCTTCATAGTTCTCGCAGGTCCGCTCGCAGTCCACACACGGTCTGTATACGAACGGCTCCTCGCTGTGATGTAAATATTATATTAATAAGCAATATTTGTTTTATGAGGAAAACAATAAAGTAAATAACAAAAATTTAATAAAACCATTTTATTAGACCGCACTAAATACAAACGTAAGAATTTTAAATTATAATATCTAATTTAAATTTAAATGCAGCAGGGCAAAAAGAAAAAGCTCGTTCCCGCAGTTCCCTCTGCCTACCCTGACCTGTGCGGGATTATGCGTGAAGACATAAAAAAAAAGAAAAAATAACAAATTAAATAAAAAGTACCATGTGTAGGGGCACAGGTCGCGCCGCCAGCTCACGCACACGCCCTGCTCGCGGCAGTCGGCGGCGTAGCGCGCCAGCGCGTCGCACGCGTCCGTCGCGTTCAGCTCGCACAGCGCCGCCTCGCACTGCGCCACGTGCGGCGCCGGGTCCACGAGCGCGTGGCACTGCAATTGATAAACAAATAAAGTATTCTCTTTGATTATTATGAAATCGCAGTCTATCTTGTTTAATAGAAAATAAAAAAAAAATGTATTGAAATATTTAGTTGGTTAAGAATTTTATTCCACTATCACGAAATTTAGTTAAAAGCGATGAATCGCTAGTTTCCCTAGTTCCACCTTGTTATATGCGGGTTATGGTACGAAGAGGTAAAAGAAAATATAATATATATATAGTATGAAAGAGGACCATCGTAGCGCATCTAACAAACGCGACGGTTAGTGGATTCGATTCCTGCTCGGGGAAGATGGATTTTTCTATGACCATTTTCTTCGCTTTTGGAAAGAAGGTAAAAAATATGAAAGAATACTCACAGCCCCAAACCTGTCCACGTCGTTGAGGGTATAGCAGGGGTTGGCGTCGGGCGGCGGGGCCACGCAGGGCGGGGGCGGCGGCGCCTCTACGCACTGCTCCTCAGTCGGCACCGCCAGCTCCGACAGCGCCTCGGGGGACGCCTGCCAGCTCTTGCCGTACTGACGGGTTGTTTAGTAGTATGTTTAGTAGTATATTATATTTGGATTTTACATTAAGGTGGGGTTTCATGACTGATAAATAACGATAATTACAATTTATTATTTTAATAAACCTTAAAACACTATCGTTATCAAAGATTTATCACATTTATATGCATGTATATAGTCGTGTATTTAAGTATATATGTATCTTTTTATTTTGTTATACATTCGTATTTTATTTTCTTTATTTTATTACACCTCCACATTTATTTCTCATAAGCCCGTGTGGGTTGGTAGAAAAAGTTCTTTAGCATTTTTAAGTAAAATAAAAAAATAAGATTGATAATAAAATCAATAATAATTCTAGAAATATGAAAAACCAAAGCAAACTAAAGTTTGAGGACCGTCGTGGCGCAGAGACGTAGCGTCTGTCTACCTGTAAACACGACCGTTTGTGGGTTCGAGTCCAACTCGGAAAAGGTGGATTTTTCTATTTCCATTTTCTTCGCTCTGTCAACTAGGCTAAGCGCGGCGTTGAAACCGCCATTCAACACGCAATACCTCAAAAAGGCGTAAAGCAGGGACGGTCTAAGCAACTGTCTTAACATTGGGTTCCTACGATTCCCTCCGTTCCCTCTGCTTATCCTGCCACGTGCGGGATAAAGCGTGAAGACATAAAAACAAATAAAGTTACCATATCGAAGTCCTCAGTAACAGTGCCGTTGCTGGTGACGAGCTGGTCCTGCGTGCCGGCGCACACGCCGCACAGGCCCTGCGTCCGGTTGCCGTACAGGTACGACGGGACTTGCACGTTGAACTCCATTTTGGCTTTTAGTACTGTTAGCTGTTGGGACGTAAGTTTTTGTCAATTAATATATTATGAGATTTAAGTACACCTACTTAAAACTTAAATATTGATCAATTTTACAGATTGTTTGTTTATTTTTTTAAACTTTATTGCATACTGCAAGATCGACAATTAAACAAATATACGCAGCTACTATTATTAGAATTAGGAGAGTTATATAATAAAAACAAATATTTTCCGTCCTACAAATAGTGACACTTTGGTTAAATAATTCACATGATATAAAATCTACTAATTTTGTAGAAAACACAAAAATCACGAGTTTTTGAATGTCCAAAACATTATATGAGAAAAACTTGCAAAACAAACTCAATTTAAAATTTTTCCAACAAAAACTGAAATATATTTTATTTTTTTAACACTTTTCTTCTATCTAAACATAATTAAATTATTATTGACCCTTTTTCAATAATAACATAAAAAATATTATTTTAAGATAACATATATTCAATTACCTGCACGTGTTGTTCCGGTAGCAGAATACTGATATCTTGTCCATTGAGAAGGGTGATTTTAACCCATTTTTTAATCAAAGGCAAGTTGAACATAATTTCGTCATTCACTGTAGTTACCAGCTGAAATTTATAATTAAATTCTTTATTATTACATTTTTATGTTAGAGGATGGCAAACGAGGGCACCTGATGATAAGTGATCACCTCCGCCCATAAATATCCATGAAGCCCAAGGTTTCAGGGGTTTATTATTTTGATATGCAGTATAATACAAGTGTGCCTTCACATATTTGTATTGATTATATTAAAATTCATATTTTTAGACATGAATTCTATTATTAAACAGGAAATTAAGCAAAAAGTTTTAAATTATATAACATAGAAAGCGAAAATTATGAAATTTTCTATAAAAGTATATTTTTTTAAGGAAATATATTAAATAAATATATTAATTTCATTCCTTTTTTCTTAAAAAAAAACATATATATTTACTTTTTTGGTAGTTACATCCTTAGTAACATGTATAACATTCTTCTCGTGTATAAGATGCACCGCCTTCGTGCACACCGCTGACGATTTATCTTCACATGGTCCATTGCTAGCGTATATCTATAATTAAAACCAATAATATTTTTATATGTTATGTACAAATTGTTTCGTTGTTTCGTTGTTAGCATCTCTGTAGGGAGATCTTTACAAATTTCCGCTACCCAAAGATTATTACAAAGAACAATCGTTTAGCGAGAGAGAATGCTATTTTTATTAATATTGTTTATGTAACAAAAGTTTATAATTAGTTTCTTTTAAACTATATCTTGAATGTACGAATAGCGATTAGTTACATTTTTATTATAACACGTATTGCTTACCTCGTAGGCCCGTCTGCCGCCCGCCTCGCCGTCAGCGACGTCGCGCGACGCGAGGTACGTGCAGTTGCCGAGGTAGGGCAGGTCGTCGCCCTCGAACGTCACGTACTTGGCCGGGGAGCCCACGCCCTTACACGTGCCTGTATTATAAAGACAAATAAATTCCAACAAATAATCAAAAATCAGAGGTAAACGGTTCTATTCCCATTTGAGGAAAGGCAGCATTGGTTACAAGTACCCCTACTTGTAAAAAATATTATAATTGATCTGCCCTAGAAGGAAAAGCCCCTAAATCGATCACCTAATGTGATATAGGTACATTCAATAGCTACGCGTAGACAAATAATGTATTTTATCTTAGTTTTGGTATTTTTAAGGTAGGGCATTGTGATTTTAAGGTAGGGCATTGCCCCACAATGCCCTTAGCTACGGCCCTGGGAAGATGGACTTTTCTATTTCTATTTTCTCCGCTCTGGCAGATAGGCAAAGCGCGGCGTCGAGTTCGGACACTCAACACGCAATGCCTCGACAAAAGCGGAAAGTAGGGACGGAGTAAATAGGGACTAAGCAACGGAGTGTCTCAACATTAGGTTCACATAGTTCCTACAGTTCCCTCTGCTTACTGGCAGAGTAAGAGCAACTCATAAAGACAAAAAAAAATAAAAGATCAATAGAATTTCCATCCCCCTCTATAACTTCAAGCTAATGAAGGTAGTCAGATTAGATGGGCACTGGGCACTCACAGTCCAAGCAGTCGGCGGGCGCGAGGCAGCGGTCGCCCCTGCGCAGCTTGCCCTCGGGGCAGTAGCAGCCGGGGAAGCACTGTCCGTCGTCGGCGGGGCACGCCGCGGCCCCCGCGCCCCCCACGCCGCCCGCGCCCGCGCCCGCCACGCACGACGGCTCGCAGCGCTTGCGGTAGCAGTCGTAGTGGACGAGCGGCGCGGGGCATTCCGCCGCTGGAATTGATAGTTGATTATTGGAAAATTTTCATGGCATTATTTTTAAATGTTGGTCAGATTATTGTTCTGTAATATATTTAAAAAAATAATGAATGAATAAAACAAGTATTTTTTGTGAATATAAATTTGAATTATTCTTTTTAATATGGAAACACTTAACTTGTAAAATATGATTTCAAATAATAGTCTAGTATATACTAAAACTTACGGCAATTCAGCTCCATTCTCCAACTGGACACATCAATGTTCTTATCCGCCGCCAGACACTCGGCTACGAGCTTCTCCACGAGGAGGCATCGACATTCTTCCTCGGTCTTCTTAGTGCCATTGACAACAAGATCGGCGCACGCGCATATCTTTTCCAAGCATATGCTTCTCCATTTGTCCAAGTTTAAGACTTTTGCGCATTGTGATAGAGGTTCCTCGCTGATAACATTGAAATAAACAATTGTGATTAAATTAAATACTCTACGCCATTTTATTGTTTTTTCTACAATAACTTACACCGTAGCTACCCTACGCGCACTATAAAAGAAAGCAAAGCCGCCACTCACGTGATGACCTTGCACAGGTCCCACACGCGGCGCTGGCGCGGGTGCGGCACGGCGCGCACGCGGCACGCGTCGTCGCGCAGCGCGGGGTGCGCCCAGGCGCGCGCGAACGTCTCCACGGAGGCGGCGACGCGGCCGCCCGGCAGCGCGCGCTCGTTGCTGGCGTCGCCGTCGAACGCGCCGCACAGCCCGTCCACGCGGCCCATGTACGACTTCGACACCTGAAATATAATAACAATGATTTTTTTATAGTGAACATTCAATCTACAACTTTTGATTTTTGCGATAATACATATTTAAAATTTTAACTTTGCCGATTTAATGAAACAATTTCAAAAATGAAATACAAAAAGTCGACTTTTATATATTATAATATACCTCTGTTTATTTTTCCATACTGTTATGCATTATAACAGTTTAATGTATTACATTATACAGAAGTATCAAGCAATTAGTAGACATACAGACACAGCTTTACTTTTCTTATTGCTATATGTTATTAGAAAAAAAATATAATAATAATAGAAAACATAAACTGTAACTATAATTTCTACAAAAAAAAGAAAGTACATTCAACCTCAAGCTTACTAAATTGTAAAGAAATTCCTATTTATGATATAAGTAGCCAAAAATATAAGTAATAAAAAAAATCAATAAATACATACCCCAATTTTGATATCACCGTCCGGACTATACAGTACTGTGAAGTTATATTTCCTAGATTTAATAGACACGCCGTCACCAAGTCTATTCACATCAAAACTGTTTCTCTGGAAGCATATCTTGCTAGTCTGTTCCACTGTGTATTCATAATTATTGTACTCGATCATCAGAGACGGCTTCACCAGTATCACTTCTTGATCCTGATTTACGATCAGTTGGGTCTGGCAGGAAGTTTCGTCGCATTTTTTGCGTACTGAAATTATTATATATTTTTATAATTTTTTAATTGTTAATCCATACTGAGGATAGAAAAAAATACTTAAAGAAAATATATAACAAATTGAACGCAGCGGGATTTGAACTGGCGACCTCATGCAAACCTTGCAAGTTCTCTGATCACTGATCCATGCGTTCTTCATCACGCTGCAGTGAAATTCTGACACGATTTATGCAACTTATTTCGTTACTTATCATTTTAATTTGTGTAAACACAATATTAAAGATATTTCTTAAATGAAAATAAGTTCAATTCTATAAAATTGGGAGGCTACAGTAGTACATACAAGTATACAATATTTAACCTGCAACCTAACCTTAACCTCATCTTAAATATTTTTTTATTGTTTAAACTATTAAACATCTTCATTTTTCAATGATTCTTTCGTTTTTTCCCTAGCGGAGTATTCAGACAGAATGGAGCGCCAAACGCTGCGGTCCCTGCATACCTCTCCCGCCTCGTCCACTGTCATTAACCTTTTCATACAAGCTCTCCGGGGAAGTCCGGTATCTTTGATATTGTGTCATTCGTTGTTAATAATCAGCGGAGGTCTCCCCTTACCTCCCTTACTTTTGCTTCATATATCGTTTTTATAATTCTTTCATTAATAAAATATTAATGGTAATTCAAAATAATAAAATAAAAAATGTTAAAATTTGATCACCCACCTACAACCATCCAGTCGCCGAACCGGTTCTCCCTGGCCAGTATGTGGAAGCACAAGTCGTATTTATACTCGGTGCCGTCGAAGGTGTTGACGGTGCGCCCCGTCACGTTGCAGAACGCAGGCCGCTCGGGCGGCGGCACGCAGCCGTATCTGGATTGCATGAGTACGTTAGTTTGTATTTTTAATAGTATCACCATTATGTGTGTTATTATTTAATATAGAAATCAGTAAAAAGATAAGATTTTATCTAAATTTATATTATTTCATTGTTAAGTAAAGCTATTAAAAAGATGTTAGGAAACAAAAAATAATATAATTGTAATCGTAGCCGATTTTAAACCCACGCCTCTTGCAGTCCCTTTAAGCGCTCCGATCACTAAGCCATATATTCTTACGTGCACAAAACATATGCAATTTAATATTTTTCAGGCAGGGTAGGCAAAGACAACAGCAGAAACCATAGTAACCTGATGCAAAAAAAACAAACGCCAACTTACTGCGGACACTCATTAACCCCCAGCGGCACACTCTCCAGCTTCAGAGAGTACCGCTCCGGGCACACCGGCGCGGAGCACACCAGCGGCGGCAGCGTCGACCCCTTGGGGGGGATGGGGGGCAGCTTGGGGATGCACTTGAACTGCACGCACGGCTCCTTGGCCTGGGAGGGGTTGTTGTTGAACGACGGCTTCTCCAGATTGAACACTTGGTTTTGATTGGGACGTGACGGGGGATCTGGGTTAGGAAATTTTTATATTAAATAAAATAACTTTAAGAACTATCGGCTTACAGCGCCTCTAACTAGATTGTAACGACCCTATATGCTCTATATCACAAACAACACACCTTAGGAACGAAATTCTCGCTCCAGTCTGTTTCAAGCCATTATGTCATTATCAAAAATGAATAACTGTAAAATTATATGACCATTTTAAAAAAATATTTCGCTGAGTTTCTTGCGCCGGTTCTTCTCAGGTCTGGGGCATTAACTTTAGTGAACCAGTGGTAATGTTTTTAAAGTTCAAAAAACAAATTTTTACTAAACAAATATTAAATTTGAAAGTTTAGTTATGAAATGATAGAATCAAAACACTCACTGTAATATCCGCCTTTAGAGTAACTCGTCTTAGAGTATCCTCCCTTGGAGTATCCTCCCTTAGAGAAACCGCCCTTAGATCCCTTGTAGTATCGTTGGTAGGAGTACCTCGGGCGGGGGGGAGGAATGTCTGCCGGGTTGCGGTAGCTGGAGTGCGAGGACAGCTTGCGGACGACGTAGCCGGGCGGGCATTCTACTTTAGGACATTCTTTAGCTGGAAATGAAATTCATATTATTTATTATTTTAAATTACTACTTCTTACTATTTATTATTTTAAATACTATTTTTTTTTTGTACAATAATATAAAGTAATAAAATATAATACAAATAAGTCTATTTATATTGGTATCAAAAATGCACTACGATGGTCGTTCCTCATCAATCATTGGTACAATTTAACAATTTTATTTTGATCTTATATGGTATATACCCAAAATAGGGTAAATTTTGGACTAATCTAAGACAGTAAGTTCAGTTCAGAGTTAATTCAAAATGTACATTAGTATACAAGGATATTTTTTATTTAAGAAAACCACCATACAAGTATTTTCTATTTAGTATGAAGTATCAAAAGAAATCGTTTTTGTTGAAGTTCATGCTATGTAAATAACGTAATGTCATTTGAGGCAAACGGCGTCAGATTATCTCACAATATTTTCAAGTAATAATTTGCAAATTTTCAAGCAGTAATTTGGCAGGAATTCGGTCAGAATAGCGTAGCAAGAAATTTATACGCTAATAAGTACATAAATATATACTAATCAAGCTCATAGAAGCGTATTAAAAATGACAGTTTATTTTTTTAAACTCCTAACATGCAATTTCATTTTTAAGCTTATGTTTCTTTCTCTCTTTCTTAGCGGATATGCGTAAAAGGGATAGCAAGAATAATGGCAAATTTCAAATTCACTATAAAATAGTGAATTTTAATGCATAAGATAATACTGATAACGTACGTGTATTGGTTTGTTCTTTTCTAACAGAAGTCTTAGGTGTTATCTTATTAGATATCTTGGGAGATATCTTAGGAGATGCCTTAAGATAAGTCTTAGAGGGAGCCTTAGGGGAGAATGTTTTTCGTCCAGATGGGACAGATGTAATACGCTTGGTTGCCATCTTCTTATTTTTGTTCGATTTCTTGGGGACCTTGTACTTGTACATATCTACAATGAAATTTTGAAAATGTTTTCCAATTTGTAACTACACTTAACTTTTAACTTACAGTGAGTGACTGAATATGTTTAATCTAAATAAATCTATTACTCACGCTTCTCCGTAGTAGTTGGAGGTGCTAACGTAGTTGGCGGTGGAGTGTATGCCTGAGTCGACATCACTTTGGTCACCACAGTCTCTGTTACTGTGGTACTGGTGGTGCATTCCAGTTCATCATCAGGACAGTCCTGGAGGCCGTCACACCACTTCTCCAGAGGTAGACAGATTTTGCTTGTGGGACATATCTTGGTATTATTTGTGCAAGGCTCGCAGAGGCAGCCGCAACTCTCTGTCAGTTTTGGAACAAGGTTCTGTGAATTTGTATATAAATACATTAATATTAGTATACATGGAAACATAAATATATACAATATTATTACAATTTTTTAATGTAAGTTCATAGAAAATTAACCGTTAATAAAAATCTAGCTACTTTATATTATAAAAAAATCGTATTTTCTATAACATTAGGTACTAGTGGTACGTACCGGCGCGCACACGCAGGGCGCGGCGGGCGCGCACGAGCTCACGCCGCCGAGCTTGCACACGCACGTCTCGCACTTGTCGCCGCGGAAGCTCGACCCCACCGGGTATCTACCGGCGAATAGGGTAAATCATATTATATGTTTATTATTATTATACATAAAATAGAATAAATGCATTTATTGTAACACATCTTGAAATTTTTATACAGTGCATTGGATAGACTATCAAAGCCTTTTTAAAGATTCCTTTTCATCAATACGTGTACGTGTGAAAAGTTAATGGCGAAGGACTAGGACAGACAATTAAACGGGTAAGAAAGTGATCTTATAGACGATGTCTTCTCGCTTTATCCCACACATAGCAGGGTAGGCAGACCGAACTGCAGGATCGGTAGAAACCTAGTGTGAAGACACGCCATTTTCCGCCGTTTCAAGGCACTCAACACGCAGTTGTTGAGTGGCGGAACTCAACGAACTCAGCAAAAAAAATATTGCCAATCATCGTATGTCAGATGTCAATGTATTTATATCTGGAGAATTAAAAAAAAATTAAAGTAAAAACATATAAAGTTCCGCTGAGTTTATTGCGCCGGTTCTTCTCAGGTCTGAGGAATTAACTTAAGCGAATCGGTGGTAAACTAAATTATGTGACGTACAAAAAATATTATTTTGAATAAAACTGTTTGGCTGACTTTTTTAATTAGAGGATACGTACGAAATGAAGCCGTCGAAGCAGGGGCACTGGTCGCGCGTGACGCAGCTCTCGCCGTCGTACAGGCGCGGCGCGGCGCACGAGCAGCTGGCGGAGGGCACGCCGGGGCACGTGGGGCACATGGGCGGGGCACGGGACTCCTCCTCTTCTAATTCGGCTACCGGACAAGAGCTCACGTTTACTTATATATTTTTACTATATACTTTTATTAGCTTCACGCTGTTATTTCAGACGTGGCAGGGTAGGCAGAGGGAACTGCAGGAACTATAGGAACTTAGAGTTAAGACACTCCTTTGCTTAGTTCTTTCGTTCGTTCTTTCTTTCGCTTTTCCGCCTTCTTCGAGCGTCTCTGTGTCTCTTATGTAAAAATAACTATATGGCTGTCATTTGCTAAATGACTGATTTTTCCTCTGGCAGCTCGACTGAGCAGACATAAACTCAGCCATATCGCGGTACGCACTATGTATTCACTACAACGTGTATTACTTTTTTTTGTGTTAATAGATAACGATTCACTCTCAATATGACGGTTGTGACTTTAGTTTTTAGTCAGAATGGAATTTTTTATTTGCATTAAATGAATAAATATGCTAATTCAAATGTGTTCAAAGTTAGAGCAAGAAATGTAGAAGGCATTTATTAATAGGTTTAAGGTGGTTTCTCTTATCAATAAAATCTTTAGTATTCCTAAATATTCACGTTATAATTTTAATTTTAAAACCCTTTATGTATACAATTCATACAAGAGTTGTATTTTAAAGACACACCATGTTAAATGACAATACCAACACAACCAAAATATTTATATATATTGTCCATATTTACTATACCGAAAACACTATATACATATATAAAATATAATATTTAAGACTATAAGCTTCAAAACTAAGCTTAATTGTATTCATATACAATAAATTAATTTAAAATACTTACGATAAGGTTCAAAGCAACCGATAGGTTCGACTCTCATCTCAATATTGTTCTGCCATGAAATAGGTAAGACCTGCAAATACTGCGCCCTGATGGGTGGTCGGAATTCATTTAAAACTATATGATCTCCTTCAAAGTTGCCAGCAAGTAGATCTTGTACGCCATTGTGGTCTAATAAAGGATTGAATTTGGGCAGTTCCGAGGTGTACATGACGTGGTACGCGGTCACCCATCCGCTGGGGCCGCCCGCCGTCTTGATACCAGTGATGTTACGAGGCGATGTGAAGTTGAACTGGAAAATTAATAAGCATTTGAAAATTAATTAGCGGAGACGGAGAAAGCAGGAACAAGCAATGGAGTGTCTAAACACTAGGTTCCTATTGTTCCTGCAGTTCCCTCTGCCTACTCTGCCATAAGCGGGATACAGCGTGAAGATAAAAAAAAATAAAAAAAGATAAGAAGATAGAAGAAGCTATAAAAATTAAGGCTTTCTTGGCTTGACTTTGTGACACTTACCAATATCCACTCTCCAGGAGTGCTGTACAGCGGCGTCCAGCCCCTCTCAGAAGACATATTGAGGAGTTTGCGGCCTTCCATGTTAGAGCTGGTCTCCACTAGGCTCAGTGGCAGACCGCCTTCGAGACCTAGCGGGGTCACGCATTCCAGGGGCGGTAGCTGTACGTATATAAGATAACACGTCAATTCAGTATTTTACTATTTTTTTAAATATTACATTATTTATCATATAATTTATCTAATTATGAAGATAATATCTTATATCGAGTAATCACCAAAATGTTACTAACCGTAGTAAATAATGTAGGCCTAGTACTTGCTGCAGTAGTAGGAATAGTTGGTGTAGTAAATGGAGTGGTGGGGGTGGTAGAGGTGGTAGGGGTGGTCGGGGTAGTAGGGGTGGTCGGGGTGGTGGGGGTGGTAGGAGTGGTGGGAGTAGTGGGGGTGGTAGCAGTCGAGGTGAACTCTTGACATCCAATCAGTTCCAAGCGTATTGACGGAGCATTGTGCCATGTTTCAGGTCGAATGCGAATAAACTTGGCCTCTATGGGAGGTTCTATCATTTGCTTCATAGGTACTTTCGGAGAGATGGGTCCGCGGAATTTCTAGAAAAAAGAAATATGAGTTAAAATTAGATTAATTATATAGTTACCGAATAAAGACGGAACCTAGTGTTAACATTTAGTTAAACCGAAACTGTCGTATTTACAGGCCGATTCTGTGCTGCTGCGCCACGACGTCTTAAGTAAGAAAGGTTGAGTTACATATTTGTTAATTAACAATTTAATCATTTAATTTAACAAATATCATAATAAATAATTTTTTAAACAACATTTTAAAACAGCAATTTTTCTCCAATTCTCTCACCTTCGGTTTACCATCAGGGCCTTCAACAGTGGAGAACACGTGTCCATCGTCCCCATACATGATGTCGTAGCTCGTGGCGTACTGGTCGAAGATGGGGCTGCCCTGCATTATCACGCCGTATATGGGCTCCTTTTGAGGCAACTCCACTTGTATGTAAGGGTTCGAGTCAGATTCTAATGGGGTCCAGCTGCCGGCTGTTAGAAATTGAGTATGAAATTTTTGAGTATTTTAATTTGAAGTTAAAAGTATATTTAAATATAAGTTATAATTTAAGTAACTGCGAGTTGTTTGATATTTATTAAAATGAACAAGTATTCAAATTATATGCTTATTCATATTGGTTATTTAATGTGGGTCGAAAATCAAAGAAGCGTATTCTGACTTTTATATTATAATACAAAGTCATTATCTGACGCGTCATTATCAAACTTTTGGCCATAAATCGCGATGAGTACTGGAAGGATTATCATACAGTTTTCGGCAACAGGGGGAGTGGGAGCACTGAGAAAGGTTTTAGTGTATAATTAGTTTAAGTTTTGCGCAGGCAAAAAAATTAAGCCGATCGGTACATTTTACGCTGTCAATATGGAAAAAATAACAGTCGTCGTATTATTAATAGTAATAAATAGAAACTTCCCTTCTTAATGGGATTTGAACCCATGACTATTCATTGACCTTTAATAAAAAAATTATAAAAAAATTATAAAGTATGCTACAACAAATCTGTGTGGAGTTCAAATTGTTCTACATTTACTTGTACCGATAAGTGAAAGGCTTAAGTCTCACGTACGCAGCCTTCACTGACTGTATGTAGCCTTTTTAATACAATGTATAGACTAAATTAGTATCAAGTAATATCGGGGGCGTAGCTCAGATGGTAGAGCGCTCGCTTAGCATGCGAGAGGTACCGGGATCGATACCCGGCGCCTCCAATTTTTTTACTTTTTTATATATAAACATTAACTAAAATATACATTTGAAGTTATATAATATTATTTGTAGGTATATTACCAGATACATCCGTAGGTGGTCCATTCAGCTTGGCATACTGCGGCTCAAACATATTGTTCAGAACAGAGCTCGCTATGAAAGCGGAGCTCGGTAGCGGCTCTCTCTCCCATAGGAGGTTTTTGTAGCTGTAGAACAATGTAGATTTGGAAAACGGAAGTTGTTAGAGGGACATCGAAACACACATATACTGTATGTTTTAACGTATGCGGACAGAAAATTTGTGTAACCGCATTAAATGAAGTAAATCACTTAAGAAAAATAAATTAGGGTAGTTCCTTTATGTCGTTATCGACTTGTGACAGCCTCGATTGACATAATTTCATCCCGTTTATAGTACTTATCATCTAAGACTATCCTCTTTAAAAGAGCTTCCTGACCGTAGTAATTTAAGCGCAAGTGTACAATGAGACGATTGAAGTTATTAAAGGATTATTTTACAATATTTCCGTGCTATTTATTGATTGAATCACAATCTCCTTATTAAAAGTACAAGTTTATTATAAACTTTTTGTTTCAGCAGGGTTATAAGGTCACAATATAAAAATAAACCCTACCAACCCAACAAACAACTAAAAAAAGAATAAAAAAATATGTAATCACAAATATATTACAGTACAAAATAAAATGACAAACTCACTACTCCGGGTTACACTCCGGCGGCGGCGACACTGTTGTCTTGATGATCAAAGTGGTCTCTATTGGGACTGTTACTGTCGTGGGAGCTGGTGTTGTTGCCTCCGTCACTGTTGTTTCTGTTGTGGTCGTCGGTATAGGCGTGGTTGGGAGTATGATGTACGGTTTCGTGGGTCCCTCCATCGGTAGCTCGGGTGGTACCATCGAGCACTCCGAAAAATCGCAGTGTAACGCGTTGTCCAGACACTGGCATTTCTGGCAACCGTCCACCACCACACCACCCGGCTGTTTTGTTATGATTCAAATAATGTTACGTTATCATGAGGAATAATATTTTAATTTGTTAACAAATTATTTATAATTTATTATGCTAAATGTATATATATTTTTTTAAGATATAAGTTGATATATTTTTTAATTATTTTAAAGAAATTGAAATAATTTATTTAAATAAACAGTCATGGTTTACAATAATTTTATTACCACATATACACATATATACAAATATTTAAATATATAAATATTTTCTACCATAGAACCCACCTTAACAATGCGACCGTCGTCATCACAAGTACAATCTTTCAGCGGCACACAATTCTTCCTGTCCCGCCACAGGGAACCGAACTCGCACTTAATATTGGCCACTGATTCGTCGACGCAACTTGCTACGCACGCCTGTACAAATTTATAGAAACAACAGTATATTAAAATAATTAAATAGATATCAACTAAATAATTAAATAAATAATACAAATGAAGCTATGTCCGCAATTATGCTTACGAACGCTTGACTGAATTTTAGCCTATAAGTTATTTTATAGCAATTTCAATCTAGAAATTTGGCAAATTGATATTTATGTAAGTATTTTTATAAGTGAATTTGATTGATGTAAGTAAGCGCAATAGCACAGCTATAAATTTTAAAAATCATTCCAGATTCTTATACATTCACTCGTACAATCTTATGACGAATGGCTCCAAAATTTTTTTGTTCACATATCTTCCATGTATAGATAGTCAGAAATCTGTTATAATTTTATAATATAGATATAAATGTATATAGACACGGCACCTGTCCCGGCAGACATTGCTTTTCACTGAGCAGCGCCCTTCTGAAGTGGTCGCAGAGCTTGTCGCAGCGGAATGCGCAATCCTTGTACACCTGTCCCGGGGGACATCTGCTCGTCGTTGTTTCTAGAGGAAATGTAGTTTAAATATATCGTTAAGTTGTTAAAAGTTATCGTGAACTAATATAACAAGATTTTTAATATTTTTTTTAGCTTCACGCTTTATCCCGCACATGGCAGGGTAGGCAGAGGGAACTGCAGGAACCACACAAACCTAGTGTTAAGACACTCCGTTACTTCGTCCCTACTTTCTCAGTCCTCGCTTTCAGCCTTTTTCGATAAATATTTTTATGATTTTTAAAATGTTAATCCACACTGAGGTTGGAATATAAATAGTATTCTCTATATCTATTTCTATTGTTCTTTATAAAATCTTCTTACAGAGATGCTAACAACTCAATAAGTTGTATAAAGCATATAAGAATTTCGACGTGGTGTAATAAAGAACGGCTTAGCGATCAGTGTGCTTGCACGCTTTGCATAAGGCGCGGGTTCTAATACCGCTGCATTCAAATTCTTACATGCTTACTTTACGAAAAAAAAATCAACAAATGCTATCTATCGTACCTGGTGCTGAAGTCGTAGTCGTCTTTGGAGGTCTCTCGGGGACAGGCTCCTCTGAAAACGGAAATAAATTATTGTTCTACTCAAGTAATATTATTATTCATTCATTTATATTAAATTAATGATTCTGATACATAATTGACTATATAAGATAGGTCATAGAAATAGAAGTAATAACTTCACGCTTTATCCTGTTCACTGCAGAACAAGCAGAGGGAATCGCAGGAACAGCGGGAACCTAGTGTTAAGACACTCGGTTCTCTGCCTACCTTTTAAGAGAATTTGCGTGTTGAGTGGCGGAATTAAACGCCGCGCTTTGCCCATTTATCAGAACCAAAAAAATGGAAATGAAAAATCTATCTTCATCGAGAGGGAATCGAATCTATGCCTCTGCGCTACGACGGTATTTTAATTATAGATTTATAGATTTACTTTAGAATATTTAATACAATATTTCATTAAAATAAAAAATATATCCTCTTAAATTCATAACATATAGTGTGTATGTTATTTCTCTGTGTGTACCACGACACGATAATTACGATACGACATAGTATATAAAATAGATATGCACATAATACACGACTACATATATGTATTGAGTTACATTATTAGTTTATTTTAAATTATTTACCTCTTTCAACTTCTGGTTCTAACGTCGAAGGAGTAGTAGAAGAAGAAGCTGGAATAAAGGAATTACAAATATGAAGAAAACGCTTCAGGGTTGCTATATATTATGTAGTCTGTACAATTAAATAATGCAAAGCGTTACATGCTCCATTACACTAAGAATGTGTAATTAGAACACTTTATATATCACAAATACTTTATACAACTTAATAAAAAAAATATCTTCAAATCGACAGAGGTCAGTCATATGTATTGCAAAATTTAGAAAAAAGGTTACACTCACAATAGGGTTAGTAATACTTTCATTAAAACCATATACAAATCTATGGCAGTAGTGACAGTTATAACCTCACTAGCCCCACACTCGGGCCTCACGAGCGCCAAAGACGTGGACCAGTCGCACACCATGGTATCGGACTTTCATTAGAATCACGTAAAATAATACTAGACAGGCGGCACATATGACCCCTTGGTCTATATCAAGGGTACATCTCTATTTGCCCCACAAAACTCACCAATGGTAGTAGGGCTGGTAGTAGCCTCAGTAGCCCCACACTCGGGCCTCACGAGCGTCACGGACGCGGGCCAGTCGCACACCATGGTGACAGGGTGGTACATGAGGCCGGGGGCGCACGCCTTGAGCACGGCGTGGGGCACAGCCCCACCCTGCTCGGGAGTGCACTCGTAGAACTGGCCGCAGTCGGTCGGGTGCGGGTAGCTCGGTCGTGTTGAGTTCAGGCATTGGAATGGTTCTGGGTAATTGAAGTGTTTATTTTTTTTTAAAATTAAAATAATTTTAAATTCAAAGTCAAATTCTAAATTAACAATTCTTATTAGTGACATTGATATTCTTGAAATTGACTAGAGCGAGCATTTTATGCCCAAGGTGTGTTACGAGGGTCAAACTGAAAGTTCTTAGAAAATCAAAAACTAAGCATTCTAGCAAGTTATTAGTTTTATTATAACTTTTCAAAATAGCGTCCATTTACATCAATACATCGCTGCATTCGATGGAACCATTGAGAAAAGCACCTTGCCCACTCGGCCTTAGGGGTCTCTTCAACGGCGTTTTGAAACGCAGCCACTGCTTCTTCGGCGTCCATAAAATGTTTTCCTCGAAGTTTTTCTTTTATTTTCGGGAATAAATAAAAATCGCAGGGTGCGAGGTCGGGGCTATACGGCGGGTGACCCAGTAATTCCACGTCTAAGGTCACCAAATAGTCGATCGTTTGCCTGGCGGTGTGCGACGAGGCATTGTCGTGATGAAGGAGGATCCTGCTGCGAGGTCGTTTCTCTCGAACTTTTTCCAAGAAAAGTGGCAAACAGTTGTTAGTGTACCACTCTGCATTAACCGTTTTCTGATCCTCTAAGACAACTGTCGCGTAATGACCTATCTTTCCGAAGAACGAGGCCACTATCTTTTTTCCAACACTTCGACCTCTCTTCACTTTAGTTGGCAACTCTTCGGAAGGAAACACCCACTGAGCAGACTGTCTTTTGGTTTCCGGATCATAACAGTAAATCCAGCTTTCGTCACCCGTTAGTATGTCGAACACAGCATTTGAGTCACCTCCGTTAAATTTTTGGATCATTTCTCGGCACCAATCAACACGGCGGAGTTTTTGAGCCTCGGTTAAATTATGCGGTATCCAGCGGGCACAAAGCTTCCTGACCGCTAAATGTTCATGGAGGATTTTGTGCACTTGACTCATACCTATGCCTAGACTTGTCCGAATCTGCTGATAGGTCACTCTTTTGTCAGTCTCTATCATACGCCGCACAACACTGATATTATCTTCAGTCGTCGCTGTAGAAGGCCGTCCTTCACGCAAATCATCGGTGAGATTAGTTCGACCACGTTTGAATTCATTAAACCAGTTGTAAACTGTGGCACGAGATAGGGCTTCATCATGAAAAGCCAATCGAAGTCTATCATAACTTTCTTGTTGACTTATATGACATCGAAAGTCATAAAAAATCATTGCACGAAAATTTTCTCGGCTTAAATTCATTCTGACGTGCACAGACAATTTTCAATTTGCCGCCAAATCGTAAAACAAATGACAAATGAATGAAATGTATACTCAATATTATTGGTAAAGAGTTCTATTTTCAAAATTTAAACTTATTTTTTTAATATAATGCTTTTAAGTTGCCCGTTCTAAAAATTTTCAGTTTGACCCACGTATAATTTATGAAATCATTAATATGGTAATAACATTTAACACACAAACGTCGTTTTAGAACTTTTTTAAATTCTAGAACTATAAAACGATCTTGGACGTTTTCTGGGATCCTATTGTAGAAGCGTACAGACTGTCCTATAAAAGAATTGCGGATTCGATGCAATCTAGTTATAGGCCCGGATAATAAATTAGATATTATGACTGAAATAGTTTAAAGCGATTTAAAAAAAACGATCTTCATTTACTAAGAAGTATTAACACTTTTTCTAAATTAAAAACATATATACAAACCATTTGCACACTCGCAGTACACTCTAATCTCAAAGTCCAGGCATTTGCCCTTCGCTTCAGAGCAAATGAGGCCTTTCTCGAGACTGCACTCGACGTTTAATCCAGTTTCTTTAGGAGTCCTGTGGTCACCGACTGTTCGACACTCGATCTTGGTCATCATATCTTTTTTGCACATCGGTGATCCGATTGTCTATGAGAACATTGGCTTTATTATTACCGGGTCTATATTTTGTTGATAAAGCTTTTTATACAATAAAAAGCTGTGCTTAAAAACAACTTCACACATAGTGAAAAATATTGTTATTTTGAAATTTACCTTTGAAAGGAAAAACTCTATTCTGTATTTTCTACTCGAATTCGAACGAGTGTTAAGTAATGAAATCAATTATTATTATTGTATTCTTATACTATTAACAACTATGTATATAATAACAGAGATTACTAACGAGTTCATTAGCCATAGGTAAAGGTTCATTATCAACTGATCCGCCATTGGCACTGATTTCCGGCGGACCTCGATTGATCCACTCGGTCCATCCGGTCTTGCACGTCAGGGGCTGGTCGTGGGGCGTTGTTTCTGGTGGCCACGATGATGATTCCTGTAATTTATTATGAGTCAATAGTAGTAATATTTAGTGATAAATAAGGTCGCTTTTGATCGCAGTGTTTCTGTAATTATGTTCGGTTTTTTTACATTTTTGTAAATTACTTATATTAAGTTGTTTCGGCTTGAAAAAAGGTAATAATATTAGTAATTAATATTAATAACAATAATTTTATTCACCACCAATTACAGTTTTACAAATTAAAATAGCTTAATTTAATAATTAGCTAAAGATACTGTAGAACATTTAATCGGATGCCACTGTTGTCAAGCTAGGAACCTCTATTTCGACATCCAGCATTAATCCCTTAGAAACTGATTTCATTATAAATAATAGCTAAGCAATTAAGTAAATATTAGAAACTACATATTAAACACATTTTTATGTTATAAACAAAATTAACTGATGAAATGCATCGAAGAAAAATAAAAAATACCTACGTGTTTGTATGTAATATGAACACATTATTATTATTATTTTTATTAGGTTATTATAATATTTCTGCAAAATTAATTATGGAATTACAGCATAAGCTGACCTGTTCCGTGACACACGGCTGTCCGTTGCAGACCCTCTCCCCCTTGGAGCAGCGGCAGGTGTGGCAGGCGTCCTCCTCCAGCACGCCGCCCTCCGCCACCTCGGTGCCGTCCTCCAGCACCATGCACGTGGGCTTGCAGCGGGCGCGCGGCACGCACTCCTTGAGGGAGCTGTTGGAGTACACTGTGCCTTCTGGGCACGTCTTGTTTGGTTTGCAGCCTGTAAATTGAATAAAATTAGATATTTTATCTTCACGCCTTATCCCGCACAGGGTGAACTGCAGGAACCATGCAATCTAGTGTTATGACGCTCCGTAGTCCCTACTTTCTGCCTTTTTCAAGGCAAGGCATTGCATTGAATGGCAGCTACAATATAGGTTATACATACAATATATTTTTATAAAAGATAGCTTTATTTTTCTTAAATGGAATGGTAGAGTAGTGACTCTACCCCGTCACTCTTTTGTGACAACTTCCGGTAAAAATAATGATAGTGGTGGGGTTGAAATAGTGTTTTTGATTATTGAGTCAGGAGCTCGGTAAATCGTTGGACAACCATCAAGGTGATAAGCTGTTTAGTGAAACTTATGCCCATAAAATGTTAAAGATGTTTATTAAGAAGTGAATAAATATTTTCTGATACAAGAAAAAATATGTATAACAACAATAATGACCTTCAACACACGTATCCTTCTCGCAGACCAACTTGAGCTCGGCATACTGCAGTGTATTGTCGCAGGTCTCCGGCGGGCACGGGGATATGCACTCGTTGTAGTTCTCACATTCCCCATCGCATTGCATCGCTGTAGAATTGTTCAGATTGATTTATTTACCGTTTATAAAATAATAAATTACAATCATAAAAACATTTATAACATCAGATCTAAATCAAAACTCAAAATTCACTCTAATTCCAATATTCCGACGTAGGTGCCAGGTACTTGCACGGCGAATCTATAGAATGCTAAGTTTTTCACTCTTCAAGAGACAAAAGCCGTAAAGCAACTTTTAAATTTGTTTTATAAAATCAAGTGTTCACTACAATTTGATAATGAGCATAACTTAAGAAATAGATTTTATCATTATGTAATTTAAATCTAAGTATATAAAGCAATTAACTATAATCCTAGGTTACAATACTCACGGCACAACTCTTGGCTCCTCCACTTGAACGTGACTCCCCTTTCGCTACACGCGTGCGCGTACGCCGCTATGGCCGCGCACGCGCATTCGCAGTCGGCACCGCTGTCGCAAGCGCACGCGTCGCTCACACACTTCTCTAGATATAATGTGGGCGACACTTCACTGTGGCACAGGGTGAACGGGAAGCGCTTTAAAGTGCTGCACGTGCTAGACGCCCATTCTTTGCGGTGTGGACGTTGTTTGCAGTGATCCTGATGGTGTAGATATAATTATTAAGCAATTCTAAAAATACGAATAAGTAATTTTGATATTTAAAACTTATGGAGTTCATAGAGTAAACTTAAAGTCAAAAAGTTATCACCATATTGAAATGTAGATTGCTCAGCTCATTTCCTGAAAGTTACTACAATTTCAAACAACATAATACTGAATTATTTAATATAAAAAAATAACTATAAAAACAAATTTTCTAAAAAGTTTAAGACATCTTAATGTAAAATATATTAACAAGTAAAAATGTGCTTACAGTAACTTCGTGAGCGTTAGGGCACGTGGGCTTCAGTTTCCAGGAGTCGGCGAATATGAGAGGCGATGTTTCAGCAATGCCGCCTCCAGATGGCGTCTGGAAGTCGTCGCGGGTGTCCGAGTTGAAGTTGCCGCAGAGACCTTTTACCTGGATCATTCAATTGGAAAATAAGCCTTTCACCTTATCTTTTTATTAATAATTCATCTGCAGTGATTACTTGATTTGTTCTTTAATATAACATTTTTTTGATATTGTATGTTAATAAATAAAATAAATCCTTTTTTATAGTTATATTTAAATCAATACTTACCCTATTCCTCCACATAGAGTCGACTTTGACGTAGACTCTAAGACCGCGATCCCATTGCAAGCTGACACCTAGAGACACTACGTCTAAGAACACGTATGCTCCGGCTACACGGAGTTTTATACTGTAAAAAACGTAAAAATTATTTTGTTTATTTTGATTTATCTCCTTTACTTACACCTGTTAATAAAAAAATCAAATCTATAGCCTAATGCGTATATAAGGCTAAAAGAACTTAAATATACAGCAATTTAAATTAAAAAAAGCATTTTTGAACATATTATTGCAAGCAATAATTAATATTAAAAACGTGAACGAATTTGAAAGAAATACCGTTTCAAATTAGACGTGTCAGGGAGAGGTGCGCTCTTGGTGAGAGAGACAGTCTCCTCATCAGACCCGCCGTTGCCGACGCGCAGCGTCACTGATTTGGAGCAAGTAGCTCCGGTTGTACCGCACGGCTCGTTCTAAAACATAATGTTACTATGTACTTTAAATCCACATCATGTTTTATTCAAAAAAGCTTCTGTGCACTCTTTTAAATCTAGTATTAGCTTTTTGTTTATTTGTTGAATGAACGGAGTCCCGACTCAGATGCGTTTTTTTGCTGCGAAAAGCTGGCAACTAAGTCAATTTTATTATTTTACAACAATGTTATATTGTAGCGATTTTGCATAAAACTTAAAGTAAGATAATTTATACTGTTTCCAATATATGTATCACAGTTAACAACTTATAATAACATGTTTACAACTAATAATAATTAAATCAAATTTAAAATACATACACGTACACGTCACTCAGTCAACTGGGTGAATGGCTGAATATTATAGCACAATCGTAACTACTGTAAGTGAGTCCTAAGGATAAAACTAAAGAATTTTCAGAAATTCAACCCCGAAAGGGGGTAAAGTAGGGATGTAATTTTTTTATGGAATTTTCACAGACTAAGGAGAATGGAAATAGTAAAATTTGTCATTTCTGGGCTTAATATCTATTATAAAAATTGACATATAGCGTTATGATTAAAAAAAATCTCTTTAGATTAAATGGAGAAAATTTTCGAATATCCTCATAGATACACGTGAGCGAGTTCGGGAAAAGCTATTTATTTACATTGCTTCGAAATTTTTTAATGAAGGTTTTGTTGGCGCGTAAAACTGATTGCTAATTGGATTATGATCGCATATCGGGGGCGTAGCTCAGATGGTAGAGCGCTCGCTTAGCATGCGAGAGGTACCGGGATCGATACCCGGCGCCTCCATTAGTTACAATATTTTTTAGTTTTGCTACTAAAATATTATATTTACAGAAATTTTATTGTAAATAAAATTAAGAGAAAATATCTAAAAGAATGCATATTGCATTTTCTTACAGATATCATATATTACAGTATATATAAAGAAGTTTTCTTCTTAATATAAACAACATTACAGCATATTATTAAATGTTATTTTCCTGATATTTTTATATAAGTACAATTGAATTTCCATTATTTAACAAAAATCTCACAAACCTGTATTTCAACACTAAATCCATCTTTGCCATCAGTGGTGCCCTTAGCCAACAGATAAGTGCAGACGCCCTCAAAGTCGTAGCTTTGTCCGTCGAAGGTTGTCACGTGGGAGTCTCCCCACGCGCCACACACTCCCGCGCACTGTTGCTCGGTGCACGTCCATTTTCCGCTTTTACATTCACTGGGAACAAAATATAATTAGTTAGTAAAAATATTTAAGAATGGAGAATGAAATGGAGTATATAGTGGGTGTTTATGACAAATTAGGCTAAATTTCACTATAAATATGCTTAATAAACCAATTAAGATATCTACGTATATACCTTCTATCAATTTTTCGTGTGAACGTGATTTACAGATTATTAAGTAATTATGATATTTTAACATAATTAACTTGAAATATAAGCCAAAATAAGTAAAACATAACTAACGTCTGTCTGCCTTGCGTTTTGGTATCCTAAAAGCAATGTTTTTATGAACGCATGCAAATGCAATAAAGTGGGTTAAATTATGGATTAAAACCCACTTTAACCCACTAATAACCAATATAGAATACAGAAATGAAATATTCGGAAAATATATAAAATTCAAGTTATGAGTAACTAAGCTCTAATACCTAAGAAAACATATAACATTTGTACGCAGCGGGATTTAAGCTCCCGCCTCTTGTAAACCTTGCAAGCGCTCTGATCGCTAAAGATATACGTTCTTCATCACGCCACGAAATTTTTAAATGCTTTATACATCTTAATATGTTGTTGGCATCTCTGTAGAGAGATTTTTAGAAATTTCGGCCACACAAAGATTATTACAAAGAACAATCGCTTGGCGAGAGAAAATGCTATTGCTATGTTTTTAAATATTTCTATTTGAAGTATTAGTATTAGTATTTCTATCTACACGATTTAAAATCATAGATCTAGATTTATCGTTTATATGATCTACAAATAAAGAAATAAAAATTATTAGATTATTCAGAAATTCGCGTATTTAAAGGCAAAAAATCTAAAGTTGCATAACTGCAACCCAGAAACTGCAATAAAAATTAAAAAAAAATTCTGTTTCATTAAGTAGACTTTTGCATATATGTCTCAATGCAGTATTTAGAATAATATTATATGAATATGTGTATAATATATATATTCTAAACATATGACCATTCTAAAATATAAAGTTGTTCTACATTTACAAGCACTGATAAGAGAAAGGCTTCAGTGTCACGTACACTTTCACATACAACATGTTTTATTGAATATATATTTTAAATTGATATTAAGTAACATCGGGGGCGTAGCTCAGATGGTAGAGCGCTCGCTTAGCATGCGAGAGGTACCGGGATCGATACCCGGCGCCTCCATGAACAATCTTTTGGACTTTTTTACCATTAATGGTTTGAAATTCAATGAATTTAATAGTTTTACCGTATTATTATATTATACAGTAGCTTTACTGGATTTAGAGTAGATTTTTAACTCAGAATTTTCAAATTTACCCTACATTTTTGATGAACATTTTAGAAAATTTGAAAGGTGCTGGATTATATCTGTTAACTTTACTCAGTTATAGTTTCAAGCTTTATCTAGCTCGTAACAGGGAACCCGCGGAACTCCTTTCCCCGCTTTCCGCCTTTCGAAGTATTGCATTGCCAGAGCAAAGAAAATCGAAATGAAAAAATCATCTTTCCCCGAGTGGGAATCGAACTCACTGTCACGTTTACAGGCAGATACTGCGTCTCTGCGCCATGACGATCTTCATGTGGAAACAAAAGGTAAAAAAATCTTAATAAGTACTAAAGTTTCAATTAGTTTCAAATTAATTTGATGCAATTTTCAATTCCAAAACCAACATTAAATACTTAAGTTATTTTTTATATAATCTAAAATGGTACTAAATAATATCGAGGGCGTAGCTCGATATTATTTGATACCAATTTAGACTATATATATCTCACTTAAACAACCTAAACAAAGTGTTATGAAATTACTTAATTTTAAAATATAGTGTGTATAGCAAAATATTAAAATATGTGGAAATTTAAATTTCATATATTATATTTTGAAATTAAGAAACATCGGGGGCGTAGCTCAGATGGTAGAGCGCTCGCTTAGCATGCGAGAGGTACCGGGATCGATACCCGGCGCCTCCAAAAGTAATATTTTGATTATTCATCGTTTTTGAATATATTTGTATATTATTTCAAAAAATTAAACTTATGATAGTTTTTATGTTTTTTTTTTCAGTGGTATAATATGATATTGTCGATAAAAACAAATTCTGTATACATAGCACAGTATATTGTACATTCACACGAGCCTCGAAGTAACTTATTTTATATTATAATCCATGTCCATCCATCTTTTTTAGCTTCAAATGATAAATTACTGTTTTAAGCAAGTATTTTAATTATTATTTTACTTATAGAATAAAAATATTTAATATACCTATTTATAAGATTGCTTTATTTTATATGTATACTATAGAGAAATGCCACTGATTTTACATAGTTAGATAGACCGTAGACGTCCGTTTCATAACAAAGTATTATCTATTAAATAAGGTCATTAGATTATGTTGTAACTAGTATATAGGAGCATATTATCGTGTAGTAACAGATTTACGCTTTGTCAAAATATAAAGACTAAAGAATTTGCTGCCCTTATTTTTTATTGTTAGTATTCAAAACTTAATTTTAATGAATCTACTGAGAAATATTTTTTGTGAATATTTTTGTATGTAACCGACTCTAAACATTGTATTATCACCGAAATAATAAATAAACCTTAAAGGAATTCGAATCTACGACCAACGGAAGCTACAAAATAAATGTCGACTGCCTCATGACAGTGATAACCGCATTACTTTCAATTGAGAAATGAATGTAAAATAGTATTCTATAACAAACCTGTGTGGAGTTCAAATTGCTCTACATTAACTTGTACCGATAAGTGAAAGGCTTAAATCTTACGTACGCAGCCTTCACTGTACTGTATGTAGCCTTTTTAATACAATGTATAGACTAAATTAGTATCAAGTAATATCGGGGGCGTAGCTCAGATGGTAGAGCGCTCGCTTAGCATGCGAGAGGTACCGGGATCGATACCCGGCGCCTCCAACGTTTATTTTTTAATATTATTACAAAAACAAATAAATTGTCAATAATAAGGAGCACATGTTACTATACACATAAATAAATACCTAAATATATTACTTTTTTTTTCACTTAGATCGTATCTGTAGTTTCTGTATCGAGGTTTTTTTATATCTTCACGCTTTAACCCGCATATGGTAGGATAGGCAGAGGGAACTGCAGGAACCATTGTTGTTTGACCTAGTGTTAAGACACTCCGTTGCTCAGTCCCTACTTTCTCCGTCAATGCTTTCTGCCTTTTTCGAGGCATTGCGTGGAGGAACATAGGAACAAAATTTTGTCATGTCACGACAACACAAATCTTCGGATTATCGCGATAGTGTGATTCCTGCAGTTGTAAAGACGATTTGCGAAAGGACGAAATCTTTGGTGACTCACCAGGTGTTGCAGGCCTCCTGCATGCTGTGCCCGTCGGGGTAGCTGCGGCCGCCGTGGTGGCAGGGGCAGTCCGCGGGCCGCACGCAGCGCCGCGACGCCGCGTCCAGCACGAAGCCCCGCTTGCACTGGCAGCCCGGCCGGCACTCTTGCGACGTTATCGATTGAGCCAAGTGCATGTTCTGTGGGGAATTTCATTGTATTTGTAATTTACGTTTTTAGGCTTTTCTCGATTGATCGATGTTCTTGGAATAACTCTTATATTATATGAATGAAGTGTATATTTTTATATGTCTTTTTATTTATAAATCAATTGAAATAATACGAAATATTTATGTTGGAAAGTGAAGTTTATCATAATACACTGGTGTAAACTACATTTTAATCGCTTGAGATATTCGCGAGGTTAGCATGCCTAAACGTACATATAAACAAAATTTTAAAAATCCTTTTTAGCGTTTCGTTATATTTCTGTGAATCCCCTAAAGATATATACATTTTTTTTAATAAATATCTTCTACGTACAAACAACGATCATGTCAATAATATATGTCATTAGCTAATATTATTATAATATTCATTTAAATTCTTTTTAATCAATATGTTTAAGAGCGAATTTCAATACATTTGTTTTATAAATGACTACACATTATCTTCATTAATACAATAAAATCATATAAAGTTTGCCTAGATATAATATGTCACCTTGCAGGTCAGAGGCTCAGCGATCTCGCAGGTGGTGAACTCCATGTTGCGCGCGCTGCTGCAGTTGCTGCGCAGGTCCTCGGCCGGCGGGTACAGCTGGATCTGCTCCGGCGTGGCGGGCGCGCACTCCCAGCGCGCTCCGACGCATGTGCTGCGCGCGCAAGCATTTGTTTATAGAGCTGTTCTTTATATTATGTATATATAGAAGAAAATGCAAATAAGAGAAGCAAGTGTTAACACTTAAAAACATCTGAAATGCTGGAATAATTAAATATGGACACTTTTTGTACATGACAAATCAGTTCATCTATATTTTTTTTAACTTTAGAGTTATGCGTATTTGACGATACTCATAATATAGCAAATAAACAAAAAGAAAATTACATATGAAAATTCGCATAAACGAAATACGTGTGAATAAAGAATTACGTATAAACGAAAAAGCACACAACCACTGTGCCTTTTTAACATCAATAATAAAAAAATGCAGCTGTTTAAAATTTAATATTTAAAAATTTTTGTAATGAATAAAAATGATGTTTCAAACTATATATTTACCAAAGTTCGCGTTCTCGCTTCCCAGCTCTAACTTCCTTGTAGCCGGGCTTGAACTCCATACCTTTGTGGAAGCACGTGCACATAGCCACTGGTACGCAAACGTTATTGTTATCTAGAACCTTAAACAAATACATTGTTTATAATTTTGCTAACGTTTTGAAATTATTTCTTTATGATAATAGAGGTGAAAATTGCTTTGAAATTAAATTTTAAGGTATCAACGAGTTGTATCATTTTTAATTATATATCTTATACATTAAAAGTACATTTTCTATGTATTAATTAATTGAAATAATTATTTGCTTCTTTTAGTTTACATTTTCACAACTTGTTATGTAATTAAGGCAGTAATTTATGTATAGCGTAAGTTAAATTTAAAGCCTGTAATAAAGTCTACGTCCTAAGTAACTAATCTGTATTAAGTCGACTTTTATGTCCTTATACACTTTTTGCCACTAACGTACCATTAATCATAATGCAACTCGCTAACACCAGAAATAAGTAATAATAAGCGCATAAAAACGTCGTCATAGCAAGTCTGTTTTAATTATATTTTAAAGTTATTTCTAATTTAAACTATAGAATACTTGGTAGCTGGTCGCCTAAGCTGGCCCTCCTTTGGGTAACCAAGGGTCTTACTTAGACACTATCTCATCCTTCCACATACATTCCACCTTTCCCTTTTCCTATTTGGAATACTCTAAATAACCGATAGGCGGAGATTGGCTACGGTCAGAGAAGAGAGGAGAAACTCTCCTTTCTGGAGAGAGAGATGATTTCGTGTATTCTCGGCCTAGGGTACCTGTCCGTCGGGGCACGCGCACCCCTCCACGCAGGCGGGGCGGCAGCTGGCCGCCGCCGACAGCGCCACGTCGGCGCACGTGCGCAGGCAGCTGTCCGCGCACACCGTGTACTGCTGCCCGCCCGTGCACTGCAGCTCTGGGAGACCATGGCAAGAAAATTATTTTAACATTGTTGAGGTGTCATTGCTTTTTCAACTGTACTTGTATAGCAGGGACTTACTGCAGGAATTACTTATTTACAGGGTTGAGACACTCCGTTGTAAGCAACGGACGGTCGACGACGGTCTTAACACTAGGTTCCCATGGTTTCCTGCGGTTCTATTGTAAATTTTAATTATATTTGTTTGATAGATATTTTGTAACGATATAGAGAAAGAATGAATGGTATCACAATAGAATTGATCAAGTGACATTCATTTGTACGCATAGATACTGTTATGACAAAATTATATTATTAAATAAATGATGTGACAGATTGTGCCTCTTGACGCTGCATGAGTCATGTATAAGACATTATGAGGTCAAAAAATTAAAAAAATACGAAGCGAGGCTCATGCCTCAAATTATAAGACGTGACGTCAAAAAAAATAAAAAAGCTCATCTCACCGCACTCCTTGACGCTGTACCGCCAGTGCACCTTGACGGCGGCGCGCGCGCAGGCGTCCGCGTAGTCGCCCAGCACGGGGCACAGGCAGCGCGCGGGGTCGCCGGCGCACGCGCACATGTCGTACACGCAGTCCTGGTAGTACGGCAGCACGTCCACGTGCTCGTGGCACGCTGTGTACATGTTGAAATACGTTGTAGTATGGAATACTGAGCTTTGTGAGTTTTGATGTAGATATATGTATGTGTACAAAATTTCAAGAACAATATTCGTCGTTTGTTTATTATATTTATTGATAAGTATCAATAAAATAATAATAATAAAAAACCTCTTTAAAGAACCTTTTTTCTCTATAAAGTTTCTAGAAAAGTATATTAATGATAGGCATAGATAACCTAGTGAAGAAAATTTCTATTTAGAATTTTCTCACATATTTTGCTTTGTGACATCACACAAGAGCAATATAATTAGAATAATTTTAAATATTCTAAATTAATTATTAGTACACGGACAAGGAATTAAATCTACTCTCACATATATACATATTGTAAAAAAACACCATTTACGTCATGACTTTTAATTAAAAATCTTTGTCATTTTTACACCAATATAAAAATATAAATAAAAAAGCATCTCACATTCAAACAACGAGCTCTTCAAGTACGAGCAATACTTCTCGGCCGCCTCCTTGTTCTCCACGTTGACGGTGCAGGGGTGCTCGGGCTCCGTGGCGGCGATGTCGTCGCAGAACTCCCTGGTCTTCCACTTGTTGGCGAAGGCCAGGACCGACTGCTCCACGTCACCCTCGGGGGTCAGGAAGTCGTCTTTTTGGTCCAGGTTGAATGTACCACAGAGACCCTAAGCGATGTACGGAATTTAAATACCTATGTTTATACTATTTTTTGTATTTTATATTAATTTTATGACTTCTCGCTTATTCTTGATTATTTTTTATGATGTAATTTAATATACACATACCAAAAATTAGACCGCGATGGTGCAGTGAGAATTTATTTAATAAATACCATGGTAATGGGTTCAAGAAACTTGGGAGGAATAAATTTGGGATGAATGATTTATTTTCATTATTTCGTTTTGATAAGTTAAACGTAACAATAACTTCTGCCACTCAGCTGAGTATAAGATTTAAGCAGAAAGCGGAGGGCGGAGAGTGCGGACAGTTACCTACTTATTACTCGCGAGAGAAATCGTAAAATTAAGAAACTGGAATAAAATAGAAATAAATATAAATAGAAAAATACGGCTTTTTATTTTTTTTGGGAAAGACAAGGCAAATGAGCGTTCGGGACACTCGATTGTAAGTGACCCTGTGTAGAAAGGTGTTGCAGCAGAGGTGTTACAAGTACGACCTTATCAAGGTCGTACTTGTACGTACGTGCCTTTAAGTTGGAGGTAATTGATAGGTGGCAAGGTATCTGAAGGTAGGTAGGTATTGGTAGAAAGGTACCTGAAGGTAGGTAGGCTTAGGTAGCTGAAATGACTTGCACTGTAACAATATATACCTTTGTCTTCTCGCTGAATGATGGTGGCACGTCCACGAACACCCTGGTATTGCCGTCCCACCACAGGTCCACTTTGATAGGCAGTTGAACTGTAACATGCAAAATATATTTTAAGTTACGTCTACGTTTCAATATTAACATATAATGAGCTATGCATATTAACTTTCAATAATAATAGATTTTCACGTCTATATTTAAAATATTTAATTACAAGTCATTGACTTATTTTTATCTAATGTATTTTTGCATCAAACTCGGTAAATAAGCTTAAATTACACTCAATTGAGTGTTAATGTTAAAAAAGACATTTGTTACTGTCCAGCAATAAAGCCTCAGAAAAAAAAATGAGAAATCATTATTAAAACATTACATTATCTCCTATTTCTAATTTTGAATCAAATCAAAATATCTATGTTTTAAGTTAACTCAACAATGGATGTTGGTGCCCAAAATTAATTTATCAATTTAGACAGTAAAGCCTCAAAAATATCTTAAGGTCTCAATGTCTCAATCTGGATCTTTAATTCCAGGTCTAACCAATCCGCTACTACTTACTAATAATGAACAGCGACGACGCAGCCCTAATCCGGATGCCGCCCACGTTGACGGGCAGCTGGCTAACCTCCTTCCCGTTGACGAGTATGAGGCCGCCCTGCTTGAGGTGAATGTTGGCGCCGCCGTACGCCAGGCTGACGGCCTTCGTGCACGACGGCTTGCCCTCGCCCTTGTAGGGCGCTAAGTTCATTGCCTGGGTAGAGCAATCTTTTTGTAATAAACTAACAAGACAGACGATAAGTTTTTCAATAACTTTTATTTCATTATTATTTTACAAAAGTCAAAATCTACAGAAATGGTAATAATGTAATATTTAATTTCATATATATTTAAGTATATATTTTATTTTCAATGTACTACCTACTCTTACACAACTCCTACATCCATAGGTTTCCCGGAAAAGATCGCTTTAAATATAAATCGCGTTATTCTACTTTAATTATTTTTTTGTTTTAGTTCTTATGTTATATTTTGATATTTGTGCAATAAAGAATATTTGTTGTTGTTTTTGTAATAAGCTCTCATCTTGACTTGGACGGTTTCCACATAGCGCTGGCTCTAACCCCAGTGAAATATATATATATATATATATATATATATATATATATATATATATATATATATATATATATATATATATATATATATATATATATATATATATATATATATATATATATATATATATATATATATATATATATATATATATATATATATATATATATATATATATATATATATATATATATATATATATATATATATATATATATATATATATATATATATATATATATATATATATATATATATATATATATATATATATATATATATATATATATATATATATATATATATATATATATATATATATATATATATATATATATATATATATCTTTAAGCCACTAATTCTGTGCTAAGATTAAATCTAATTCGACAACCCCACCTCAGTGATAGATCCGGAGCAGGCGACGTTCTCGACGTCGATGGTGACGTTGTCTGTCTGCAGCAGCGTGTAGGTGCAGTGGCCCATGAAGTTGTAGCGCAGCCCGTCGAAGGTGGTGTAGTGCGGGTCGCCCACAGCGCCGCAGCGCGCGCCGCACGGCACCTGCGAGCACACCCACGACCCGCCCTGGCACGTGCTGTGTGCGTGCACAACATTATATATTTTTTTGTTTAGCTTCACGCTTTATCCCGCACATGGCAGGGTAGGCAGAGGACACCGCAGGAACCGTAGGAACCGTTGCTGAGTCCCTGCTTTCTCTGTCCCCGCCGCCTTTCTAGAAGCATTGCGTGTTGCGTTGCGGAACTCAACGCCGCGCTTTGCCTAGTTGCCAGAGTGAACAAAATGGAAATAAAAAATCCATGTTCATCGAACCCTGTCCCGTTTACAGGCAGACGCTGCGCCTCTGCGCCACGACGTATATATAATAATATAAGTATTTGACACCTTACTTCGTATATAATAGGGTAGGATTTCCATTTTGTTCTCGATTATTACATTTTATATAGCCAAAATGGGAAAATTCTGGAGTGTTTTCGACCTCTCAATTATTATGTTACAGTCAATTCCAAAAAATCTTTAATAATAACTATATACGGAATAATTAAGTTTCATTCAGTACTACATGACTACTCCATTGATAATGATAGCAGTAATAATACAATCATATCGAAAATATTAAGGTAATGCTTGTTAGTTTTTCTATAATACCGGATATTTAATGGTAAAAAAAATAAAAAAAAGTAAAAAAAAACGTGAAACATTACCAAGTATTGCAGCTTTTCGGTATGACAGCTCCGGGCGGGTAGTTTTTGTTTCGAACTCTGCACGGACACTCTTCCTTCTGCACGCAGCGACCGCTTTCTAACAGCATACCTGTCATATTTTTAAACTCAATATTAATTGAATTTCAAAATGATTTCAAACTTATATTAGTCAAAATTTTAATTTTTATAATTAATACTTTTGAAAATTTGTTTTTTTTTTTATCTATATATTTGAAGATAACCTAGATAAAGAACTATATCCCTTCGAAATATATAAAAATTAAATTAATATAAAAATACAATGCAAATATTTATCCAATTATAAAATGAAAAATACAAATACTATCAAACATAAGTAAGGAAATCGAATTTCCGTTTATGATTATTTTACAATGCTACTATAAATAGTAAATAAAAAAAATTTAATTACTAACTAACACTTTAAATAGATCGTTTAAACTTGACATATAGATTCCTTGGCAAATGTATGGGAAGACTCAAACTGTGTCCATATTTCATATCTAGAAATAGATCGATATTCGATATGCTACACACTAAGCTAACAAAACAATTTAACAAAACAAAACAAAATCATTGTGTTCTGTATTCACCGTCCAAGCTTTGCATTTTAATATAATCGTCATCGTCTTTCATTTCATCAACAACAAATATTAAAAACGCGTAACTGATTTCGTCTACAGACGAAAAAAACAAGACTACTCTTTACTTCTTAAATAAGCACATCATAACAGTCAGCATGAGCCTCAATGTCAGGTCAGGTCAGGTCAGGTCAGGTCAGGTCAGGTCAGGCCTTACCGTCAGGACAGAAGCAGCCCTCCACGCAGGAGGCGTTCTCGGTGGGCAGCACGTCGGGGCGCGCGCAGCTCGGCTGCACGTCGGCGCCGCACGACTTGTACACTTTGCCGGCCGGGCACTTCATTGCTGGAGAAGGTAAGTTTTTATTATTAATTCATTTATTATTATGTTATGTAAATAATAAATAGGTACTAAGTAAACGTCTCTCTCATACTGCTGGGAATATAGAGGGAAACGGGATTTTGCTTCAAATACATTTTCTTTAAGTATTTAAATCCGTTTTCTTTAAATGTTTAATCATATTTGATTAATTTATCAAGTAAATAGATATTGAAAAGTTTCTGAATAATATATATTTATATTTCGAATTACTTCTACATTATATACTACAGTAGAAACTCGATTAACCGGACTAATTGTTGTTGTAAGGCATTCGAATAATTGAAAATTCGGATAATTGAAACTACATAAATATGAATAAAATCGTAACATAATATTATATGTTTATTAAAAACAAGTAGTCCATATTAACAAAAATCATTGTTTATTTAGAAATTTGGTTGAAAATGGCGATAATACACGAGTTCCGACACGTCCATGCTTGCACAGATACGACTTGTATGTACATTTAATTCAATTGGCCTGTAGTCCAGATAATCACGAATCCATATAACTGAGGGCCGGATAATTGAGTTTCCACTGTATATTCAATAAACAAAAATTCACTCAAAATATTAACACAAAATGCATGAATTTCCAGACACATTATTTAAAAAATAATATAAACTCACGGCACGTGTCGTGGTCCCGCCACGCCCGCATCTCCTCGACGCCGTGTCTGAGACACTCCTTCGCGTACACTGACACCGTTTTACACGCACATTCTTCTGGGCCTATATAATTATTACAGTTTAAATTATTAAAAAAACATATAATTTATGAATTTCAGATATATCATTTACATGTTAATTGATAAAATTTTTATTCAGCAAGCCAAACTGAAAAGTCAAATTCAAATAATTTTATTCAAAGTAAGGAGATATATCTCTATTTTTTGAATTCAGCGGGACTTTCTCTATTTTCTTCTTCTTTTTATTAATGGCGTTTCGAGCGTGCCCTTTCTCTATTTTTTTAAATAATATTAAAGTAACATAACTTACTCAGACTAGTGACACACGCACAATAATCCCATTGACAGACTTCTAGAAGTTGAGACACGTCCATAACCTAAAACAAAAACAAATTATATATAATAAATATTTTTAAAAATAAAATTAACAACAATATGATTGTCGCAGCGCAGTGGCAAAGCGTCTGACAAAAACACAACGGGTTCCGGTTTGATTCCCATCAAGGGGTTAGTTATTTTCATTTTCTTCGCTTTGCTAACAAGACAAAGCGCCACGTTGAGTTCCGCAACGCAACACGCAATTTTCGAAAGACGAAAATGGAAATTGATTGTCTAAATTTTAAATCTTCCTTCTAAGTAAGAAATAATAAAAAATATACGTAAAAGTAATAGTTGCTTATGATTTGTATTAATTCTATACAAGTATATCAGTAAGAGTGTATTTTGTTATTTTGTATAAGGTTCATCAGAAATTTTTAAAACCGTGCTCTCGTTGTTAATACATGCAAATCAGTTTAGATATAATTGTACAAGTATATACAGATAAACACATGCTAATTATAATTGCCATACAAAGTGTACTTAATATTAAAATCCTTAAAAAGATCATATACATATATACATATACAAACAGTGTTACAAGATGAAAATATCTACAATTCTCAAAAATAACCAGTTTACTATAACTTATTTCGTGTTTTGAGATATAATTGTTATCAATAATAAGAAAATATTATAAAAATAAGTTAAAAATAGGTTTAAAATATGTATAGAGCAAGAATCTGTAACATTAAACATGCAAAAAATAATCTGTCAATAATGCTGAATTAAAAAAAAAAGCTACCTTAAATACCCCTAAAAATACCTCTGTCAATCATGCTTAATTTAAAAAAAAGCTACCTTAAATACCCTAAAAATACCTCTGTCAATCATGCTGAATTTAAAAAAAAGCTACCTTAAATACCCCTAAAATACCTCTGTCAATCATGCTGAATTTAAAAAAAAGCTACCTTAAATACCCTAAAAATACCCCTGTCAATCATGCTGAATTTAAAAAAAGCTACCTTAAATACCCCTAAAAATACCTCTGTCAATCATGCTGAATTTAAAAAAAGCTACCTTAAATACCCCTAAAAATACCTCTGTCGATCATGCTGAATTAAAAAAAAAAGCTACCTTAGAGCACTTGCGGAACTTGTCCTTGCTAAAGACTTTTGAACAGAACTGCATCGCCTTCTTCACGTCCGCATCTGACTGCAGCACGCACGCGCTAACGTCCGTCGGGCTCTCGTCGCAAACGTCTGCAATATGTATAGTTTTGTTATTTCTATGGAACATAAACTAATATTAAAAAATTTTAAGTTACTCATTTTCAATTCAATTAATAGCTAAACAAAATGTTTAAATCAACAAAAATATGAGATATTTAAACATATAAGTTATAATAATAATAATATTATGAACCTTTAAAATTGAGAAGCAAAATAAAACCTAAACTGCTATATATTATAGATATTTAGCCACGAAATATCCTTACTCAACTTTACTTTTATAATAAAAGTTACTTAAAGTACATATAATGCTTACACGACATATAGATATATCTGTTCCAAAAGGAGGGTAATCTTAGTTGATAAAGACAATAAAGTTATGACCTTTTCTTTATTTCCTAATCCATAATGAGTATATAGTATAGTAGAATTTGGTAAAAGTGTGGAGATGCATGTAGCACCCTAAATTAAGTGGTTTATTCGCATATTTCGAACACCTTAAAGTAGTCTGTGACGGTATAAAAATCGCATAAATCTAAGGTCCAACTATAAATGTGTTTAAATATCCCACCTCCAATCTTGTTAAGTTGCCAGGAGGCGATCATGACAGTCTTAGTAGGCGCGATCTCCCCTTCCTTCGTCCTCATATCATTTTCTGGGTTTCCGTCCAGAGTGCCGCAGAGACCCTCTGTCTTGTTCCATAGAAGGACTGAACCTTCCACTATTACTAAGTTCTGAACACATCAAATGTATCATTATTAGTAGTAGGATTTTGCAAAATCATTGAATTTTTTTTTAAATGTGTTAATATTATAAGTTTTTTTCCCAAAGTTAATATGGTCCCAATAAACAAATCGTAGTGTTGGATATTAATTAAATTTACAATTTTCATAAACATAACTTAAACATATAATTTCTCTCCTCTTAAATGTAAAATCTAATCTATTTAAATATAGATTTTAATTTATATATACCTATATTTATTTATATATTACAGACTATTTATTTATATATTAATATTACTATATGTTTCTTTAAAATGACTCAAAACAACACTCACATTGGTGTCCCAGTGCAGCGTGAGGCCGGCGTCCAGGTCGACGCGCACGCGGTCGCCGGGCATGGCCACGCGCAGGCCCGGCAGCGACGCCGGCACCGGCAGCAGCCGCTTGCTGCTGCGGAACACCACCGCGCCCTCCTCTGCACGCAGAGTTATAATTTGTTAACTTTCAAAGGCTTGTCCCAAAGAGGGATTTGTTACGAGGATCATTACACTAAAGGCAATTTAATATTTATTTATTTATTTATAACTTTTCCACTTAGAATCAATAAGATGATCACATGTGTACGTCTGTTAGAGCGTACGGAGGAGTGTCAGAGGAGCACCCATTCGATAATAAATATCGAATTCAGCCCCTCTGAAACCTACACACTCCACGACTTAAATCTAACGTTACGAGGGTTCAAAGCGCGGCCTGGTGAAAATAGCCCACAACAAACTCAACCAGGTTTCCCTAAACCTATATAACACTTACATGTGTAACTAAACATACTAAAAAATATATAAGAATGTTTTTCTTAAAAATATATATTGATTATGACAAATATAATTACTTTAATCTTTACGCAGCGCTTTTCTGCTTTTTCGCTTTAATACATGTTCAGACAAGTTGTGAAACTATGCCGCATTCAACTACACAAGTTGGGGAATTGAAGACAATTCGTGTTTATATTGAGATGTACATACTTAGTCACACTACATAGCCAGTTCGTAAAATTTGTAGACTTTTTATATAGAAAAGTTTTCTCTTATCATAGACGAATTTGTCCGCTACAGATGTAAATTATCTAGACCTGCTCATATATAGATTTAATTAAAAACACTTTAAAATTAATACTTATAATAATATTTATAGTAAGCAACACTGTAAATGGTTAAAATAAAAAATTAAGCATATAGCTTTCCTCACCAGACACACTGAGCGTATACATCTTCTCCTCCAAGTAAACAATAAGTTCAGAAGGGCAGTACTCCCTCTTGCATTTCGGATGTCTTATAGCGATCGTGTACTTGTGCTCCAACACGTCGCGGACCAGGATGTGCTTGCAGGGGGATTGGAAGCTAAACAATTAATAAAATCCAATAAGAATTTTATAGGACTTGTTTAAAATAATAAACAATAAAACCTTCAATATTTAATAGCATAAAAATTATTGCCTTTAAAAAAGCTGGTGTATATTGAACAGTTTCATATTGTACCAATAGCATGTTGGGGTACGAGTTTAAAATGGTTATGAAAAACAAAAAAGGGCCGTCGTGGCGCAGAGGCGTCAGCGTCTGCCTGTAAACCCACAAACCGTCGCGGTTTGTGGGTTTGATTCCCACTCGGGGAAGATGGATTTTTCTATTTCCATTTTCTTCGCTTTGGCAAACTAGGCAAAGCGCGGCGTTGAGTTCCGCCACTCAACACGCAATGCCTCGAAAAAAGGCGGAAAGCGGGGACGGAGAAAGCAGGGACTAAGTAACGGAGTGTCTTAACACTAGGTTCATATGGTTCCTGCAGTTCCCTCTGCCTACCCTGCCATGTGCGGGATAAAGCGTGAAGTTAAAAATAAAAAAAAAAACACAAAAACGCAATAGTAATGCCCTAACCTCTGCCAAAACTAAATACCACCCTCGTCTAAGTAGACGAGTATTGATATAAAAAAAAGTTTTTATATCAATATCTAATTTAACCTCTAATTATATTAACAAATTCATATTATTTAATTTATATTTGTATTTTTTTTATTTAATACTATAAAAATATTAAGTAAAAAAATGTATAACAGTACTTCCAAGTATCAATTAATATAAAAATGTATGTAAAGACAGAGATAACAGTTTGTTATGATCAATATTAATTCTATATATCAACAGTACCTACTATAATTAATATTAATGATAAGAAAACAAAATAATTATAAGTTAAAAACAGTATATATGTAATGTTAATCATATTTCAATATAACAAAATGTGATCTTTTTATATAAAATACACACACACAGTATAAGAATAATTTATTTATAAAAATGAGATGTTTTCAGGTTCAATTTTGAAGACTTCATTGTCATTGATCAGCTTTAATTCAAGGTTGATGGGAAGAATTCAATATCAAGAAGAATTCAATATTAATTCAGATAGATTGGTAAAAAATTTACTTCGGGTTGAGATTGTTTATAGAATCTACACTAGTTCCATCCGTGAATTAATTTATTTAATTCTAAAGTTAATTAAAATGTAAGTTGTAACGCGTTAATTTCCGCTATAATGGCCATAATCTTAATAAAATTACAATTTTTATAAATAGATAATTTAATATTAATTATTTAAATTTAATTGAAAGGAAAATATTCTTTATAAAAACGTGGCCATTTTTCATAACATTTCCCTAATTACAAATTTATTTTATTAAGCTGCATAACATACCTATATATTTTCCCATCAAACGTTTTGTAGTGTGTCCCGGCCCAAGTTAAGCAGCTGCCGCCTTTAGGTACAAAATCTTGTACCACGATGGTCACAGGTTTATTTCCTGGGTTGTATTTTCCGGTACCTTGCGTTGTATGCTCGTACGGGATTGTGGCGTTCGAGTGAAGCGAATCTGGTACAGGCTGTGTTGCAATAAAAAATAAATGTAAAAGAGATTATTTAAAAAATTATATATATTTAATGTCATTCAACTAATTTAAAATTTTATATACGCTGTGAAAAAGTGATGATGATGTGATGATTTATATATTTATGACTATTGTAATATATGTATATAATACTACTTTTAATATACCAACAAGAAAAATAAAGAAATAAAATGAAGAGTGTAATAAAATGATTATTACAGGAGTCCACCAGTTGTTTATCATCATAGGTTTGGCAACCCCTACCATCCATAGAAAAGAAAAAAATACACATAGATATTGGCTAGTATACAAATACAAATTATTATATACAAAATAATACATAGTATATAGTACCTAAATTGATTTTATACAAACAGTTAAACTAATAACTGCAATTTTCACGTTAAACAAAAATATATACTAGAAATATGTATTAGTAGTGAAATAGTTTACCTGTTTCGGATGATTCGATGGCGTGATCACGATCACTTCGTCTGAAATAAAAATTAACTATTTATCTTTTTTCGTTTATTAATGAATTATATCTATTTTAATAAACAAAAATAAAAATTGATGTGTTCTGTATTTTCATATTTTTTAAAAAAGCTAGAGTGGACTGCGTATATTTTTCAGCTTCACGTTCAATCCTGCTTAGAGAATGGTAGGCAGGGTTGATGAATGTCCACGTAGATGAATAAATACTACAAAAAGTATATTTCATTTTGTTTTTATGATTTTTAAAGTGTTAATTCACACTGAGGATAGAAATAACGCACGGTTGCACGGTTCGCAAGAGGGTGCGGGTTCGAGTCCCGCTGCGTTCAAATGTTTATCTTTTCTTTAAGTATATTTCAATTTTTTAATTTGCTACGGGTAAAGTAAAAAATATTATATAAAATATTTAATCAAAAACAATGTATTGAGCGCAGCGAAACTTACACTTTAATTAAAACAAATTCAACAAAAAAACGAATGTACTTACTAAAAACACAATGCGGTATCGGCTGCGGCTCGAACACGCCCGTGGAGTACAAGCACGTGTACTCATCAGCTCGGGGGATGTTGAAGGAGGCTCCGCTGGGGCACGACAGCTGACACGAGAACTTCTCCATATCTCCGCGACAACTGTACCCACCATTGAATGCAAGTTTGCGGACGTCACATACACTGGCCGCTGTTTGATAATAAAAACTATTTAATTAATTTCATAATAAGTATTATTTTTTCTATGCTTTCACGCTTTATCCCGTACATAATAGGGTAGGCAGAGGTAACTGCAGGAACAATAGGAACCTAGTGTTAAAACACTTCGTAGCTTAGTGCCTACTTTCTACTTTTTCGAGGCAATGCGTGTTCAGTGACGGAACTCAGCGATTCGATGTTACCTAGTTTCCAGAGCGAAGAAAATGGAAATAGAAAAATCTATCTTCCCCGAGTGGGAACCGAATCCACAAACCATCGTGTTTACAGGTACACACTACGCCTGTGCGCTACAACGGTCCTCGTAAGTATAATAATTATTCTATTTCATAATTACTTTCTAAAGTTAACATCGAATCTAAAATCCTTAAGTATGTAATAATACCGACGCCCCGCTCAGCTACAATGGTCTCAAAGCAAATTATATTGTTTTTTGTTTTTTTTATTAGCTCCGAGCTTTTGTGTGTTTAATAGCTGAATTCGGAACGAAAAAAATGGAAATGAAATAATCTAACCCTCCCGAGAGGGAATCGAACCCACAAACCGTCGCGGTGACACACTGCGCCTCTGTGCTGAAAGTCTTCAATTATATTCACATAATTCTTTAAATTATTTTAACTTGCAAAATAAATTGATATATAAAAAATGCAATACGTTCACTCACAATACTGGCACTGAGGCCCTCTGAAATCTGCTGGACACTGACAAGTGTTGACAGATAGACAAACGCCGCCATTTAAACATGGCGGATTGCATTCCGGTTGGCAGTCGGGAATCGAACTTAGGTCCGCCCTCGTCGGCTGCCACTGTCCTTGCATACATCGTATGTTGGCTATGGTAGATCCATCTATGAACTTGTGGCCTTCTACACAAGTTATTGTACAATATCTGTAGAATAAATTGGTTTTTAAGATACTCACGTGAAAAAGAACAAAGTGGAATATATAAATAATGAAGAAGCGTTAGAATAATAAATCTTAAAATATAGGTGTTGACAAATTTCTTATTATTATATGCATTCAATTACTATTTTAAAATCAATTTTTTTCAGGGGTTAAAATTTAAAATTAAAATAGATTTTTGTTTTCATTTGTAATGGAATACGCGTTTATCTGCCATGTAATGTGATGGAAAATGTAGACAAAGATGAAAATAGTACACGTTTGTTCAAAAGAAATCTGTTCACTCAACTCTTAAACACAACTTCAACGTATTATGAAAAATAAACACAGGCAGAATTGTTTTTAATATCAAATAACATATTAAAAAATTTAATTGCATGTCTGTAAATATGTTTTGTTACTTACTCAGAGCTCGAGCATTTCATATGAGAGTTCATAGGTAGAGGTGGATTTGCAAGGCAAGGCTTCTTCTCGAACTCGCAGTACTTGCCCTGGAAGCTGGGCGGGCACAAGCAAGTGTTCGTATCTATGCATATTCCACTGTTCTTGCATTCGACTTCGCATTTCGCTAGAGGACAATAACAAAAAACGTATTAAATTACGTATATAACGTGTTGCAATGTATATTTTAACATGTAATTTTTCTAAATATTAATGTTAAAATCATCATATATGTATGATGATTTATTACATATTTTGTAATAAGTGTCCCTCAGTTTTGTTTGATACCGCATCTTTTCCTATGCGGTAACTAAATCTGACTACGTTGAGTCTTTACTTGATAATAGTCTTGATTTACTATACGTGGGAATATATTGACTTAGATTTATTTTTTATTTATTTCTATAGCAGTATGCGGTTAAACTAAGAATTTATTTACTCACAACAAAAAAGTATGATTATTACATGAAAAAAAGTAGCTTTAAAAAAGAACTAAATTCTTTATACTGTATATATGTTATATGTAGTATGTTATATGTATATGTTACATGTAGTACCTCTTTAAGGTTGTATCTCCTCTGTATGTATGTTATATGTATATGTTATATGTAGTACCTCTTTAAGGTATTTATAAGGCTCAAACATTTAAGTTATCCTGCTTTAATTTGTCCAACCAGCAGGTTGCCATCTATTTTAGAGAGTGTCATATTCTTTATATAGTTAGAGACTAAATATTGATTATTCAATAGATCAATATTTCTAAAACAACACGAAATATACCTAAAAGGGTCTAAATATAAATACACCATTAAAGTCTATTTCCATTTCAACCGTGACCCAAAAATAATGAATTATATAGCAGTTATCTATTGTATTATTATACATTTAGGTTGCGAATAACTGGACGCATATTTTTAGTTTCCGTCAAAACAGTGATAGCTCCCACGCGGCTCGATTATGAGGACCTAATTATTTAGGTTCTAATTTAAATACTAACATTGATAAGAGCACAAGGTTATAACGTTATGACGATAATCCGTGGATAACATTCAGTTATCAGCTCATGTAGAATCGTTAACCGATACATTTAAAGATATTATCTAATGTTTAGTTTAACGCTTATCCAGTTAGGCAGTCAGTCTGCTTATAACAATGAATGAGAATAAAGTTATAAACGGCTAAATTACTTGGAGATATTAGTAAGACAAACTTATACTTTTACGAAATCTATCTTGAAATAAATCATTAAAAAATCATTGTTTATTTTTGTTTATATTTTTATTACTAACGGGATATGTGGCAGGGCAGACAGGCGAGTGCGTGTGTAGTCGTTTTGTGATATCAGAGCGAAGGAAATAAAAATAATTCATTTTCCCCGAAAACTGGAACCAAATCTTCAATCGCCGCGTTTATGACATTGTTTTGACGTTGCGCCGCTATGCCACAACGGCCATACATTCATAATAGTATGTATATATGACTAATAGGACGATATCAATAAATAAATAAGCATATTTAATATTAATTGTAATAGGTTAATAAAGTTAAATATCAAAACAACTATAACAATAAAAAACCCTACTGATAAGAACGTTGCAATATCGTCGCAATATAATATATAATCAGGAATTTCCAAACTATTTTGAACAAGATATTCTTTCTACGAAAGACTCTTTCTAAGAAATTAATTGATATTCAATACAGCCATGCAAATGACAAACATTCACGCAATAAGTGTAAAAAATCGTTAGTGTTAAGTTGTCCTTCTTAAATATAACAATATTAATAGACATTTATGAAATCAGTTATAATTATTAATATAAATTGTTATGCACTCACTAAAATTGTTATGCACTCAAAAGTTTATGAAAAACAAAATGAAAACATTAAAATAAAACAACATAAAAATATCCGTAATATGAAAACATCCTAGCTACTTGAGCTTTATAATATAAGCCAACTTCGATACCTCGTTGATCTCCGAGATTATTATTTTTTTATCGACGTTTGAGTAATCGATTAAGTTAGGGAACAATATCGATTATTTCGGTATTTATCTATTAGGAAATCGATATTAATATTGTCCCTAAAATTTCTACTAATTGTCCTAAATTCGTAATTGTCCAATTTTATTTCAATTCTAGAATTATTACTAAACATTAGTAACATTATTTATTGTATTTCTGAGTTACAAGAGTAAGCAATTTCTTATTAATTTTATTTGAAGTAATTGTCCGTAAATGTATAAAATACAACGTTTTTACCAAATATATAAACGTAATAAAATAAAAAAATATCATAATAATAATATATGAGCTTATCTACATTTAACACATTGCATCCTGTTTTTTAACCCTATCCAAAGCTAATCCTACGTTACTGTACGGATCAGTACTAAAATGAAAAACTATTATAAAAAATATTTTATCTTATCAATTTATTTAAAATTTTTTTTTTCTTAATTCTTTTTTTAGCTTCACGCTTTATCCCGCACATGACAGGGTAGGCAGAGGGAACTGCAGGGACCGTGGGAACCTAGTGTTAAGACACTTCGTTGCTTAGTCCCTACCTTCTTCGTCCCCGCTTTCCGCCTTTTTCGAGGCATTGCGTGTTGAGAGGCGGAACTCAACGCAGCGCTTTGCCTAGTTGCCAGAGTCAAGAAAATGGAAATGAAAAAACCGTCTGCCCCGAGTGGCTATCGAACCCACAAAACGTCGCGCTAGTAGGCAGACGCTGCGCCTCTGCGTCATGACGGAATTAACATATTTACAAATTAACGGACGAATTAACATATGATCGCAAATTTTATTTGTTTTTAATTAAAAAGAAAACAAAGTATCCACTTATATTTTTTAGTTAAAAGTATCTTATTTTCTTCTCTGAAGGATTCAAAGTTTGTAATTAACTGAACTAATTATTCAAATTCGTTTAATTTAGCCACATTACCATTTTTTGTGCAGCAATAACCTGCAACTGCCGGTTTACTGCATCGAATTAAAAGCCCTACCGTACATGTAGCTTATAAATTACTATTTTGGTGGTGATATAGTTTATTATAACTTACCAGTATAAGCTTGGTTGGCATTGTGGGCAAAGTTGGAGTAGGATGGTCTGAAAAGAAATTAAGAAACATCAGTTATAATTTTTTACTAACTAATAACTATCATTATATAGGTGTTAATAACTATCGTTATATAGGTACGTAATACAATTACTATAACTATGTAATATAAGGAATAACCATAAGCCATGTAAAAAAATCATAGAGATTTTTTTACAAATCAGATAAACTGTCCACAGGACATAACTTTTTTAGCTTCACGCTTAATCTCTTATGTGATAGGGTAGGCAAAGAGACTGGAGGAACCGTGGGAAGCTAGTGTTAAGATGCTCCGTTCCCTACTTTTCGCCTTCTTTTGAGGCATTGCGTGTTGAGTGGCGGAACTCAACGCCGCACTTAACCTAGTACCCAGAGCGAAGAAAAAGGAAATGAAAAAATCCATTTTCCTCGAGATGGAATTGAACCCACAAACCGTCGTGTTTACAGATAGACGTTGGGCTTCTGCGCCACGACAGCTCTCGTACAGAACATAATCATTATAATAAAATTAAAAACTCATATATTAAGAATATAATATAAGAATATTCCATTCTTTTACTGAATTTCTGCTTAAATATTATTAATTATTTTTCATATAACTTACCCATACCCTGACGAATCCCATGACCGTGATTCACCATAGCTATTTTTAGTCCCACTGGAACCACTTTTGGTGCCACTGTAACTAGTTTTAGTACCAGCGTAACCAGTTTTGGTACCTCCACCATGAGCTGTTTTGGTTCCGGAATATCCTCCGTATTTCCTTGGATGCGCAGATTTGGAATAACCTAAATTCCTCATATAGTTTGGCATGTACGGAGGAGCTTGAACGTCGGATTGTCTATTTAAAAAAATGAAATATATTAGATATGTAATATAAACTCAACCTAAATTATACCTAAATTGGCAACAAATTCTATGTATCAATCATACAAGTCTAAATTATCCTCCATTGTGATTAACAGTATTATATCTAAAGAGTTTAATTTTCTTTAAAACATAACAGCAAAATTATTGAATATATTATTTTTAAATAATTTTGTGGAAAACGTATATTATTAAGTCAATTAATGATTAAGGTATAGAAATAATATAAAACTGTAAGTGAATTGTTGAATAATGATATTAAACTAAACTGTTCCCGCGAAATTTAAATTATAATTTGTCAGAAGAAAAAGTAAAAGTCGTAGGCTATACAGCCTAAATAAAAAATCATTAAAAAACTTAATGGTAATTATTAGTACTGTTTAAATATACTTACTCACGATATCCATTATATACACCATAGCCAGCTTCGCAAATGTAAACTCCAAATATTAAAATGAAAAAGCTTGTAAATAATGTCATTTTAGAATATTTGTGTTACCCATTTATTTTTAATAATTAATATTAATGTAATTAATATTGTAAGCACAATTGTTAGCTTGTAGATCACAAGCTACACTGATTCAAAACGTTTAATTTATAATGCATTATAAGTTATCTGTTGTTGCGTAAAAAAGGAAATTCTCAATCCTCCCGATAACTGAATTTATCTGTGAATACATGATTTATAAAAGAAAAAAATATAATTAAAGTTAAATTTCTAAATTTTAAATATTTTTTTTTATTTTTGTACGATTTTTTTGTAAATTGTTATAAAAAAATATTGGCGCCAAATTGATAGTTAGGCCCAACGTGCGTAGTGTTGTTAGACATTAAATAATTGTCTAAATAAACGTGATAGCCTAAAAATGCCTCCTAAGAAAACTAAAAGTATAAAACTGACTCAAGAGGTAGGTTTTTGTATCGTTATATAAACATTTAGTTTAAGTATACAGCGTAAAGAAACCATATATTTTGTGATAAACTAATTTTTTATTAGTGGTCTTTCATAAATTGGTTAAAATATAAATAATTATATGATTTGAATTATTTTCAATTCCTTAAAAATATAATTTAATTATAGATTAAATACTTTTAGCAAAAAATCGTGACATCAACGCTTTTAACCATCAGTTTAAAAGTTGACAATTATCTTTATACAAGAGAACCAATTCCTTTACAAAAGGCAAAAGACTTCATCAATGAAATTGCGGAATTAAAAATTGAAAGTCACGATTTAAGATCTCGTCAGGTAATGTCATAATTACTTTTATTTTTCTATATAGAAATATTAAATGATATATTTTTTATATTTCATCTAAAAAAATAATACTTTAGGAAAATAATAATCATTGACTAATATTTTATGTATTATGTAATTTTATTTTATAGCTTGATAAAAACAAATTAAACAAACATTAATTAAAAATTAAGCATTGAGATTAAAGCTTTTACACCTACTCACTGATATGTTTCCAGTCGCCCTCAGTACATATGTACCGATTTGATATGAACTGTGTTTTTTAATAAAAATATTTAACAGCGTTTTACAAATAAGTTAAGCTACCTATTTATAAAATATTTATGTAGTTATTTAACTTATTAACTTATATAACAGGTGTCAGAGAAACTAACTACAATACTTAAAAATGTAATTAACGAATATCCAAACGAAGTAATTGACAGTGAAAATTATAATACTTCAATTTTAAATACTAATGCTAGAGATAAATTAAAAGAAACTTTTGTATCGAAGTCTGATGCAGCTTTAAAAACAGTATGTGATACAGGTGAAGCTTCAGTATTGTCAACAGATACGTTACAGTCCCCAAATAATTTAATAGAATCTGTTAATATGAAAGACCAAACAGATATCAATAACAACATAAATATTTCTAAGGATTCTCAAAAGGAACGAATGCCGGTTGATAGAAACAAAGTAGCCAGCGAAATTATAAGTCATAGTAAACAGCCTATTGTAGAAACGTGTAATAAAAATAGCGAATCTACCATCACTATAGACAACTCAATAATAAATGAAGGGAACGTAAATAAACATAATAAAATAGTTACAGACCAAAAATCTAAAGTGATTAAAAACAAAACTCCTTGTATAAGCAAAAATCAAATGAAAAGTAAAACGAAATCCGTTAATAATACAAAAAATTCTAAAAATAACATAAAAGAATTATCGACAAATAAGAAAACAAAATCTAAGACAAAACAAACAGTAGATCTGACGTGGATAGAAAATATCAAATTTGTTAGAGAAATCAACACAGAAGAACATGTTGTAAGTAATTTGAAGGAATCATTTTGGAGCAACTTAACTATGCCAGCTAACTGCAGCACTGATTTTGAAACGGATTAAATAAAATATTATATGATTAATTAAAAAAAGTCAATAATAGTTTCTGAAAATTTATTTTTATAACATTACACGCTAAAGATTAAAGATGCATGCAAAGCAAACGTTTAAAAGTTGTATGGCAAAGGTGTAATTATAAATCCCATAGATATAGTAGGCCGATCTTCATTTTGCACTTTTATCTTATTTAAAAACAAATTTGTTGTCATTGACGAAATTTAAAAAAAAATTAATCACTTCTAATTTATTAATAATTATTTTTCTTTATCATTTATTTTGATTAATAAATTCAGTTTACACATATAGTGTTAAATTGATATAAGTAGAGCGGCGGATTTTCCTCATGCAGATAATGAATCTAATTCTAGGAACATATGAACAAAGTTATATTATAATTAGATTTTCCCAAACCTAGATTTCCCCATGCAAAAGCTACAATATATTTGTTTTTTTTTAACATTATAAACGTATTTAATTATTAATAATTCTATAAATTAATTTTTTAAACTACCTAAGAGCTCTGATAAAAAATAACGAACACTGATTCTACATTGAACAGAACAAATTATTATTGAGAGCTCGTTAACGTCTACAACAATAAGGTTATTTATCTTTACATAGGTATAGAACACAAAATTACTAATAACTATTTTAAATAATTTTAGGGTCAATTTCACCACTTGCTGATTAAGTCTCAGATAGGAAATATGTGCCTTGTCTGGCAAATATGCAACAAGTTTTGGTCTCAGATGTGACTATCTAGAAGATAAAGATCTGTTCAATGTACTGGTCTTTATCTGTTAGATAGTACTAACTACCAGCTTACTATCTGAAATTATATCCGAGACCGGTGTAATTGGCCCTTAAAATATTAAATTTTTAACGTTCATATAATATCTATATATATAAAACATATATTATACTAGATAACGACAAAACGTTAAATATGATAATGTACTTATGTCATCAAGTATTGTTAATAACGTACTACACTATTTCCATTTTTTAAGCTCTCCGTGAAAGCTCCGTGTAAACTGGAACGTTTTTTAAACTATATATGCAATATATTTTAATTTTATGTTACAAAATATAAAAACTAATCTCTGCCGGATACTTCTATATAAAATTATTAACTCCATATCATTTTCATAATAAGTTGTTGATATATACATATTAATTCTTAATTGATAATGCCAATCATTTTTTTAAAACTATTGTATAATATAGATATATGTAGGTAAATACCATACGACATAAATATAACGACGGCTAATCGTTATTTATTTATTTCAATCAAAATCTTATAAATCGTCTCATTTGGTTTGTACGCTACAATTATCAAACTCGAACTGTCATCGAGAGCTTAAAGAAACAGAAATAGTCTATAATCAATAAATCAACCCTTATATATTTATTTATATAATTAGTTACCAAACCCTTTAATAGTAAACGATAGTTTTGTGAACAAGAGATTTTATTAATTGATTAATTTTTTAAATATATCCACTGTACTTATTATACCTTTTTTATTTTATTACTTTTACGTTAAAACTGTGTTTAATCAAAAAGTGTAATATTTTAATATACGTACGTCTGTCCTATCTCATCAATTCTTGCTAAAATGTCAACTTTTTAGTATAAATATGAATCATTATTATTAAGTATAATAATTTGAACTAATTGAGCACATATAATTATTATCCTTATTTTTGTGTTAACCTACATTCTCCAGAAACTGAGTTCATTACCTCAATCGTGTGTCAAACTAGTATTAGACGAAACTGACGTAAACACATTATATTTATAAGAAACTTTTAATAAACTTCATTATCTTATATATGTAATGGTTATTATACATATATATATGTAACGTATTTACATATCTAGTAAAGAATGTGTTTGTACACCTACCAAAATCTATATATCTTTCTGTTTTCTATGGTAGGGGTAGCCTGGAAGAGATCACCTATGGTGGTAAGGCCGCCATTACACCACATTTATTTGTCACTCCTCGTGTCTTACATGTTTTTTTATGTAGGTGTAATAAAGTATTAAATAAATAAATATCTTCTAATAATCTCAACAGGTTTCCTGAAAACTTGAAGTTTAATTAGATTTAAAATGCATTCAGAAAGGAACTATATATAGCTACTTCCGCTATGCAGTAGTAGTTATGCAATTAAGTGCACCGCCCGCCCGCCCGCTGATAAATGCGCGTGCAGTAAGCAATGCAAAACAAAACTACCACCGTACCACTAAACTCTCAACACGTGTTTCACCCCTCAACGAGGCATCATCAGGAGATGTTTGACCACCAAGTGCTAGACACCGAGTGAGCTCCGACCGTCACCGCACTGCTATTAATATGCTTCCTCCTCCCCATTACCACTCAAAAGTCACGCGGCCAATCACGTGAGTGAAAGGCCGGTAAGAGCTAACTACTCAACTTACGCGTATGTTATATATGAATTTGCGTAGTACGATTAGATCAGTGATTTGAGTAATTGTGTTGGCAAATACGTAATAATGGAGAGGAGGAAACATTCACCTGCTCGTTAAATATAGTTCCCATACTCCCGTATCTTATTATTTCTAACTGTTCCAACACGGCCATCCGTAATCCTTTGTTACAGTTAGAAATAATAAGATACGGGAGTATGGGAACTATATTTAACGAGCAGGTGAATGTTTCCTCCTCTCCATTATTACGTATTTGCCAACACAATTACTCAAATCACTGATCTAATCGTACTACGCAAATTCATATATAACATACGCGTAAGTTGAGTAGTTAGCTCTTACCGGCCTTTCACTCACGTGATTGGCCGCGTGACTTTTGAGTGGTAATGGGGAGGAGGAAGCATATTAATAGCAGTGCGGTGACGGTCGGAGCTCACTCGGTGTCTAGCACTTGGTGGTCAAACATCTCCTGATGATGCCTCGTTGAGGGGTGAAACACGTGTTGAGAGTTTAGTGGTACGGTGGTAGTTTTGTTTTGCATTGCTTACTGCACGCGCATTTATCAGCGGGCGGGCGGGCGGTGCACTTAATTGCATAACTACTACTGCATAGCGGAAGTAGCTATATATAGTTCCTTTCTGAATTAAGATGGACTTCCGCAAAGTAAAGCCTGATTCTATTAGATATTTAAAATGCATTTTATAAACTGACTGTACCCAACTAGGCTCGTTTGTTAAACGCTTTCTAATACAACAGCTTCCTTTATTCTTTTTAGCACATATTATAATAATGACATATATATTTTAATTTTACAAAACAATAATAATATTATAATATCACAAATGAAAGAACACTTCCGACATCACTACTACGTATATAAACTATTTTATAGCAGAAACTCGATTAACCGGACTAGTCGTCGTTAAGTTTACAAAAAATAATTTACTTGGATACTTTAGTTGAGCACACAAATTTTATTATTTTTATTATTTTTTTTAAATAATATCCGTCCATACATAATATCGAAATAGTAGGCCTTATTATTGCGAATTCGTATAACTGAGGTCCGGATAATCGAGCCACTGTATATTTCAATAACAATATTTTGTATCATAATGTTTATAATAACATACATATATTATATTTTATAATAATATAATTTCATTAAAACCTACTCTATATAAATGAGTTATAGGAAAAATTTAAAAAATAATCATATGTTTAAATACTAATTATGAACTTTTTGTAGTCTAACAACAAATGCTTATCAATAAATGCGTTTTATATCTGCGCCATATTTGAGACGATCACACAAACAAATATAGTGAAAATATTGCACACATACTAATAATAAATTACATGTCCATATATTGAAAATTAAAATAATTATATTTATATGGTAATTTAATCAAAATATATAACACAATAACCATATTGTGTTATATATTTTGACGACCACGTCATGATTATAGATCAATAATCTACACTCACTTAATTGGAAGTAATTTTAATTTACGTTCATATTCTCAAAAAATCTATTTCATCAACTACTTTTTTAATATTAAATTAACTTAACAGTCAAAGATATTAGATTTTTATCAGAATTTTCATTTAAAAACTAAATTTCCCTCTGACCTTGAAGAATCCCATACTAGTTTTATTGTGAAGTAGCGAAGTTATACCTAGATAGCTTTGTATGACTATTGGGGAATGATGTATACAGCACGACGACGGCATGGACTCCACGGCCCTTTGAAGTTTTTGAGCAAATATCTCCATGTCAGTATGTCGCTCTTTCCTCAACCCCGCCATCTGTAAGAAATTGTATTATATATTGAAAGAAAATATAATGTTTTATTGTAAAAATCTTCCTACAGAGAATGCTAACAACGTAATAAATTGTATAAAGCATATAATTTAGACGCAACGTGATGAAGAACGCATGCTCAGTGGTGAGAGCGCTAGCACGGTTCGCAAGAGAACAGCGGGTTCAAGCCTGCTGCATTCAAATTTTTATTCTGAAAGTATTTTAATAAAAGTTGTATCATATATCATATGACAAATTAAAAAGGAATTTAAATCATTATATTGTAACGATATTTTCTCTTTACAGCAAGGTAGTAAGAATGAAACCTCAACACATAAGTGTTGAATACTGGAACAAAACGACAGCGTTTTTGTTTTGATACTAAAACGGTGATATTAAAATAATTACATACATACATACATATCTTCACGCTCTATCCCTAGCGGGGTAGTCAGAGAAAACGGAGCGCCAAACGCTGCGGTCTCTGCACACCTCTTCCGCCTCGTCCACTGTCATTACCCTCTTCATACATGCTCTCCGGAGAGTCCTCATGCTTTTTACGTGACCTTCCTACAATATCTTTGACACTTTGTGTTCGCACGTCAACTGAGGTCTCTCCTTACCTCTCTTACCACTCGCTTTTGCTTCATATATCTTTTTTAACCGACTTCAAAAAAAGGAAGAGGTTCTCAATTCGACTGTATATATGCTTTTTTTTATGTTTGTTCGCGGATAACTTTGTCGTTTTTGAATCGATTTTGATGATTCTTTTTGTATTTGGTAGGTCTTATACCAGAGGTGGTCCCATTAAAATTTTATCAAAATTGATTGAGTCCTTTTGGAGATAATCAACAAAAACAAATATCGACACAAACATTTACTATTTCTGTTCGCGAATAACTGTGTCGTTCTTAAAAACACCGACAAATTCAAATTTCAAACACACAATATTATTAAATATATCAAACAGTAACAGTATTACAAAATATATATGAATCGGTAGCTACTAACTATCAAAGTATTTTTAATACGGTAAGAATACAGAAGGTTGTTGTAGTATTTACTTGGCGCCGACTTCAAAATTATAAAATATTTTTTATTTACTTAAGTAATCATTAATTTAATTTAACAAAGAAAAAATACGAACGTATTATTTTGTGCCGAAATTTATTTTTTGCTTTTTAGTTAACTTTTTTGCTTTAGACTAGAACTTTTTTACTTTTTGAAGTCGGTTCTTTTTTGTTAAAAATTACTTTATTACCATTCTTAGAACAACTGATTTCCCCAAGTTGAAATCGAACCCAGTCTTGGTGACATTTTTACAATTTCATATCAGAATAAGATACCATTTACTCAAGACTAAGAATTCTAGCTACTATAAGGATTCTAATTCTCGTAGCTAGAGTCATATACCGTTTATGTCTCATTTAAATTTTTATTTTATTTTTTAATATTGAATATTATTAATTTAAATATTATTATTATTAGTGAGGACCGTTGTGGCGCAGAGGCGTAAGCGTCTGTCTGTAAACGCGACGGTTTGAGGGTTCGATTCCCTCGCGGGGAAGATGGATTTTTCTATTTCCATTTTCTTCGCTCTGGCAACTAGGCAAAGCGCGGCGTTGGGTTCCGCCACTTAACACTCAATACCTCGAAAAAGGCGGAAAGTGGGGACGGAGAAAGCAGGAACTAAGCAACGGAGTGTCTTAACACAAGGTTCAAATGGTTCCTGCAATTCCCTCTGCCTACCCTGCATTATGCAGGATAAAGCGTGAAGCTAGAAAAAAAAAATAAAAAAATATATTATTAAATAAAATATTAATGAGTCAATTCAATAACAAAGTCTTTAAGCCACTTATCTTAATTAAATAACATCTCTGAAAAAAATATATTATGAAGTTATAAAATATCTTGCCTTTATGCCAGTATATAGGATGAGAGGCGAAAGTAATAAATGGCACGTCATGACTGAATGGATTCCAGACTGTTTTCAAAGGCAGAGGTTCTCCTTTGTTCCACATCATACGTACACCTCGAAGGTTGCCGTTCTCTAAAAAATTATTATTATTAAATTAAAGTAAAACATTAATATGTAATTAAACTTTTTTTTATTGGTTTTTTAGTAAGTACTATTATTATTTATAATTTTTTGATATCGAAATAACTTACTTTTTACTTTAACTTTTTCAAAATTATTTTATTAATATACAAGTTCATTATATCAACTGCTTCATACAATGTCTAATTGTATATTTTTCAATGGAAAAATATTAAAATCATATACATATATACATCTTTAAACATGCAACATATTATGTAAAATACTATAGTATTACTACTATGAATGAAATATACGAAAATGTAAATGTACAAATGGTTGTTAAAATTAAATGCTACTTCAGACCAAATTTATATGTTAGTGTTTTAAAAAAATAGTTATTTTATGTAAGTGCAATACAATTTTATTTCTACTATCTATTTATACTTACTAAACTCCACTCTATTTATTCACTACTAAAATAAATATTTTAATTATCATTTGCAAGCATATCAATTACTGCGTAGCATGCATATGAAAAAAAAATCACAAAAAGCACACTAGCTCTTCGACTATATGCCAAAATGCAGTGATTATGACTTAATTTCATAGTGCAATGAAAAACTTAACAGAAAACAGTTATGATTACAGCGTCTACAGCAACCGAAAGTACCTAGGTTCAAAATACTTGGGATCGAACAGTTTAGCTTCATCTGTTGTACTGGGACGTCGGTACAGGCGGTCTATTACACAGTCTTTGACTACCGTTGTAACGCCTGTCGCTATACCGTTTAAACGTCTATAATTGGAAACACTTTACAGTCAATTGGAGATATAATTTAATTTGAAAAGTAATAATACAAAATATACTTCAGTTCAGTTCTTAGTGTAGGTGTTGTTTAAAAATAATATAAAGACAAATGTGTTTGATTATTACTTATATTTAAAAATAAATAATTTTGATTAGTACATTTGTAATAAAACAAATAAAAATAATTATATTTAAAATCTGTATAATTATTATTTAATGAAAAATCCTTAACAAATTAGAATAAAACTGAACCATACTCGGTAACAAACATCCTTAGAAATATATTATAAATCGAGTATAGTCAACTTAACCGATTATAGTCAACTGTCATCATGTTAATATCATTTAAAGAGCCAAAATATTTCGAAATTACAAAAGTAAATTTGTATACTCACGGCACTAAAGAAGATGGAGGATATACTAATTCACCAATCACAATAGTGTCCAGATCATCTAAATATGTCTTTTTAAAATCCAATTGTTTCATTGCAATAAAATCATACTTTATTGTCATTACCAGCCTTGAAGTCAGTAGCACAATCCTTTCTTTCTCATTATCCCATAAGGTGATTCTATAAGCATATTCAAGAAATTATAAAGATTAACCAATTAATTTTTTTATAAATATAAAATTCAATTATTTTAATAATTATTAAATGAGCACTTATAATAATAAATATTTATCTGAGCTCTGTATGTAGTAAAGCACTGAAAATAAAAACTAGTGTTGAGATGTTGCATTCTATACATTTTGACCAATTTTAAGATATTATTTGTTGAGTGAGCCACATATATTGGTTTATTAAAACTAGAATGATTAGAATTTTATTTGTTTATTTTTTTCCGTTCTGACTACAAAATTCTCTTGCCTAGGCCACTGTCATTAACATTTTCAATCATGCCAAGACCTTCACCTACTACTTTTTACATGTCCTTCTTTGACAACATAATGACGATGAGGTCAACTGAGGTCTCGATTTATGTAACACTTATATTTTTTAACTTTTGATCAGTCCTTAGACTGTTTAAAATTATTATTCTAAGTAAAGACAGTTATTCAAAGAGCCTGTTATATAATTAATAACTGTTAGTAATTTAATTTACATAGGTTCAACACTTACTCAGTTAATAACCATGAACCTAGATATTCTCCATCCTCAGGAAACAATAGTGCTGTTATACACTCTTGTATTGCATTTTCTACAACACCCTTGCGGAAAGTGAAGAAATCTTTGATGTTTTCTTTATTAAAAGGAACATCATAACGAGGGTAAACAGTTTGTACTTGCTCTGGCTCTTGCTGTACAGCAGGTGGACCATCAGTTCTGGCATCTGTTATAATAAAAATAATAAACTACTTAATACTAAGTATTGAACTATTATATTAAATTTGAACATATGTGCCACCAATTGGTTAATTATAATACATTTTTCTATTAATTTTTTTTATACAATGAAAATATGAAATTGCAACAACACTAAACTTTTCTTGTCAATATGGAGAAATGGAAATAACTGATATACCCAAGTGTAGATTTCAATAATTGTAGTCAGATGCTGTAATACAAAGTACAAAAAACTCTTTTCTTTTTCATAATTTCTTCCTTGTATAAATTGTTTATTTGATCTTAGTTTCAACCTCTTAAATTGAATAATTTGTATAATTTTCTGATAATGTTATTATATTAATTATATTTTATGGGTCGATTATATTTTCATCATTATTTCATGTTTTGTGTATTGCAACAAATTTAATACAAAAAATATTACCAGCAAAAGAAGATGTGGAAGACGTCAAAGAATCTGCACCAGACAGTACAGAAGGATTTATTTGTGGGCTTCTATTTGCAGTGCCCGACGGCTTTTCTCTTCGAACTCCAGGACTATCGCCACGTACACTTTCTGAAGACAGCTGTAGGGTGCCGCCTCGAAATTCTAAATCGTCGTCCAACAGATCGCTCATCTTATTTTCCCCAATATTTACCTTTTAACCAGTTAACGACTTACTTGTATGCGTAAATAATCGACCGGCTGATAATGAAGTGTCAAATTAGTGCTGCCATTGTAGAAAACATACTTGTATCATGCAAGTAATCGTACACTTGGAAATATTTTATTTTAACTCAACGAATTTTTTATTTTATTTAAAAAATAAGATGCTTAGGTACTACTTAAGAACGTAAGAATATATTCAATAAATTATCTTCTTTAATTGAATCCTTGCTATTAACCTATAGTTAGTATAACTACTACAGTTTCAAATAAAATTAAAAATATTGTTCATTTTAAATTTAGTAATTTTCATTATGCACATGCACAGCGGTTGAAATGGAAATGGGCTGGCCACATGATACGAACGAAAGATGAACGATGGACAAAACTCGTCACAATATGGAAAGGCCCAACAGGCAAAAGAGCTAGAGGCAGACCTATAGACCGTTGGACAGATGACCCACGAAAGGTAGCAGGAGAAAACTGGATGGATACGGCAAGAGATAGAGAACATTGGAAACAGTTGGAGGAGGCCTATACCCGAGAGGGGCCATGACTTAATTTAAATTCAGTATTTCTACTTTTTAAACTTTTTATTAGAGATAGGTCAACTTTTTTTATGAATATTTTGAAATATTTGCTTTAATATGTAATAGGATTAAGTCAAGGAGACAAATAAAGGCTTATTATTATTATTATTAGTGTGGTAGAGTCATGTTGTCAGTGATGTCAACCCTTGGGTAGACTCGACCGGATAATTACCACCCTCGGCATTTAAAACCGGCGTTAAGTAGTGGCTTTTTTTGTCACTGCGTTTCGCATTAGGTAATGCCGAGCTCTTCCCTGAATATGACAGCGGTACTGAAAGAGATTCTACCCCAGGAGGGTACCAGCACCCCCGGTGCTGGAGAATCCCTCCCTGAGTCTTTACACTCAGGCTGATGTGCTCTCTCTTATCCCCTCCGCTGAAATCGTGATACTTGGCGATTTTATTGCCCACAATTCCGATTGGCTTGGGTCACGCACCACTGACCACGCGGGGAGGGCGGTATTTGACCTTGCTGTGGCTAATGGACTGTCCCAACTTGTTGACTCACTCACGCGTCTTCCAGACGTGGATAGCCATAATGCCTCCTTACTGGACCTTCTTCTGACTTCACATCCAGAACAGTATCGGGTTGTGGTCGATGCCCCTCTGGGATCTTCCGATCACTGCCTAGTGCGGAGTGAGGTGCCTATTAAGCGCAACAGTCGCAGAACACCAGCGACTCGTCGCGTCTGGCACTATAAGTCAGCAGATTGGGACGGGATGCGTGCTTTTTACTCATCCTATCCCTGGGGGCCGATTTGCTTCTCTTCTGATGATCCGAGTACCTGTGCTTCGGCTGTTGCCGAGGTGGTTTTACAGGGTATGGAGCTTTATGTTCCTAGCTCCGTGGTGCCGCTTGGTGGTAAGTCACAGCCGTGGTTTGGTATGTCTTGCAAACAAGCTGCTACTGAAAAGCGTAAGGCTTATCAAGTGTGGGCTGATGCGCTGGCTACTGCGGATCCGAAGGTGAAAACCTTAAAAGGGAAGTATAACCGAGCCTCTAGGTACTTTAAGCGGCAAATCGCCAGAGCCAGGTCCGAGCATGTCGCGAAAATCGGTGAGAAACTTGTGGGCTGCCCGTCTGGAACTACGTCAGTTCTGGGCGCTCTCAAAGGCAACACTTGGCAACTTCAGCCGGCCCTCGTTTCCGCCGTTACGCACAGAGAATGACATCCTCGTCCATACGGCCAAAGAGAAAGCCGACCTCCTGGGAACTCTCTTTGCCTCTAACTCGACTCTTGATGACCAAGGTAAGACACCGCCAACAATCCCGAGATGTCTGAAGCTCAATGCTGGACATTAAGTTCAGTCAAAAGGCTGTTCGGCGAGCCCTCTCTTCTTTGGACATCCACAAGTCGAGTGGACCTGATGGCATTTCTCCTTTAGTGCTCCGTTCTTGTGCTCCTGAGTTGACACCGGTACTAACGCGTCTATTTCGGCTTTCCTATTCAATCGGCGTTGTCCCGAACTCGTGGAAGAGCGCTTTGATCCATCCGATCCCGAAAAAAGGTGACAGCTCCAATCCGGCAAACTATAGGCCAATCGCTATCACCTCCCTGCTCTCCAAAGTTATGGAGAGTATAATAAACAGCCAGCTACTGGATTATCTAGAGGATCACCAGTTGATCAACGACCGTCAATATGGCTTTCGCCATGGTCGTTCAACTGGTGATCTTCTAGTTTACCTTACTCACCGTTGGGCTGCAGCTGTCGAAAGCAAAGGCGAAGGCCTGACAGTTAGTCTGGATATGGCGAAAGCCTTTGATCGTGTGTGGCATAGAGCACTCTTAGCAAAACTTCCATCGTATGGGCTTCCCGAGAATTTGTGCAAGTGGGTCGCTAGCTTTCTTACCGGGCGTAGCATTAAAATCGCTGTCGACGGTTTTTGCTCTGATTATTTTCCCGTAAATGCTGGCGTCCCCCAAGGCTGTGTGCTGTCCCCCATGCTTTTTCTTCTGCATATCAATGCCATGTTAGAAGATTCTAACATTCATTGCTATGCAGATGATAGTACTGTGGACGCCGTATACTCCGGCCGTGCAGGTCTTTCTCGGGAAAACGTCGACGATTGCCGAATGAAACTTGTGTCTTCTATTGAGACCTCCCTCAGTAATGTCTTATTGTGGGGTGAAAAGAATCTTGTTCAATTCAACCCCCAGAAGACTCAAGTTTGCGCGTTAACCACTAAAAAAAACCCTTTTGTCGTGTCACCAGTTTTTGAGAATACTTCTCTTAAAGCCTCGCCTACTATCAGTATATTGGGGCTCAGCGTTTCGAATGACTGTCAGTATCGCGATCATTTGGATAGCAAGGCCAAGTTGGCCGCGATGAAACTGGGTGTCATCCGAAGAGCGAGACAGTACTTCACGCCTGCACACCGATTGGCTCTGTATAGAGCCCAGGTTCGGCCACACATGGAGTATTGTTCGCATCTCTGGTCTAGGGCACCCCAGTATCAACTTGAACCATTTGATCGCATACAGCGTAGAGCCGTTCGTATCGTTGGGGACCCAAATATCTGTGAAAGGCTAGACACTTTGGCGCTGCGTAGAGACGTTTCCTCGCTGTGCGTTCTCTACCGCTTATACCATGGGGAGTGTTCTGGAGAACTTTTTGATCTGGTGCCTGCCGCTGAATTCTCCAACCGCACAGTACGACACAAATTAAGATATCATCCCCACCATCTGGACACGTGGAACTCTTCTACTGTGCGGTTCCGTAGGAACTTTTTTCCACGCACCACACTAATGTGGAATAGCCTACCTGCGGCAGTGTTTCCTGTTCGATACGACATGGGTACCTTCAAAAAGCGCGTCTACGTCCACCTTAAAGGCCGGCAACGCTCTTGTAACACCTCTGCTGTTACACAGGGCCGTGGGCGTCGGTGATCACTTACTATCAGGTGACCCGACCGCTCGTTTGCCTTGTCCTTCCCATAAAAAAAAAAAATATTATTATTATTAATTTTTCATAATACACTATAATTAAATACCTTAATGACAAAGAATAATGCTTTTGGATATTTCGTTATTTAATTTATTATGATTTTATTTAATGTAGTTTAGCTGGACTGCTGTGGTTGAACATCAGGCGCGCAAGTCTTCAAAATCAATTGTAGCTTAGATCCTGTCCAGTTATTACAGACGGACCAACAAAAAGGTTAATTCAAATTTGTCATTGAAATGTTTTAAAAGTAATTATTTCAAATAATAAATAAACGTTAATATTTTACAAGTTTATTTTATAGCAGACTAATTGTGAAAAATGATATAAAGATATAGGTTATTTGTGGCATGTACTTGCCATAGATTTAGTTATTAGGAACTAAAAAAATAACTTAAGTTATAAAAAAACGACATTATTTTAAAAATATTTATTGTACAAAAGTTCTTAAAAGGTACTGGTGGTACCAATTACATAATTACAGTACATATAGATAAAATCTTCCTCACTAATCATTAGGAGTAATATATACATCTGTACAAAATATGATCGACGTTGGCCGATACTGAAAATATATAAAAAAAAGTATTACAATTTTTAAAAATTTAATCAATCATATAAAATTATTTTAATTAAATCAAAATAATTTTATATTCTAGTGGTATACAGAAGTGACCACTTATAATAGATAGGATCTACCTAGTATAAAACGAATACAGTAAAAAAAAAAAGATATTTATAAACAATATGTTAAAAATTTTCAAAGTAAAAAATAAAATTGGATCATTTTTATTACTTTACTGTTTTTAATGTAAAAAAACAATGTGCTATTGTATTTTATTATATTATATAAAACATAAATTTAAATAAAAAAATATGTAAAAAAATTGACGGATTAATATATAGGTGTATTTTATACATTTTTATAATAATTATAATAAATAGCTCCATTTTCTTCGCTCTGGCAACTAAGGCAAAGCGCGGCGTTGAGTTCCGCCACTCAACACGCAATGCCTCGAAAAGGCGGAAAGTGGGGACGGAGTAAGCAGGGACTAAGTAACGGAGTGTCTTAACACTAGGTTCATATGGTTCCTGCAGTTCCCTCTGCCTACCCTGCCATGTGCGGGATAAAGCGTGAAGCTAAAAAAAAAAAAAAAAATAGAAAGGATTATTGACATAAAGATCCTATCGACGATAAACAAAGCACGGTTCCAAATATAATTTTACGATATACCAATTAAAAAAATTTAAAAATACAAGAATTCATATTTTATTAAACCCCCAGTGGTTTTAATAGCAGCGGCATCTGTGCTTAGGGCACCGCGGTGGGTACACAATGCATAGGTCCATGCAGTACACATCAGCCCCCTCTCTGCCTTCCAGTTCACCTATTGCTTCGCAAACTTGCCTAGAAAAGTAACAAAAATAAATATTTAGTCGTGATTGTAGATAAAAAATTACCGTATTTAAAAGTGCTCTTGCATTAAATAAATACACATGGAGTTCACATTTTTACATGAAGATAATACAATTTAAAATACTCTTATATATTATTATTTTTAATTTTCATTAGTCAAGACTTTATGCTAATGTCACTGTTTTATTTAAAAAAAGGTATAATCCAGAAAATGTAACTATTTAATCACACAAATTATGACATTGCTAAATTTCGTTAATTAGCACACAGTCTCTATAAAAATATTTTATTTTTCCATTTAAAAAATTTTAGCAACCCTCCATGACGGACAATGAAAATAACAAGAAATGCAAGTTAATTAATCTGCATAGTTACTTACGGGCAGTGACAAAGGTTTTCGGGACAATTGGGAGGGTATCGTAAACAATTCGTCTCGCACCAACTCAACATGCCGGGGATCATGCGGAATCCTTCAGATGGTACACACACTTGGTCTCTGTAAATATATTTACACCAATTAATATAGTTTTTTACACCTGATACAAGTATTTTTTATTTACAACAGTAATATAAAACTTATTATTTGTACATTTATATACATAATTATTTTTTATATTAGTATAACAAACTTTGTGAAACGATCAATATATTAGCCACATTTTCTTCACTTCACAACACAAAACTATTGGATAAAACTTAACAATAAAGTCAGTCACAAATAAGATAAAGTTTATTTTACAACACAGATAAAGAAACAACAGACTGGAAACAACAACAAGAGAACGACAATATACAACAGATGGAGTCAGATATAGAAATACAGTTGTTAGTCACATAGTTCTATATACATATTCATTGTACGACATTGTTGTTTATATTATTAACACACCAGCCCCTCTCCAGCCCCAAGGTCCACACCACCCCAATAGAACACAAAACAGATACCTAATGACGATTGGACCTACGTCTGCGTCACTTTCAGAATCATCTATATCATTGCTGAAAGAAAATCATTTATTATTATACACAGTGCACTTAGAATATTTATATTGTGTACATTAAATTATATGTCATCTTATATACTTGTTAGGTTTTACCTAATCATACGTAATTCCCCTCTCTCTAGACCTTTGTGCTCATATCTGCAATATTAAGCGTACATACTTACATATATGCAATATATAAATAAATATATAAACAGTTAAATATCTATATACAAAGATACATCAAATATACACGTATAGAATAAGCTGCATACTATAAATTATATAATTAAATGTAAAATTATTAAAAAAATATAAAGCAAATTCTGATGATTGATACAGTAGTGATTATATTTTTTAATAAATAAATAGATTACTATTACTATAGCATAAATTAATACTTTTTAAGTAATGATCAAAAAGACGTCGCCAAAAAGCAACCAATATATGGCAAGTTTTAATGTTTATTGAATATTTCCCGATTAAACCAAATGAAAACAGTTTTTCTATTATATAATGCTATTAAATTGACGGTAGAAATTTTCTAATTTGGTGTATTTAAGTGTAATATATGGCTTTATTACTCACCTGACGACAAGTGGATAGACATTTTGCGGCATATTATAGTCTCTGTAGTAGAGCAAGAAGGGATTGTCGCGTCGGAGGTCGCCAGCAAAGGCAGGAGGTAGTCCACCAGTGCTAGTGACCACACTCACATCAGCGCAATTCCTAAACGTTTCTGAACGCCCACATCCAACTGCCTCTGTGCCGTTTGGACATATTCCCCACATGTTACCTGCAATATGTTGAATTATTCATAGTAAATTATAAGAAATACTGAAACTTATTTTTTCTTATAAATTTTCGTACTTATCAACTATAATAATGATAACTATAAAGAAATATCCGAAACATACAAGTATAGAAATATACAAGCTCAGATAGCATTAATAACTATAAACGCACCAGTTTTGGGTTCAATTACCACTTGGGGTTATAAATCTTTATTTCTTTGCTCTACTACGTACATACATAACATAAAGCTTAGTTCCGTAACTTAAAACGTTAAATCTCGAGAATTGTAAAGGGTGTGGTGACAGATTAATACTATACTTGTAAACTTTCTTTGCTATACACTTCTCGCATATAACAGGTAAATATATGAATACACTACTATCTCGCAAGTAACATGATCTAACCTGTGTAATAGGTCCACTGCATAACGCATTGGGTACAAGTCACATAAGGGGGTAGCCTAACCCTATATCTGAAAGTATCTTTCTTAGCCGTGTCCAGAGGAATCAAAAATCTGTCTTCGCGAGTCCCAGAAATGTATAGCGGGTACCTGAAAATTTTAAATTGCTTTTACTTTACACTCTATGTGTTAACTACAATTCTAAAATTATATTCTAATATTATAAATTTGTATATTGTAACTGCATCTAGTAGTGCCTTTATTCTATAAGTTTGTTAAGAAATGCTTACTTATGCATATTAATACTTTAAAGTTGCTTTCTCTAATTAGCATCATATTTTTTCCTCGTTTACGAAGCTGATAAAAAAGCATTAATACGTAAAAAAATAAGATTCAGATGAATCAAGAAATGATTAAATAAAATATTGATAGGTAGATATCCATACAAAGAATGCGTCATTATTTTTCTATAAAAGTGTTAATAAATATTAATGTAAGCACGACTTGGTTAATACATTTTTTGTCTTACCTGTCAAAACACTCTTGAGTGGCCTCTTGCTTGGGGTTATTGTTCGGACAGAGCTTTAGGACAAAGGTGCCGAGGTGATTCGCCGTTAATTCCACCTCTACTTCAATTTCCTGCAAAAAGTGTAAGCTTATTGTTAGACTTATATATAACTTAACGATCCTAAAGTAATTTCTCTATAAAAACCAGAGATGATAGTTTCTACTTATGTTAAGTTGTGAATAATATTAAAAACTGAATATTATACTTCTAATTTCTGTATAATTTCAAAAAAATATAATTCTACACCTGTCCAACACTGTAATGCCTAGTAATGATGCCCTTCCCATACATGCCACCGGCCTCGTGCGGGCGCGGCACGTTGAGGTTGTCAGCGTCGCCGCACACGCCGCATCTTCCTTCGTTCTGCTCCCACTGAACTGAACACAAGCTTAGTAATTTAATCCTATATATCTATTTTATAGGTTTTTGTGAAAGGTAACATATTAAAGGATAAGTAAAAATAGTATTTGTATGTCGGCAGTCATAAGTATTGTGTTATGAAGGGATCTCTCGATCAATGTCTACTTTAGATATTAGTAATAAATTACCATATTACCAATTTTATCTACATGAATTTGTTAATTTTCATCAGGTTTCTTTGAATTAACTAGTTATATGTATTCAATATACACGAACAGTGTTATATAACAGAGTATGGCACTTCAAGGCTTCTTGGCGGCTTGCCCACTGTGCAATAGTAAAAGTGAGTGTTTGAGATCATACTAGTTAGTAGGTTATATTTAAGTAGAAAAAGAATTTATTTCATTATAATTTCTTTCAGCTTTTATTTATATAAACGCCACGCAAACTTTACTAAAAATGTACCTAATACATTACATGTAATATTTTACACAACCTAATAACTAAAAGTCATTTTACAACAAATATATCTACATCTATATCCTCAATTAACTCATTCCGTATTTACGTAAAAAAGCTTCTCCGAGAGTAATTGTATAATATTCTGATTAATAAATCAACATAGATCTGTTTTTGTATTTATTTCCATAATCAATCATTGTGATAAAAAAAATTAATGTAAGAAATAATCAAAAATATTGTAACATAACAATGTTGATAATGGCTGGATAAAAAGATGACGATTACGCAATGGCCAGTTAATTAAATGAATCTATAATAATTTTAATAAAAAAATATAGTTAAAATGAGTACTTATACGTAATGTAGAGAGCATTAAGATGTTATCTTGCTTTCCACATTAATTATACGTCTTGACGTACAAAAAAGTAGTAATTAACTACAAGTTTTCCAAATTCTTAATGAAGAGATGAATGAGCTTTATATACGAGGGTCAAACTGAAAGTTCTTAGAAAATCAAAAACTAAGCATTCTAGCAAGTTATTAGTTTTATTATAAATTTTCAAAATAGCGTCCATTTACATCAATACATCGCTGCATTCGATGGAACCATTGAGAAAAGCACCTTGCCCTCTCGGCCTTAGGGGTCTCTTCAACGGCGTTTTGAAACGCAGCCACTGCTTCTTCGGCGTCCATAAAATGTTTTCCTCGAAGTTTTTCTTTTATTTTCGGGAATAAATAAAAATCGCAGGGTGCGAGGTCGGGGCTATACGGCGGGTGACCTAGTAATTCCACGTCTAAGGTCGCCAAATAGTCGATCGTTTGCCTGGCGTTGTGCGACGAGGCATTGTCGTGATGAAGGAGGATCCTGCTGCGAGGTCGTTTCTCTCGAACTTTTTCCAAGACAAGTGGCAAACAGTTGTTAGTGTACCACTCTGCATTAACCGTTTTCTGATCCTCTAAGACAACTGTCGCGTAATGACCTGTCTTTCCGAAAAACGAGGCCTCCATCTTTTTTCCAACACTTCGACCTCTCTTCACTTTAGTTGGCATCTCTTCGGATGGAAACACCCACTGAGCAGACTGTCTTTTGGTTTCCGGATTATAACAGTAAATCCAGCTTTCGTCACCCGTTAGTATGTCGAACACAGCATTTGAGTCACCTCCGTTAAATTTTTGGATCATTTCTAGGCACCAATCAACACGGCGGAGTTTTTGAGCCTCGGTCAAATTATGCGGTATCCAGCGGGCACAAAGCTTCCTGACCGCTAAATGTTCATGGAGGATTTTGTGCACTTGACTCATACCTATGCCTAGACTTGTCCGAATCTGCTGATAGGTCACTCTTTTGTCAGTCTCTATCATACGCCGCACAACACTGATATTATCTTCAGTCGTCGCTGTAGAAGGCCGTCCCTCACGCAAATCATCGGTGAGATTAGTTCGACCACGTTTGAATTCATTAAACCAGTTGTAAACTGTGGCACGAGATGGGGCTTCATCGTGAAAAGCCAATCGAAGTCTATCATAACTTTCTTGTTGACTTATATGACATCGAAAGTCATAAAAAATCATTGCACGAAAATTTTCTCGGCTTAAATTCATTCTGACGAGACAGACAATTTTTAATTTGCCGCCAAATCGTAAAACAAATGACAAATGAATGAAATGTATACTCAATATTATTGGTAAAGAGTTCTATTTTCAGAATTTAAACTTATTTTTTTAATATAATGCTTTTAAGTTGCCAGTTCTAAAAACTTTCAGTTTGGCCCTCGTATATATATATATATATATATATATATATATATATATATATATATATATATATATATATATATATATATATATATATATATATATATATATATATATATATATATATATATATATATATATATATATATATATATATATATATATATATATATATATATATATATATATATATACATATATATATGTATATATATATATATATATATATATATATATATATATATATATATATACATATATATATGTATATATATATATATATATATATATATATATATATATATATATATATATATATATATATATATATATATATATATATATATATATATATATATATATATATATATATATATATATATATATATATATATATATATATATATATATATATATATATATATATATATATATATATATATATATATATATAAATTTACTTGCAAATGCTCAAAATGCAAAAATCGTAGCCGCAAGAATTTAATAACAGAGTGACGTAAGATGTTCCGCGTTGAACGGACAAGTGCTACGTTTTTTACTTAAGCTGCAATTTATATTATTAATAACATGATTCTTATTCACTTCGTAAGCAAAACCATATTCGCTTCGCTCATTCTTTTAATTTCAAAATTGAAATACATCGTACAGTTTTTATTTAAACAAAATGTGTACGACATGTAATGCCACATATATTTTCCTTGTACTTATGATTTGATATTTATTTATTTATTTATCTTACTGAATGTTTTAAATAATGCAAAGATAATTTAATTAATAGAAATTCGCCAAACGCATATAAAATTCTATTTCACAGTGATAACTGTCGGTTATTTTGTAAAAACATATTTGAGATGTCTTATGGCCAAATTTAAACTCGCACCCCTTGGAAACCATTTAAGCTCTGACCACTATGTCATAGGTTTTCATCCACCTAGCATATACCTAGCGAGATTACAGCCTATGCAGTGTGAAAGCTATTTAATTTTATATACACAGTGATCGTATTTTCAGCATCAAGTGGAAGGCGTAGAAGTGATGTAGAGATCGATTTCTTTACTTTATTATTAATATGATTAATAAAATTTATAAACTTTGATAAGGTTCTGACCGGCATAGCCTCCACAGAAGAGTTCGTTGTCGTTATAGTTTACTGGGTTAGGGAAACCAAACCGCCACATAGAGTTGCGAGCTGGAGGGTCCATGAGGCGGCCGTGACCTTCTGCACCGCGATGCGCACTGCCCAACATCTTTAAAAGAAAAATATGTATAATTTTAATATTATGCATCACTATTAACAACTTGTATAAGTAATGTTGTGTATAATTATTATTTGAAAAGTTCAATGTTTAAACAACTAATGCGCAAAAAAATTTGTTTGCACATTCATTAAATATTAGTTTATATAAGTGTACGTCCGTTGGAACACATGCTTTTATATTTTAACATGCGTATAGTAATATTTCAGTCTTTAATCTATACGGATTCTGTATTTTTTTTTTATTTTTCTTCTTAACTTCTCCTTGTCTCCCTTCGCGTATAGAAGAAAGGGACGATAAAAATATTATATTAGTGTTTACACACTTTGTTCTCCGCTTGCTACTAAAATGAAACAGAGAGACAGACATACTTTGCCTATTCAGTTTTGATGTATTTTCAAAATGTTATTAAAAATAAATTTAATTCCTTTTAGGCACTTACTTGAAGTAAGAATATCCAATAAGTTAGAGATGATGGACCACCATGCCTTCTGATCTCCATCTGAAACAAATTAAGATTTTCTTTTTATTTCTTAAGAAAACTTTATTTGCTATTGCTATTTGATATTGCTATCTTTATTTAAATTGTAATTTTTATATAATATCATATATTTTTTAAACTTTTTGGTGGTATTCATTGTTATTTCATTTTAACGTAAGTTCCAGTCTTTTAATTTATTTATTTGACAAAGATTTTAAACTTTGTGAAAAACATTAGGGTGCTAAATGATTTTAATGTACAATATAAATATACATAACATATATATGTTAAAAATTAGTCACGTTCAAACAGATGAGACCATTATGACAAAAGTTCAATATTAAGAGACGGGCACTTCAATATTTCAGTATGCTGGTAATTTGAATATACGATAAAGCTTGATTTATATTTTAATTGAATTGAGATTAAATGAAAATTTAATTATTAATGAACCTCATTAATCTTTATCATATATAATTAATTACAATGAAAGTTTAAGGTACGCACAATAAAACGAACAAGGTCTTTATGTACATACATACAGTATGGCTTCATAAAGATCAATAAAAAGGCATACATAAAAAATATTTGAAATTTTGTGATGTAATAAATATATAAATGTAATTTTAAGACTACACTATTAACAAGCTACAACTTGCAACTTTGTTTGCGTGAAAATTTAAATGTAAACTTTTACATTTATTTTATTTTGTCATTGAAAAAAACGTCTCAAGAAACTGCACTCATCAAATTTCTAATTTCAACGATCAGAAAACATAATATTCCACTCAACGTGATATTGGCGAAGTGAATTGTGCTCAACTGGCACGCATTAAATGCCATAAAGAGAAGAAGAAGAAGAAGACATAATATGAAGAACATACAGTGTGATGTGTGCGCTATAATTAAAACGTGAAGCTATAATTATTAACTAATATATATTATACAATTCATACGGCAGTTGTGAGATAGAATATGCTTATATTAACGTCATTTCCTTTCTAGCCTGCGATATATATATAGATAGCCAAAAGCTGAACAAAATGTATAACAAACTAAAACTTGATTTAAATAAATTTTATGACATCCATTAAGCATTTAGCAAATGTTCACTAAGAACACAACCTCCGTTGAGTCACAGCAAGCCACACGAAATAATACCCGCAGCCTATTTGCATATAATGACATATGAAACATCATCCAGACATCTTAATCATATATTTTACGTTCTTAACGTTTAAGTGACATAGTGCAGTTGATAGATTACTGCTTTTCGCGTGACGGTTACGTGTTCGATTAAAACTTTTATTATTTTTTTTTCTATATAATGTAAGTTGTAGCTCAGAACATTGTTTGCTCTTATTGTTTATTTCCCTAAACTTTATATATATTGATATGTCTTCTTTTATCCAATTTGACTAAGTAAATCGTGATGTTAGGTTGTCAACAAAATGTTTGCATTACGCAAAGCCTTTGGTAAAATAAAAAATATATATTTAATATTGTTTAAATATGTTAAATATTATTTAAATACATCTTTTATTTTTTAAGGGTGATTTTTGAGGAATTGATTTTCTTTAATTTAGTAATTTATTTATATCTACTTAAGTTTTTTTTCTTATTGTTAACTATATTTAAATAGTTTTTATTAAACGTTTATAGATCTCACACACGACACTTCTAGATAGTGGAATTTTTTTGTCGCAAAATACTCTGTCGCAAAATTTCCAAGATTACAATTCATGCAGTAGGTACATAATGAAAGATTAAGTTAATTTACATACCGTATATATATATATATATATATATATATATATATATATATATATATATATATATATATATATATATATATATATATATATATATATATATATATATATATATATATATATATATATATATATATATATATATATATATATATATATATATATATATATATATATATATATATATATATATATATATATATATATATATATATATATATATATATATATATATATATATATATATATATATATATATATATATATATATATATATATATATATATATATATATATATAATTAATATTAGGGAACGGAATGTTTTAATATTGGGTAAAACTAGAAGCTAAAAAAGAGAAATAAAAATAGAATTAATTATCATTGTGATATTTCTAGGAACATAGATAATTGTTGTAATTTTTAGGACGTAGTCTAGTCGAGGACGGTTATTAACCTAAACGCCTACTAATGGGTCACGTCACTGTCAACGTACAATGATAAAGTTCACTAACACGGCCCACAAACAAAAAATAAAGTCAAAAAATATATTAATAAATGCTACCGAGATTTCAATGTACTACTTTCGCTCTAAATATTTTTTTACATAACGTTAGTGTCAGCAGAGAGCTGTAAATGCTACAAGCACTGGTTGACTAGAAAAACAAATAGCAAACATTAACAAGTATCAATAGGTAAAGCCCTGAATTTTCAGATTAAAACTACAATTCTTCACTAAGAGAAATGCTAAGGGCCCTGCGCATTGCATAACATATATAAATGTATATTTAAATATAGTAATATATAAAGAATATCAACTTGTCGTGGCGCTGAGGCGTAGTGTCTGTCTGTAAATGTGAGGGTTTGTGGGTTCGATTCACACTCGGGGAAAATGGATGTTTCATTTCCATTTTGCAAATAGGCAAAGCACGGCGTTGAGCTCCACCGCTCAACACGTAATTCTTCGAAATGGCGGAAGAGGGGAACGGAGTGTCTTAACAACACTAGGCTCCCACGGTTCCTGTGGTTCCCTCTCCCTCCCCTTTTATATGCGGGATAAAGCTTGAAGCTATATCAATACCTTTACAAATCATACATTAACATAACCATAATAATTGTATATTACAAATAAACATAATTCACATCGCGTATACATATATCATTTTTAATGTTCTCGTTATTTTTTAATGTCAGTATCCATTTAAATTTGAAAAATGGTGAATTTTATTATTTATTTAGTATTCACATTCATATAACTGTTTGGCAATTAACAGAGAAACCGGTGATATATTAAGGTTGTGATGATACTTACTAGTTTTATATATTATTTAAATATTTATATGGAAATAAGTATACATATTATTATAGATATAAAATAATATATATTCTCGCTGGAATAAAGCCATCGTCATCGTTTTTTTTTATTTTGATTTCTTACAATACATAGCACATATATGCTATAAGTTAGGTAAGTTATTAAATATCTCTTGGATAAATCAAAAAAGCTACAAGCAAAGGGTTTCTAGGTTTTTTCTATTTATTTTGCTATATTTCGACTAACAGCATTAAGATAACAGCTTGTAGCTGTATTTGTTAAGGCTTATTAATAATAATAAAATCAAAGTTAACTAAAAAGGTTGAATAAAACTAAAAAAATCCTAACTTCATATAAAATATTTCCTTTTATTATAATTTATTTCATTTAAACCGTCGTTAATAAAAGATACGTTTGATAAACGAGACATGTTAGATATTTTAGGTGTTTCGTGAATAATGGTATGCAGATTAAAGGTTGATGTGGAGATCTTATTTTTAGTGAAATTTAAATATTATTTGGAGTGGAGACATATAAATTTTAATTTTTTTTGTAGAAATAAATTACTTTTATAATCAATCATAGAAAATATTCCTTATTTCTCAAACTAGAATATTACAAAATGTTTTATAACAAATTTATGTCAATGTGTGTGTTTAAAAGAGAACATATTAAAACTTTAACATAGCGAGATTTGAACCTGCGCCCATTGTTTTGCAGTGAAGAATGATATTTTAAAATATTAGAAAATATGTAAACCAATTATTTTCTTTCTTTATTATATCTATAGAGGAAGAGAAGGAATCAGAAATTTTCTGCCCCGCACCACAAAATTGTGGAATGAGTTGCCGCATGCGGTATTTCCGGACAGATACGACCTGCACACCTTCAAGAAAAGAGCGTATTCCCATTTAAAAGGCCGGCAACGCATTTTGTAGCTCCTCTGGTGTTGCAAATGTCTATGGGCAGCAGTATTCTCTTACCATCAGGTGGTCTCTCAGCTCGTTTGCTACCTATATTATATAAAAAAAAAGAGATTATTGAGAATTATATAACTTAGTATAATTGATCGCTATTATTTTTACTAACTTTGATAGAGTTACTTAACATCCGTTATGGCCAATATTACCTGTCACAGGAAACAGTCAGATCTGAATGGTCAAGAATTAAATCTGTTTTTTGCTTAATAAATACATCCGCTATAGTCCAGAGGGTCGTAAAATGCGCTGATAGCACACGTTTCAGAATTTCTTCAATAATTGACGTCATTAATGAGCCCAAATGTGTTTTAATCGCTCAAGTAAGAAACTTAAATCCATTTCAATAGGTCATTTGGAGTTATATCGCATTCTTCTTAACATAATTAATAGATATTAAAAATCGATTCTTGTGATACATCGATACATAATAACAGATATTTTAACGAACCTATTACGCGCACCTTGACTGTAATTACGAATCAACAATGTTCTGAGATTATATCGATTTCCAGATGTTGTAGTACGTATTTAATAAGTAGGTAGGTAGAGAAAGAGTATAGGTAGTATAGTAACGTATTACTAAATTGTACCCTTTTCGTAATTTGGGCACATTTTATTTGAGTGACTAATCGAGCTTTTCAAAGTAGGTACGCTGGTTTTAATTGTCGATTCTCAATTCAATTATTATTAATGTATGCATATACTTTTATGCAAATTAACAAGTTCACTCAATCTCATTAAAATCAAAATGTTCTACAAACGCAGAAATTTGTAGGGCCCTATAAATACTCATGCCCTAAAAATATGTCGTTTTAAACTCAGCCTGCTGTCAAACCGACAGGGTTGTATAAAACATTAGTATATATAAAACTACTACAATTATTTAAAATGAAGCAGCTTTATAATATTCATAGAAAAACAAATTACAAATTCTGTTAATTTAAAAATTTGTAAAACACTAACAAAAACATTAAAAGACTTAAATAATCTTCAAACTTTTTCACTTACATTACAAAGTTTTATAATGTAATTGATATACATATAGTAGCTATAGATTTTACTGTACCTATGCAAAGAATTCTTCTATTATCGCTCAATCGTTGAGAAATTACGTGTTGACAGAGCAGTTGTTACCATTCAAACAGATCAACCGCCACAAAATCGATAAATCTTCAAAAATAGTCAAAATTTAAATAGTCAAAACCGCATATAAAAGAAATGCCACGTAACGTAGCACGTTTGGACTCCTTTAACCTACTCATAATAATACGCGAAAAAAAAGGAATTTTGTTATATTTAATTAGGTAGTACACTGACTAAATGTCAGTTGTTTCATTAATTTGTACAGCTCTCATATATACTATTAATGATGACCATAGCCAATAAAAATTCTGCAAATTAATCCTTGTATATGTATCAATCATTCAATCAGTGTGACATTACCGAATGTAGCAATGCAACCTTTTCAAGTCGATATCAAGCTGAAGCATTGAAGTAATACTGTGATAATTATTCTATCAACCATGATTGAGCTACCGCCAAAACGAATGACCCACGTCGCTAAGTTTGACGTTAAAATTGGAATTTTAAATAACAATTCAGCTTCTGGTATTCACATTTTTTATATAATTGACAGTAGTTCAAATGAAAATGTCAACCACATTGTACTTAGCAAAATTGTATGTGAAAATATTACGTCGAAGGTGTAAATAATTGACACTTTGGTATATCAAATCTGTCAGTCAAAATTAAGTGTAGGTAACCTATAAAAGCTATTAAATTTACTTAAAAGTCACACGTCTCATACAGCTTTAACAATTTCATTATACCACCTAACTATGTAGGTGAAAGATATACGAAGCAAAAGTGAGTGATAAGAGAGGTAAGGGGAGACGTCGATGGACTTTCAACAACAACAGTATCGTACAACAACATAAAAACCATGAGGACTCCCCGAAGAGCATGTATGAAGAGGTTAATGACAGTTCACGAGGCGAAAGAGATGTGCAGAGACCGCAGCATCTGCCTCTCCGTTCTCTCCGACTACCCCACTATGGATAGAGCGTGAAGATGTGTGTGTGTGTGTGTGTGTGCATACCTACCTATGTATATAAAAATGTTATGTAATACGCGTGTTAGTTACATACAATTTAATTTAGTTCAAAATATATTATCTAATTAATTCGATATTGCAGATTTATGTATATATGTATGTATGAATGTGTGTATTTATGTATGTACTTGTTTGTGTTCAAGTAAACATTTCATTTTTATACGGAGAAAGGAGTGAAAAGAGAACATTAGGTTTTTGCTATCTACCTTATCCTAAGCTTTAAAAATTATAGCAATATAATACAATGACAATAATTTGTTGCAATTATCATCGTCAATTGATTTCGCTTACATTAAGAAATCCTTAGATATACATGGGTTAAGTTTTATAAAAAAATGGTATATGACATTCATCAATTTAAAGATATAACAACCTCCATGCTCCATGACAACCGGAAAGAACTTACTAGCAAAGTAAACTGGGATTCCTTTTGATGAATCAATAATTAATATTTAATTAAAGTTCTTTAATACAATTATGTCTAACCAGAAGCAGGCGGAAGACCAAAAGTAACAGACATTTCTACAAAAAGTATCGATAGTCATCTGATAAATTATTTATAAGCTACGCCAGCTTTAATACAATTTATATATTTAAAATATATTTACATTTATAAGGTAAAACAACGTTAACAAGGCGTTCATTATGGAAAATGATGTTTTTAATTTTTAACATATAATTTGCTTTTGCTTTTGCATATATTTTGTTAGGGATATTTAATGTAGCAAAATTACAGTTGCTGACATTAATTGACAGTGGTACTTAAATATATTTTGTCTTGTACAGTAATACAAGCTTTCCAATTTCCTCAAAATGTGTATATATTTTTATGGCTTCACGCTTCAACCCGCAAGTGGCATGGTAGGCTAAGGTAACCGCAAGAAACGTTAGGAACCTAGTGTTAAGACACTCCGTTCCTCTCTTTCCGCCGGAAATTCGACACCACGCTTGTCTAGTTGCCAGAACGAAGAAAATGAAAAAATCCATCTACAACGAGTGGGAATCACATCCCCAAATCGTCGCGGTGTGTATAATCATAATTTTTTTTTTTAGCTTCACACTATATCCCGCACATGGCAGGGTAGGCAGGGGGAACTGCAGGGACCGTGGAAACCTAGTGTTAAGACACTCCGTTGCTTAGTACCTGCTTTCTCCGTCCCCGCTTTCCGCCTTTTTCGAGGCACTGCGTGTTGAGTGGCGGAAATTATAAATTTGTATAAAGTTTATTAACTTTAACGCAGTATTAAAATTATTTTATATTTATTTTCTTTGTCACTCACTTATTTGTTAGTTTGTTATATATTATGAATATTTTTTAAGTTTTAATATTGTTACAATTAACTATCTATTTCGTCTTGGCATTACATTTTTATAAATTATTGAATATGTGTTGTATTTTTGTAAGTAGTCTGTAACAGTCGTCGACATACTTAAGTGAAAGAAAAGACCGAGAATGATTCCTCTTCTGATTTTACTACCAAGTAAAGATAACATTAAAACGTATTTGAAATAGTACAAAAGGCTTTATTGCTAAAACAGCGATAAGGCCGCCTTTTTTTTCTCTTCACGCTTTATTCCGCACACGGCAGGGTAGGCCGACGGAACTGCAATAACCATACGAACCTAGTGTTAAGACACTCCGTTGCTTAGTCCCTGCTTTTCTCCGTCCCCTTTTGTAATGAAAATTATTTTTGTAAAGAAAGTTGTAATGAAATACATGTAATGAAATGCAAGCCAAAACTATTTTGTTTACATTTGTAATTCATATTATTTAAAATTTAGATGAGTTTAATTGATATTTATCAACCATTCTAGTGAAAATCACCCCAGAGAACGCATTAAGGACTCTTATTAAACCCATGTCGATATTTAACTTATGCCTAGTAAAAACTAAAAACGTAAGAATGTGTAAAACACGATTATGCAGAAATCAATGTTTCATAACTACGTGGCAAGTAAGAACTCCTTTCACAATTATCAACTTACAATGTCTTAAGCCTTAAGTCTTTTCAACTTCAGGAATATAATAAATCGCGCCGAAGGCCAATTTTAAATGGTTAGTGTGCTCCCGCTCGTAAAATATCAATAATTGCACTTTTGTTTGCAAATCGATATCGTCATAATGCGTAGAATTTTTAGCCAATGGTTCATAAATACAATCACAATATAACTTAATTAAAATTTCCTTCACTTCGTAGGCGTCGTTTGTAATTATTTTTTAATTAATAAATAATAATTGACAAAGACTTAATTTATTTAGACAACTCTACATATCTCTCTTAATACTAGGATTCTTATACAGTTTAATGAAATGGGTTTTATATTAAATAAATAGAAATAAAATATCTAAAAACTACACCAAGTGTTTATTCTGGTACAGACAATAAAGGAAGCTGCGCCTTAAGAGTATCTTAAATCAACCATAACACAGTCGTTAAGAAACAACTTCTTTAATCGAACAGGTGATTTATCCTGATTGGGCCAACGGTACACTTATGTTAATTTATGAATATATTTTAAAGATGTACTGTTATTGAATTTTTCACATTATCATAAATGAGTTTAAATAATGATAATGATAAAAGGAGTAAAAGTGTCTACCAATGTACAATATATAATTGTTAAAAAATTGTTAATATCTACGCATTTAGACGCTATCTTGACGCAATGCGAAAATGTCTAGTTGTCAAATATTAGTTGATGTGCAAAATATTTCATAGACCATATGACCATACTGTAAGCTCGTAGGAAATCGGTTCGCTCGTTGTAATATTTTAATATTATTGGATGGTATTCTTAGTATACTTAGTAGATGCTAGTATAGTTAAGTGAGGCATTTAGATTTTCTCGTTGTTCTCTTACTTCAAACTGAAAATTGCTTTGGCCGATATAACTCAATCAAAATAAATAAACAATAATAATACTATTACAGTACATAATACTCTATTTTGCGAGAAAAGGAGTAGAGCTGAGAAAATATTCTCGATCCAGCATTAGAAAATTTATATAAATTTTCTTCAAAAGGGTTGATAAAAACAAAACTCTATCTATAAAAACAAAAACATAAATAAAATACAATTTAAAATACATAATAAAATATTTTTTTATTAAATATTTTCCAAAAATTGTAAAACCGGAAATGCATACTATATAAACATGCGTGAAACTAGATGTGATATATAAATATTGTTGTTTATGAGCTATTTACGTAGCCGCCCTTGGCATTCATACGACACTGAGACCGGGGGCTCGTCCCGCTCGAGGACTTTAAAGTGACTAGACATGTCCTTAAAGATCTTGTTTTATTGAATTTATACTGGTGAAGAATTTAAGATGTGGAGAAGAATGTGACTTAATAATAAGTTTTCTCTGGCTACTTCTCCGTAGTTAGTCGTAATAATATAACAACATGCGTGATTTAAATTGAAATAATATAGAGCAGCCAATCTTCATAACAATTAAATTTGTTTTAGTGTCGACTCAGAAAATTGGTTAGACGTTTGTTATTAATATCAACTAATAATATGTATAAGTTTTTTATAATGACATATTGTTGTATTATTAGAAAATTGTCTTATTTTTGTATAATTTAAAGGAAAACGAAAATACTGCATCGACTTCTCAGTCTTTATGTTAGGCAGAGACTCTAGTAAGAATTGAGCCCACATTATTAAAGGTACTCAAACTAATTCAGGCTATTGAATTAAAAAAATCTCTCGTTGGTCTTGATAACACAAATAACAAATAAAATTAAAGTTAATTAGGCGTTGAACTTCTAGACGACCGAGGTACTAAGAATATATTTTTTGATACTTATTCAAACTAGAGCAACTCGGTGTTAAATGAGAACTGGTTAGCATAACAGCCTTATTTTCTTTCATTTCGGATTCCGATGAGCCCCCGAGCGTTTATCGCTTCCTTATGCTGGACGTTTTTGCTAATGTATGTATGTATGTATGTATGTATGTATGTATGTATGTTATGTATAACACACGTTATATCAAAACAAGTAGCATAAAGCGGTCAGTATGCGTTTTATTTTGAATACCTTTAAGGTTGTCGGAACATTATATTTCCTGATCTACGTCTAGACAAGTCACTTAGTAGACAATTAGCGCTAAGACTGGACGCGGTCCGTCCGCCTTTTACATATCATATAATATGTAAATGATCAGGAATAAATTAATTATTTTAATTAAAATTGGTGCACATGTTCGTAGATGATTTTTTTATACTATTTTAAGGTTTACGGAACTCTTACAGAATTAATTTGTCTGCATGTCTCTTATTCATTTATTCATTCATTTCAAACATATCAAGCTGAAATAAATATACAGTAGACTCAGAACATATATCTATAGAATCAAACTTCAATAAATTCGAAGATAAACACTTTGTGTCTGCTGTATTTTGGATAGAATTTGTCGTGTAATAAAAAACTATTCGAAATTATAGCAAGGGAGTGAGTGTAAGGCATGTAGAGAGTTCTCACCAACCTGGAATAGTAAAATTTAGCAAGAAGTGAGAGCTTATACTATACATATAAAGAAGAAGTATATAGAGGACCGTCGTGGCATACAGGCGCTATATCGGCGTGTAAACGTGACGGTTTGTGGGTTCGATTCCTACTCGGGGAAGATGGAGCTTTTCATTTCCACGGTCTTTGCTCTGGTAACTAGGCAAGGCGCGGCGTTGTGTATTGAGTGGCGACTGTCAAGTCGCCACTCAATACACAATGGCTCGAAAAGGCGGAAAGTGAGAACAAACTGTTTTAGCACTGAGTTCCTACGGTTCCCTCTGACTACTTTGCTATGAGCGGGATAAAGCGTGAAACTATAATAAAAGAAATATAAAATGTATTAATGTACCAAAGAAAGTATTACAAACTTATATGTGTAGTTTATTAAAACATAGCTGGAACGCAACCTTCGAGTTCTCACGACTCTCGTTTTACAGATCTTATTTCGCACAACAAAGCAAATTATGACAAAATATTTAATAAACAAAAAACTAAAGTCATGTGATACTCAACGGCTATTTTTAATACATATTTAATATTACCTTAGAAACTTTAAATGGCTGACAATAAATAACATTATATTACTCTTCATAAATACAGCCGCTTTTTTATTATCTGGTCGACGATCGTTGGAACTATCTAACATCAATAAAACTGGTGTCTAACAATAAAATATTATTAAAATCGTTAAATATTATCTCTCCATATTTAATGAAAAGAAACGTTTGTTAGTTCTCAGATTTGAAGCTATTTTTATTGATTCTCATAAGTTTACAAAAAAATATTTAATTAACAATTTAATTCATTATGCAAGAATCGAGAGGAGCGTCGTGGCGCAGAGGCAACGTCTGCCTGTCAAGCGACGGTTTCTGGGTTCGAATCATTCCACTCAGGGAAACATGAATTTATCTATTTCCATTTTCTTCGCTCTGGAAATTAGGTAAAGCGCGATGTTGAGTTCCGCCACTCAACACGTAATGTCTCGAAAAGTACGGAGAAATCAGCGACTAAGAAACAGAGTGTCTTTACACCCGATTCCCACGATCCCTGCAGTTCCCTCTGCCTACCCTGCCATGTACAGGATAAAGCATGAAGCTAAAAAAAGTGAGAATCGAACCCACTAAATCATCTCGTTTTACAGGCAGACACTATGCTGCTGCGTCACGACAGTTCTAAATACTTGCACAATTTATTTTTATTAAATTCTGCTACTCAGCAGATTCCAATGAAGATAATATCGTTAAACAGTAGCAGATACAATACGGAGATAGCATCAATAAATGACATGACATAAAATTTAACTACATTGACTTATTGAAAAAAATCAGCTCAAAATATACATTAAGATTGCTGATATTTTAAGTTTTATATTTAAATTAATAATAAAAATACTAGTGCTGAAGTGATACAATTAACTACATACTAAAAAATAATGTAGCCAAGAATTATATATATATTTTTTAAAAGATCAATACTTTGTAGAATTTTTTTTTTTGGCAACACAATGTATGCCATATATAGCAAAATTGGCAGTTTGCCATATGAAAGCCATTTATATTGACAGTTGCCATATAAAAAGTTCCGCTTAATATTTGATCCTACATCTAACTGTATTAACAGCCAGACGTTACACCATTATTTACTCATACTGCTCTTAGCTTTACGATTTCATTGTTACAGCCAGAACCTGGGAATTAAAGAGTTTTTTTTTATATGTTTTACTTCACATAATAATGTCGTATTCTATTTATTAGTATAGAGCAAAGCTTCCTTAAAGCTAAATTACTAGAAGCGAATTGCATTTTTGAACACTTTCATTATTTCAATATATACTTTTGTTTATGTTTCAAGTATTTATTATATTAATGTAAATTAAAATGCAAATTCAATTTTAAACATGTCCTTGATAGACGTTTAAAAATTACCATACACTTTGGCATTATATAATATAGTATTAAAAAGTAAGCGCGAGTAGCACTCGCGCAATGGATTCCGTACTTATTTTTATATTGTAGGTATTCTGCTGACCAAAATAATGCCATTTTTATTATAAATTCCTATAGCGATGGCAACGGAAATACAAGAATTTGTCAAAGTTTCGGCTCTGTCACAGTGACAGACAGACAGCGAAAACTTAGTAATAGGTTTTTACCTTTTAACCTATCCTAACTAACCTTACCTAACAATAAAGACTATAAGGTCAAAAGATATGTTGCAAGTTTTTTTGCGTAAAAGTATTGAAATAAAGTTATATTATTACATTTGAAAGAAGAAAATAAATTAAATTGTAATATTTTATAAATAAATGAAATTATTATTAAGTTAATTATTAAAAAGGTATGCCAAGTCGTTCCATAAACCTCCCACCAGATGGTTATCAAACATTACTGAACAGATAACAAATTACAGAAAGGTAATGAATGCGTCAAAGAAATTCATAATTTTATTTATTTATTTGCCTTCCAAATATTTCATCGAATAATGCAATTAAATCACGTCGGTGTTATTGTATGAGAAGAATGTCTTTACGTACATACTTCTTGAACCAGTTTATATGACACTTGTGTATTGCTTATATTTTACGCGACGTATTATTGCAAGGTATCAAAAAATATTTTGTGTCGTTCTTTTTGTTATTTTTTTTTATTTAATATTGTTTATAAATATTTAAGAACTAGTTCTTGATCCAGAAAGTTTTATATTTACGATTATTACCTTTAAGACTTTAGACAAACTTGTCTTCGTGTAACTATATCTAACTTAAAAAAAAATCTTTTAAACCAGTGAAGCAATTTCCTATTTAATTGATTTGCTTACTATTTGCTTTAAACGATCTGTAGTGGATTTATGAAAAATAAATCTTCAGTGAAAAAAAGTATATACTGTCATTGTGAACTTTGGCCATAAACACAGACGCTTGTCTCCTTAAATCAAGAGGTAATTAGTGGCATTTGCTCGAAGTAATTGGGAACTAAACGATGATCTTACAAAGAGAAATACTTTAAACACCACGCTCTGCTGTTTACTTCATTCATTAACGCCATTTACGAATTTAACAAAAAAAACTTGACTTTTAATTGTAATATTTAAGTCTTTAAACTGACAAGTATTTATAAGTAAAACAATGAAAAGTCCAATGATTAATTTTGTCTTTTAAAGATACTTATACGAATATTATTTATGTTTACACTAAAAATATACAGATAATAAAATTATTTTATCGTATTTTTATTACTAGCTAACAAATATTCGTTACGATATTAAAATGCAACTAAATGTAATTCAAAATGTTCGATTACTGCAATATACTTAACATAGTGAAATATCTCCAATAATTTAATATTTAAAATAATAATTATACGTAATTCTGTACGAGATGAAACAGAAAAATGTTTAGATCGCTTAAAAACTTTTAGTAACGAGGTATTTTCTTATTTCTTTTTCTACTTATTTAAGTTCAGCTGGGTAGTGGTTTCACACATTTCGAAAACATTTCGAAAATCGTAAATTTATATTCTGTTAGCGTTTTTAAGTATTCCTATATCATTTTTTCTTAAAATAATTCAATATACCGACATAGTTCTTTTCGACATTTTTTGAAATATAATTGTTTTTAAACTATATAGCTTAATAGATGTACAAGACGTTGACGACAACAAATATACTAGACGCCTCGAATCGATAATCTGACAGGTGTAAGCTGTAAAATAAAGAAAATATAACGTTCGCTTCGACCTATTACCTATAAATTTATATCTAAAAAAAAATCTCTATTTATTATTTACTTTCTGTTATTCTCCTTTAAATAACCTTACAAGTTTCATATACATATATGGGTGTATATATCGTTAGCACATTTTACATCAATTATCATTAATTTCATGCGCTTACAATCCAGACTTTAAATATTCGAGAACTTTCAAGTTTATATCAAGATCATTATTGTTTTAATTGGCGCGACCACAACTAGTGCCCTTATCACTTGCTGTTTAATCTGTCCAACTTGTCATATGTTTTGTACGTGATGAAATGTAATCATTTGACTGTTGAGATTCGATTTCTTCAGGGTTTATCGTTCGAATAATACAAGGCAATATAGGAAGTTGATAGCATTGATCAATTACATAACACAAACGACCGGTTCGTGGCTTCGTCTGTTAGGGAAGCATAATCGCACTTGGTTTGAATTCACCTTTTTTTGCTTAAAAATAACCATTAGCAACCCATATTAATCATTTCATAGTACTTTGTAAAAGCAAACAATTTTTACGTGGATTGTATTTGTAAGACAGATTATTTACTTATACTATGACTAGTAAAGTAGGTATAATCCTACCATGCGTTGTTTTGTTAAACACAAACAGCGTTGGCTGTGTTTTCGACGAAAACTATCTAGTACAAATATCGTCGTAATATGGAAGTGTTGAATGAATGACAATATCACTCTTGGAATAGACTGGAGCGAGCATTTTATTCCTAAGGCGTTTTATGGTTTATAAAATTAATTAATATGGTAATAATATTTAACGTCGTTTAATAACTCTTTTAAATTGTGATATACAGAACAATCTCGAACGTTTTCAGGGATCCTATTGTAGAAGCATACATGACTGTCCCATGAAAGAATTGCGGATTCGATGCAATTATTTACTGACAAAGTTCTGCCAGTGACAATTTTGTATTAAGAAACAACATCTATTTTTCTAAACAAAATAATTCACTCCGTATTACTCTATTATATGTTAGAACTAAACAAAAAAGAATCACTCCAGAATTTCATCATATTGCATGTAACAAAGTTATTATACACTTCAACCTTTATTAGGGATCATTTCCTTAAATGTTTTTATGTGTTTATCTGGAACAGACAGACAGATGCTGGCGTGTGACTTTGGAACTGGACTGGATTTTGAAAGGTTAATAATTATTTTGTTTATATTTATGAAATTTATAATAATATGGTAAGAACAGTCGAAGAGGACATAATAACTTATAATTTATTTAATTTGTGATAATTATATGATGAATTCATCGTTTAAGAAAGAAGTAATCGATCATATATACCTGTATGGTTAATTTTATCCTTATAAAAGAATGTCTTTATAATATTATTTAAAGTTATTAATAATTCAGATAAAAGTCTTCACGTTACCTGCATTTAGCGGGATAGACAGAAAGAACCTAATGATGTTAAAACTTTTTACCTTAAAATATATATATATATATATATATATATATATATATATATATATATATATATATATATATATATATATATATATATATATATATATATATATATATATATATATATATATATATATATATATATATATATATATATATATATATATATATATATATATATATATATATATATATATATATATATATATATATATATATATATATATATATATATATATATATATATATATATATATATATATATATATATATATATATATATATATATATATATATATATATATATATATATATATATATAGCGAGCTCATTATTAAAGCGAGCAGAAAATAATGGTCTCAAATGGCTTCATAGTTTCGTAACAAATGAAAAATTTTGAACTATCCACAGGAAACTTTAAAATTAGGAACTGTTAAGAAAATCCCTTTTAATTGTTGTATATTTAGCTTAAGACATATAAAAGTGTGAAATTGTAAAAAGAAGTGCGACCGGTAATTTTGCGATCGGATCGGATTACTTAAAGACCGAACGGTGCGTCCTCAGTTTGCATTCAAATGGCATCATTACATATGACAGATATATTGCCAGTACAAATACATTTTATAATATATATAATATCCTTTTTCTCTTCACATACGTTCTATATTTTGCAAGTATTTAAATTATAGTCAGAGTTAAATAATTTTATTCAAAATAACAAGTTGAATGTTTCATTTTATAACGTCAAATAATTTATTTAATATACCACCGATCGGGAAGAAACTATTTGCCAAAAATGTACAATTCCACAATTCTTATTGTACCTGTTTATGAAAAGGATGTGCTAATAAAAGTTCCAAAATAACATAACAAATTAAAAGAGAATACTAACAAGCACAATATTAAAGATGGCAAATTATAATAATCGAGAATCTATTTAATAAATAAAGATTTGCAAAAAAAAAACATCGTACTTGAAAGTGTTGAATAAATGACAATAATACTCTTGTAATATGGCGTTTTATGGTTTATAAAATTATTAATATGGTAATAATGTTTAACGTCGTTTCACAACTCTTTTAAATTGTGATATACAGAACAATCTCGGACGTTTTCAGGGGTCCTATTGTAGACGTATACAGACTGTCCTATGAAAGAATTGTAGATTCGATGCAATCTAGTTATTTACTGACAAAGTTCTGTCAGTTACAATTTTATATTAAGAAACAATAACGATTTTTCTGAACAAAATAATTCACTCGCATTACTCTATTATAGAACTAAACAAAAAAGAATCACTCAAGCTCATCATCATAGTTTTATTTTTTTTTATTTTTTTAGTTCACGCTTTATTCCGCATATCGCAGGGTAGGCAGAGGGAACTGCAGGAACCATATGAACCTTGTGTTAAGACACTCCGTTGCTTAGTTCCTGCTTTCTCCGTCCCCACTTTCAAACATTTTCGAAGCATCATCACAGTAATAATAATAAAATTTATTTAAATATACTAAAATTCTATATAAAAAAACTTCAATGCCACCTTGTCTGCTTAAAAAGCTCTGCGACATACATGTACTCCTGTATAGCAATAAAAGGCATGCCGTTACTATAATTAAAGAAATCAAACAAGTAAAAAGTCCATGTAATTCATAAATAATAACATTAAATAAAACGATTTACATATATCAATATTCCACATTAGTTTAAGACATATATTTATTTAAATCTTCTCAAGTTATAATATATATGTATATGTATATAATTTAAGATGTTTTTATGTAAATAACGAAGTCCTTACAGTTACGAATCCTGTTTTATTCGACACGGTTAGTTTTGGGTGGTCAAAGAACCGATTTAAAAAATATAAAATGTATATTGAATAAACATAGCTTTAAAAATTAAATACATTAAAAGACCATGCTTTGGCAAGCAAGAAAAAAGTTTGTATTTTGGTCATAACGCCAAATTCTCTCTGCTTATTAAAAAAGTAGAAAAAAATTATTGATGAATGGATTTTTTAATATAATTCTATAAAAGTGATCTCTACCTGAGTAGAATAATCAGTTCCATACTTATCATAAAAGCACCAGGAGGTGGAGCCCAAAACTGCTTATGAACGTAATAAGCTTGTTTGGCCTTGAAAAAATAGTTTGGTTTCTGTACTGGACCTCTAATTCGAGCCCTGAGAATAAGACCTGTACAGCAGTATACATACGAAATATGATAATAAATAGGTCAATTAAAAATGTTAGTATAATTTCTTTTTTTTTAACGTCACACTTTAATCCTTCTGCTATGAAGGATAGATTAGGCATAGAGAGCTGTAGAAACTGTGGAAATCTAGTATTTAGACATTCCATTCCCCGCTTTCCGCTTTTTAGGGCTGCGTGTTGAGTGGCAGAACTCAATGACACGCTTGCCTATTTGCCACAGCAAGGAAAATGGAAATGAAAAAATCAGTCCTTCCAGGGTGGGAAACGAACCCACGAACCGTAGCGTTGACAGACAGACGCTATGCGTCTGCACCACGACGGTCCTCTTATAATTTTTAAAAAAGTTAATATTAAATATTATTCAATTTAAAGGTATTATGATTAATTTCAGAAATTAATGAGCACGTTTTGCGAAATAAACATATCAACCAAAAATAAGATAAAAATGGTTTTAACTTAAAATATAAAAAGGTTTTTATTTTTTATTTCCTGAAGCTGTTTTATTAAATATATCTCAAGGACTAAATATATTTAAATGTATCGTTTTTATCGTCATGAAAAAAAGGAATTAGGTAATATTTCTTATACGTGTATGTGTGTGTGTATTCTTGATACGTTTAAATATTCGAAGGTATTATATATATATATATATATATATATATATATATATATATATATATATATATATATATATATATATATATATATATATATATATATATATATATATATATATATATATATATATATATATATATATATATATATATATATATATATATATATATATATATATATATATATATATATATACATACTAATAATAGAATATGAGGACCGTCGTGGCGCAGAGGCGCAACGTGTTCCGCCACTCAACACGCAATGCCTCGAAAAAGGCAGAAAGTGGGGACGGAGAAAGCAGGGACGGAACGGAGTGTCTTAACACTAGGTTCCCACGATCCCTGCAGTTCCCTCTGCCTACCCTGCCATGTGCGGGATAAAGCGTGAAGCTAAAAAAAAATAATAAAATAAAAAAAAATAAAAAAATAGAATATGCAATAAAATGCTGAAAAACCCTGGAGTTTCATCCACTTGAATCAAGCTGTTATTTATTTAATGGAAAAGTGAAATACATTTATTTACCGTAAATACAAGTCCATATGTTACTTTGATCTAAGCTATATTACTGCAGAGTTCCATCCATCTATCCTCACAAACTTTCACATTCATAATTGTGGTAGTACTCATCAAGTAAAATGAAAACTATCCGATTACATAATCTCATACAATTTAAAGTAATGTGTTACAAAAATGGTCGTCAAAGAATATTTAAATATACTTTTTAAATAATTATAATACATAAATATCAACGCTATGGAGAACAAATTGCAATCATAGACAAAAAATTCACCAGAACTGCCAAATTAAATAATTTAAAAACCCCCCTAGAAGATATCAACCCACAATCGTCGCATATACAATAATACATATCAGTATATATCAAGAACTAGACATAATAATATTATTATTAGAAGCCGTTGACCGCATCAAATGCTCGCTAATTTGCATAAACAAGCTTTTAGGCTAAAATATCGCATCTTTGTGGACAAAACAAGACTGAGGCCAATGCACTGTATTTTGTATTATCTGGTATATTTACACGTAATTCTTGTTAATATAAACAACGTTTTAATAAGTACAAATCAAATAAACATATAAAATCTTTTTTTAGTTAAATATGGAATGGCAATTAGAATTTATCAAGTATTAAGCTTTACGCACTAAATGTTTAGAAATAACGAAGTAGCAAGTGTATTCTCATACTCTATAATTAGAATTTAAATGGATAATTTATGCATTACCTAAACAAGTAATAATATGATTAATAATTATTATTTATTTAACAACATTCGATTTAAAACAATGGCAGACTACGTTCACAATTCTTTTTACCTTCATTGTTACATGAAGCGTTAACAAGGAAGCGTCTATTAAGGCGACGATTGTGGGTTTGATTCCCATTTGGAGAAAATGACTTTCAATTTCTCGCTCTAATAACAATGCAAAAATGGAGAACGGAGTGTTTTAACACTAGGCTCAATCAGTCTACTATATGGAGAAAATAGTGTATAACATTTTTTTAATTAAATATGATGTCTGTAGGTTTCCTACCTACCTACAGAGCTTAAAGTTAGTTCCTGGAAGTCTAAATAGGTAGATTTAGATATTATCCAAAAGGTTGCCTGTAATTGCATTATATTTTTATTTATGCTAAGCCAGTTCGTGGTAACAAGCTTAGCATTTAGAATATTGAATTAAGGACCAAAAAAGATATCAAGATATCCTTCTTATGATAATTTTAATGGAAACGATGAAAGATAACAAAAACGCATTCCTTATATTGTATTTAAATGTATGAACGATTTGGTAGGTTCCACGTTCAGATATAACTGGAAATGGGTTAAACGTCGTTAAATAATTTGAAAATAAATCCCATTTAGAATGATTTTTTTATTTTCAATTTTTTAATAAATCCAGTTTGTACTTGAACAAAAGATCTATTGTAACAGCGATGAGGTAATGAATATAATAGACTACTTTCAATATTTTTTAAAATATTTTTAATTTTTTTAGCTCCGGAAGGAAAACATCCTGAATTCGGACTGAAAGTGGAGAACAAGATATAAACTGTTATCTTTCTACATACAATCTTATCTTAAAAGTATTTCATTTCTTTTAACCTTTACAGGTTCAGTAAAAAAGTATTTAACAAATTATGCCGCTAATTTAAGTAGACATATTTTACAACAATATATCATAATTATAGATAATATCATAATTTTTTTTTCGCTTGATAGGTACAAGAGCGAGTGTTAAAAAGCCTATTAATAAATTTCAAAATAATATATTGCTTGACAAGTTATTTACATCAACACCAAGTTTGAATGGAATTTTTTGCTAACAAAATGCTAATATTTTATAACTCGTCTTATTATTTTTATACAAAAGTATTCAGACAACCAAAAATCTTATTTAAAAGATTATATTTTAGGTAAAGCATATATTACACAAAAGTGTCACTTTACAAATATTTCAATAAATATTATTTTAAGCAATATATGCCGCTTATAGTAGAAAAGAAATATATATATATATATATATATATATATATATATATATATATATATATATATATATATATATATATATATATATATATATATATATATATATATATATATATATATATATATATATATATATATATATATATATATATATATATATATATATATATATATATATATATATATATATATATATATATATATATATATATATATATATATATATATATATATATATATATATATATATATATATATATATATATATATATATATATATATATATATATATATATATACGTAAATAAGAATGTCTGAACTTCCTATTCTTTTTTTTTGAATATCATCACACTGATAGCGTCTAAGAACTTGCTTGAATGTACATGATATGCAAACATATTTGGATTTTTTAAAGAAACAACTACAATTTAGTTCATACCGCTTTTTGCTCGCCGTAAACAAAAAGCTGCCCAATTTTTAGCACTCTAAGTGGCCAAATTCCGATCGAGTCCAAATGGTTAACGATATCTTATGTCTTTTTAAAAAAAATACTTTATTTATAAAAAAACCGGCATGTAATTAGTTTGAATTGGTTCTCTCTGGTAGTTTGTTCGAATTCGAGAACATTTTATTTTCAATAAACATTGCCGTTCAGCCGTTTACTTAACTTAACGCCGCTTAGGACTTGCACTTTTTGTTTGGACAAGATGTAAAAGAAGGGCGTTGATTAAATTTCTTTTACCTTCGAGGAACAAACCTTTATAAAGTTCGCAATTTTATCTCAAAATGACATATCCAGTGTGATTTAAAGGCCTTTTGTTCATACTTCGTTAGCATAATTTCGCGATATACGTCGAACTCTCAGCACATTCAATAATAATTTGTTGACAAAATTATCGTATACATATCACTTGTAATAGCAGATCAAGAAATATGCATCTACGATATTTTAACATTAAGCTTATGTTATTACAATAACAAGAAATCGAAATTAAAATTATCTTTGTTATTTAATTTCGCGCTCTGTATCATACGATAACACCAAGTGTCACAACGTTGACAGACTGGCGAAATTCAATACAATTAATAAAGACTATTTTTATATTAAATTTGTGAAACGATTCTGTTTCTATTTATTATGTAATAACAATACTTTAGTGAAGTACCCTTACTGTAAGTGCCCTTCCAATACGGACTCAAATCAAATAATTTTATTCAAAATAAGAATACATGATAAGTTTTATGGCCGTCAAAAACATTATCACCTAATTACTAAAGTTAATGTGTCAGACCTGGCCGGCGAAAGAAACTCAGCGGGAATTGTTTTTAAAATGGTTATATAATTTTACAGTTACTCATTTTTTTTCCTTTGAAATTGGAAAACCAATGTCTTTCCACACTGAAAGAAGATTTCGTCAAGGCTGCATTTTATCACCACAAATAACCTCTACCATCTCAAATCGTCCCTTAGACTGATGAAATGATTTAAGGTAAGCTCAAGATCACGATGCGGCTTTCTACCATCGGCCATGAACATACTTTGGACTTCTTCGGATACATCATGCAATCACCAAAGCATGAGCTCGAGAGACAGATAATTTTAGAATTTAGGGTGGGCGTGCCCGGGGTAGAGCAGACGCTATTTAGAGTACAACAAGCCATAGCCGCTCCGATTACAGGCCATGGTTACTATCCTTATCATTGAGGGATTCCGCTAAACATGATTTCATTGATTTTATAGTCTGTGTCATTGAATTGTAAGATTACTTGACTATATATATATATATATATATATATATATATATATATATATATATATATATATATATATATATATATATATATATATATATATATATATATATATATATATATATATATATATATATATATATATATATATATATATATAAATGAAAGATGTGAAACCCATAAATATTCAAGAAGCGTTTTAAAACTGTATTGAACACAATCCACAATACGTAACCCTGACCACATATCGTTCACCGAACATGACAATACCTAATTTCCTTATTACAACAATCTGTCACGTCACAAGACACGGACACAACAGGTTCGATTCCCAGAAGGTGACTCAAGTCACGAATGACACGTCACCTTGCAATGAAGACATTTGATTTACATACTACATGTTTACGTAGTTACACTTGAGCCTATTATTTAGCGTTTGAATACACCAAACAAAAGAATTGTGAGCCTAACTGCCTATACAAAAATATATGCGTTTAAATTAATAAGTATCAATTTAAGAAATTAGTAGTGTAGGTCAATAGCAAGCATTTACAATTTCCAAAAGTTGACAAATTTAAGTGTGTGAGTGTATGCATTAACTTTTAGATTTTTTTTTTGGCTTGTTTTTAGCCTGCCATGTGCAGAATTTATCCTGCACATGGCATATAGGATAGGCAGAGGGAACTGCAGGAACTATAAAAACCTAATGTTAAGACACTCCGTTGCTTAGTCCCTGCTTTCTCCGACCCCGCTTTCCGCCTTTTTCGAGGCACTGCGTGCTGAGTGGCGGAACTCAACGCCGCCCTTTACGTAGTTGCCAGAGCGAAGAAAATGGAAATAGAAAGATCGATCTTCCCTGAGTGGGAATCGAAGCAGAAACCGCCGCATTACAGGTAGACTGCGACTCGACGGTCTCCACGACGGTCTTCTAATGGACCACCTTCGTTTATAAATTGTGTAAATTGAAACGCAGATATAAGTTCGTAATGGTATTTTGTGATGTACGTATAAATTACGATTTTTATTTCTTTTTATATATTTCTTTTGTGACAAATATCATAAAACATGCGGTAATAACAAGTTAGATTTTTAATTATACGTAATAAAATGCGTTAGTAGTAATTTATTGCACAGTAAATCATGAAAAAATCGAAATTTTTATTAATCTCACACTAGTTTTTACCTGCAGATTTATTCACTTGGATATTAATTCTCCGATTTCCGATTTTTCGATTATTCATATTAATTCTCCGATTCACTTGGAATAAGTAATTTTTACTAGAGTATATAATATATGTTACATTTACTATTAATTTTATGTTACAGACTAAAGTTTTAGCCTAGACTAAAGCTTTTCTTAATAAATGGAGTTTTCAACACGAAACTTAACTAAACTCATCAGCTTTTTACTACATCAAAATAATATATTACTTAAAATGAAAATCATTTTAAGCGATTATATTTTATTGATATATATATTCAATTAAGGATAGTATATATATGAATTATATACAGAATATTCTAATTATCCAAACAATAATATATAAAGATGGCGGCAGACGCTTTATGAATGCTATTTGTAAATTAGTTTTATATATCTCTTAACAAGATCTCTATGTTTATTTTACTTTAATATTAATACATATATACGTATATAAATAACTTCACACTTAATCCCTAATGGGGTAGCCAGAGAGAACGGAGAGCCAAACATTGCAGTCCCTGTATTCATCTTTCTCCTCATCCACTGCAATTAAATTCTCATCACTGTAATTAGCTTCTCCGGGGAGACCTCATGCTTTTTACGTGACCTTCCAATCTCTTCGATATTGTGTTTTCGAAAGTCATCCAAGGTCTCACCTTACCCCTCTCACCACTAGTAATAATTAATTAACACATTTATCTTTATATAATATGAGAATATTAATATAGTATTAAAAAAATAAATTAATAATGTAACATAAGCACAAAAAACCTATATTTATTACATTTACAGTCCAATAATATGAAAATAATTACGTTGATCCTACAAATATATCTTTTTTGTTGACATTTAATGGTCGTAAAGAATGGTATCAAGAGGCGCAAGTAGCCCGAGATAAGATCATCATGAGATTATCCGAGATAATCTGACCTCACTATTGAGCAATAAAACTTATAAATTCATTAATATATATTAAATTTATGCTCTATGTTGTAATAATTTAAAAAAAAATGTGTTTTATTTTAAGAAAATGTCATTTTAAATTAAAGTGAAGCTTTTAATAAAGGAATAAATTATGTTGAAAACTCTCCCTCCATTTTCCATCATTTTGAGTATTATGTAACGAAACAGTACATGTCCCCTACTGTATTTACATTAAAATGAACCCACGACCTTCGCAATAGCTCAACACTACCACTCTCTACCAGGATAACTAAAAATGAAAAAATTAAAAAATGCAGCGGCAAAATTCCCAGCACACAAAAATGTGACACGCGCACAAAACCGCATGCGTCATGTCAGTCATACGACGGGTTTACACTCTAATTAAATTCAGGTGAGTATTTAATGTAGTACTAATGTCTTCAATAATTTAAATTAATTTGGTTTAGGACACTAAAATTATATATATCTACATATATATCACCAATCCATACTTCTTGAATTTATTGCATTCTTTCTCTTCTTATAAAAGACATCAACGCGTTATCATTGTTTTTTGATTAGGAATTTTTTTTAAGTTATTATCACTTCACCCATCTGACAGTTATGAATAATTTTAATAAAAATAAAAAAGATACAATAACTTTTTTTATAAAAATAACGATCAGACGCCTTAATTAAATTACTATTAATTAAAATATCTTGGGAAAAAAAAACACAGTATTAACAACATTAGATACAATTTTATGATACCATTTTAAAATTTTTACGACTATTTAGCGATATCCAATCAATTTATATAATTAATTTAAAATCTAAATAAAACGTCAATGAAAGATTATTTAAGAGGTCTAATGTGTGTAATAAAAAGGCCTTTGTGGGACAACGTCTATCTGTAAACGCGATGTATAAGTGAAAAAAAAAAGTGCGAGATGCTATATATATATATATATATATATATATATATATATATATATATATATATATATATATATATATATATATATATATATATATATATATATATATATATATATATATATATATATATATATATATATATATATATATATATATATATATATATATATATATATATATATATATATATATATATATATATATATATATATATATATTATATATATATATATATATATATATATATATATATATATATATATATATATATATATATATATATATATATATATATATATATACATATATACATATATACATATATATATATATATATATATATATATATATATATATATATATATATATATATATATATATATATATATATATACATAATATATATGTATATACAAATAATAGGGCAGTGGGTTCGATTCCTACTGAAATACATTTAACACGCACCTCCAAGCACGTATCATACGTTAGGTATATAACTTCAGAAATAATAATCCGAGTATTGTGTAACACTTGCAGGATTTAGTTTATATATATATTATATTAAATTCATAATTTTCTTTTATAACTTAACTAAATGATTTTTATATATAAATATATATTTTAATTATTCGATCTATATACCGATTTTTATAAAATTGTTTTTTAAATATCAATATTAGATCTAAACGTAAGTTAGGGTTTTCTTCTAATTCTAATCACCTGAAGGCTTGCTCGTTACATATATATGTACGAGTAAATATATGTATAAGAAAATTACACAAAAATAAAAGAAAATATACTTATCTTAATCGATCCAATAAAAAAATCTGATCGCAACCTTATGCCAATAAACATACAACTTTGAAATGTCACAATTACACGACTATCTTCCTCATGGCTACCATCGCTGTGTATGAAATTATGCATGCTAATGAAAATAGTACTTTGAATTGTATTACAAAGGAATAAGGTTCAATTTTGACTTAATTTAATTATTGAAAGCAGTCACACCTTTATGGTAAATTTTTATGGCCTTAAATTATGATCTCTCAGCACGTGTATTAAACCATATTACTCTTGAATTGATCTGAATTTGATACTTCAAGTAATATATGGTTGCTCTGTTGTATTTAAATATGACAGTACTTTATTAATATGCTACTAATAAACAAACATATATATAATAATAGACACACATACATACCTTGTCACTGCATAACTCTTTCGCCTCTTCCATTGTCATTAACATATATGCATACTCTTAAGGGAGTTCACATGCTTTTTATATGACTTTCCTCCAATATCTTCGATACTATGTTGTTTAAAGTCAACTGATATCTATTTAAAAATAAACTTAAAATCATAAAATAGTTAATATTATTTTCTTCAACTTATTTTTCTATTGATTTATATATATATATATATATATATATATATATATATATATATATATATATATATATATATATATATATATATATATATATATATATATATATATATATATATATATATATATATATATATATATATATATATATATATATATATATATATATATATATATATATATATATATATATATATATATATATATATATATATATATATATATATATATATATATATTCATATTTTCAACTATTCATTATATTATTGCATATGCATATTATTGCATTTAAGCGCACGGTAAGTGATCGTCATCAATTTTGCTCTCCATTAAAAATTGAGACGCTTATATTTCGTCTGCAGTCTTTATAGATCTTATCAATTGATTTAAACGACTGTTTAACTTAAAAAGGTTGATCTTGTGAACTTTATATGTAACGATTAAAAAGCTTTTTAATGTAACAATTTAATATATATGTAAGTTTCAAGCGGAATGTAATTATTATTGAGCATACATGCCTTCTACGGTAGTCGCGGGATCTTTTATTACTATTTGATGTGAGCGAAACGTAATTAATAAGGAAAACAAAGTGGTCATCTACTTTTTGTGTAATATATTACTTTAAAATTTAAAACTGTTTCATTTCATAACTAAATATGTACCAAGTATGTAAGAATTTTGACATAGCGACTAACGTACTATGTTTACATTTATATATCTATATTATCTAAATATATAGGTTCAAATAAAACTTAATATAATATTTTATTATATCTAAATATGTAAAAATAAAAAAGAAACAGTCTTAATCTAATTAAATGCAATAAATTATTTAAATCAAAAAACAAGCTAACTCAATTAGCCAAGTGATTTCTGCATAATCTGGCGTCGTCGGTGTTCATCATCAATCATGTGTTCGCACATAATTGTATGCAGTTTTTACATTTTTAACAACACTTTCGAAGTAAAAACGATATTAAAATGCGACGAATGACCTTTTACCATACTATAATGGTTTATCATAACAAAATGCGTGAAAGACACGTTCAAGACTATACGATGATGTCCATAAATTATGCCAATGTCATCATTTTGTAAATTTTTATGTATACACTTGCATATATATCAATTATGACCGGAAATGAACCACCAGCAAAGTTTTAATCGAATACTTTTTAAAATATTATATTCTCGATTATATTGAAATTAATTAAAGCAATAAATATATCGACATGAATAATTAATATTTTTCAATATCGATATACATAATTTAATTTCTTTGATTGTGGCCAGTTGAGCACTACTTGGTTTGTCTATGGCACGTCGTATGGAAAATACATGGGAGTATGTATATTATTAATTGGAATTAGAAAAATAGATAACAAAAATAATGTGAGATTAAAGAACTGAAACTACGTCAGTCAGTAAATAATAAATTTTCAAAATATGACAGCGAATTGTTATTGAGATAAGATTTTAAGTAAATGGAACAGAAATGCATTTTAAATGTAACCGCAGATAAATATTTGGTGCAAACACGAAATCAAAATGAGGAAAATTTACTTGAGTATTTTGTACTTTAAATTTTGAAATTTGTACTTCGAAATCCCGAGATATTTTTTGCTAAAACAACAACTTTTGCTGCGAAAACAAAATTCTTAAGTAAATAATTTAGTTACTTATGAAGAACTTCTTAAAATCAATTAGTGAAGTCATTCTGCAGGACGTAGGTACAGAGGCACATTTTAAAATTCTTCTGCCAGCTGACCAGCCATGGTTTTAACACCTACAAAAATGTAATTAGAATGGCTATTTTAGACTTTTTATCTAATCTAGATTATTATTTAGTTTTCAGACGAAACATTTCGTGTACACAAAACGAAATCAATAAGGCATGAGAATGTATGAAGCTATAATATAAGTTTACCTAGAGAGATCTATTTACGCGAACTTGTGTGAAGGCTGTTATTTAAAAGTAAATTGGTTTCATATGATAAGTATGATCTATCCTCAGTGTGGATTAACTCTTTACAAATCATAAAAATATGATTGACAAGTAAGCACAGCCGAGATCAACTTTTATCTATCTGCTTTTGCTGAAACATGGCTTAACGGACTTTTTCCTTACTTTCAGGCTATCAGTACTTATAAACTAATACAGATTTTAGGTAATATAGATACTAGGTTCCTACGGTCCCCGCGGCTTTCTGCGTACCCTACTATGATCGGAATAAAGCGTGAAGCAATACAAAAAAGTACATAATATGAAACATGTACAATGTATATGATTAGGTAGCGGAACAAATACGCTAATGTCACGGTCACGGACCTGTTCTTACGATCACCAATTGACATTTCGCTCGGCTGTTGACTGTCACTCAAAATATGTATACACCTAGTGATTAGGACAACTCTGTCCTATCGCTTAGATCTGGTTCGGTTTGGCATCGTCGTAAAGGTCTTGGTCTGTTTCTATTTCCCCAGGCACTAAGATCTTGAAATGTATAATAATATCTCAGACCATCGTGGCGGAGAGGTGTAGTGTTTGCCTGAAACGTAACGGCCTGTGGGTTCGAATTCTACTCGAGGAAAATGGATTTTTGATTTGTTCTGCCAACTCGGCAAGTGCGGTGCTGAATTCGGCCATTCAACACGCAATGTCTCGTAAAAGGTGGGAAGGAGGGAACGGAATGTCTTAACACTAAGTTCCCACGGTTTCTGCGGTTCCCTGCTAAAAAGTAACTCAAATTGTCTATATGTTTTTTTGTTGTTATACAATAAATTGTTTTAAAGCTTATCTTTCAAAACAACAAATGTAACAATCTCTTACTTAGATAAACAACAATCTAATATCGACAAAACATCGTCCCATATGTTGTCTTTAAAATACCAAACAATCCATCATTAATATATATATATATATATATATATATATATATATATATATATATATATATATATATATATATATATATATATATATATATATATATATATATATATATATATATATATATATATATATATATATATATATATATATATATATATATATATATATATATATATATATATATATATATATATATATATATATATATAAATATATACATATAAATATATACATATATGTGGGTATGTGTCTACATATATATGAAGACATGAGTGGATGAAGGGGATATGTTACATTTGGAAATGTGGAGATAATGAACATTTTATTGTTAAATATCTACATAACTATTTGCATCAAATTGAAATTAATATAATGAACTACTAATATGAAGTGTAAAGATAAGATAAAGATATACAAATTGGTATTTATTAAATAAAATATGTTTATAACTCCCTCATTTAGTATAAAAATCGGTTTTAACAACAAATGTTACATATCCCCTTCATCCACTCATGTCTTCATATATATATATATATATATATATATATATATATATATATATATATATATATATATATATATATATATATATATATATATATATATATATATATATATATATATATATATATATATATATATATATATATATATATATATATATATATATATATATATATATATATATATATATATATATATATATATATATATATATATATATATATATATATATATATATATATATATATATATATATATATATATATATATATATATATATATATATATATATATATATATATATATATATATATATATATATATATATATATATATATATATATATATATATATATATATATATATATATATATATATATATATATATATATATATATATATATATATATATATATAATATATATATATATATATATATATATATATATATATATATATATATATATATATGAAGACATGAGTGGATGAAGGGGATATGTAACATTTGTTGTTAAAACCGATTTTTATATATATATATATATATATATATATATATATATATATATATATATATATATATAAATATATAAATCTACAGCATTATAAACGTCACTTTGATTATTACATACTATGTTAAACTATTCTAAGATATATCTATAATCGACAAATCTCAATATTAATTAGTAAACACTCATATATTATGCAAAATTAATATATGGACAAAAGGCGATTTCATGACAGAACGTTTTGTTGATTAATTATAGGTCAATCACGAAAAAGATGTTTGATTTATATATGCTTTTATATACTTAATATTTTATTGCACTCTAAATGACGTAATTGTCGCATTTAAATTTGCACACGAATGAATTTATTACAAATACAATATGACTGCAACGAATTTTTAATAAAAGAAATATGGGGACGGACAAAGCAGAAACTAAGAAACGGAGTGTCTTAACACTAGGTTCAAATGGTTCCTGCAGTTCCCTCTGCCTAACCTGAGGCCTTAGCCAAAAACCAAACGCTCCGTATCTATTCCATAAAGCGCTTCAGCGATAAAAATTACAGATATCGCTAACTTGGTAGCCAACAACACATGTCAACATCAAACGCTTGATCTACAGTGTCAATAGAAGACATCGATCATATTGTCTGTGATTGGCGTTTTTTGAAACGTCAAGTGAAGACTGTAACGTCACATATTTCAATGTTGCATGTGTAAGAATTTAATGTTAAACTAATTTGATTAAAACAGATTAAAAATATACACTTCTCAAACAAATATTAATAGAAATAAAAAATATAAATTTAAGTATATGTTACAAAACGTAGATAATAGTAAAGTAAGATAATTAAAATTATTAACTGATGTATTCAAAATTATTAATGTTGAAAAATAAAACGAAAATAATAAAATTTCGTAATATAATCGTAAAATTTATTACGTAATTATTAATTAATAATCGATTCACTTAATAACTTCCTAATTAACTTATAAATTTGTAATTATTAAGGTGAAAAATTATTTTTCCATAAATTTTTAGCGTTTTCTGCAGGGTTTCGTACTTCGATAGGTGAGCGTTGACAATTAACACTGCGATTGTCAAAATGTGCAACATGGCTGTCAATTATCGATTGACACTGACGAAACGATAAAATTTCTCGTTTTACTCTAACGCTTCGTTGACGTTATATTTTTGGCTACGATCTTTCTATTCGTTGTCTTAGATCACGTGACTTATCGTTAAGTCCATACATATTGTCAGCGTAAACGATTGTCAAGTGGCGTCTTGGCTAAGGCCTCTGCAATATGCGGGATAAAGCGTGAAGCTAGAAAAAAAATATAGTAAGTTAAAATCATCTATATTTTTTTTACTTTTACGCTCTCTCTCGTTTACAAATTTTCCTTGTTCAAATAAAGACATTATAAAAGCTATTTTCTCTGTGTTTTAATTTTAAAAATACTCGAAAACCACAGGACTCTCCAATCACATACATTACATAAGAAAAAGACATACAAAATATTATGGAAAAAAAAAGCATAATATCCATTTGACAAATCATTTTTTTGTTTTTTATTTAATTTTAGGATTACGCTTTATCGCAGAGAGAACTGCGACTAAGAGGACCGTAGGAACCTAGTGTTAAGATACTCCGTTGCTTAGTCCCTGCTTTCTACGTCCCCGCTTTCTGTCTTTTTCGAAGCATTTCGTGTTGAGTGGCGGAATTCAACGCCGCGCTTTGCCTAGTTTGCCAGGGCGAAGAAAATGTAAATAGAAAAATCCATCTCCGACTGGGGATCGAACCCAGAAACCGTCGCGTTACAGGCAGAAGTTGCGCCTCTGCGCCACGACGGATCCTCACTTATTATTCTTATACATTTTTTTCCTAGTGTTAGGAGATTCCGTTTCCCGCTTTATACTGACAGTATACTACTAATGTACTGACAGCATTATCGTTCGTTACAAATATTTATGTAAACCAACAATGAGTAAATGTTTTGGCTTAGTAAATTTGCTCTATATGATTCTTATTTCTTATTAATTTATTTTTAACTTCATCCGTTATCCTCAATTACTAAAAGGCACGCATAGAGAATTCCCCACTTACTAAGAAATCTACGTCGCGCTGTCTTCTTATCAGAGTAAAAAAGTAAATATTTCATTAATAGTTTCCAGTAAAATATTTAAATGTAAATACTCTACCTACTTAGCACAAGACTTAACGAACTTTTTAAAAATATACACACAAATCACGTGGCACGAAACAAGTTATCAAAATACCTGTCTGTGCCTGAATTTATTGTTTTTATTTGTTTAATGCATGCAAAAAATTGCAGTTCACTTCTCTACATATCTCCTACAATATGAAAGGTGGAACTTGTCGCTTATTTTCTAAAATATGCTGTCATGCTAACAATTGTTGACGTACCATTTTGGCGCTTTCCAAAAGCACCCATCTACTTAGTCTAATTTTACTATTAGAAGCACTTAGTATTTAGTACTAGCTTTGCTTGTTGTTTGTTTGTGATAAGTAAAAAACTTATTTTAATATTATTTTAAGTTCATTAAAGGGCAACCAATGGTTTTTATATATAGATCGAACACATAAATGCGAAATCGATATCGCTTCGATATTTTTTACACAAACGATATGGCAATATAAATAAAAAATAAGTAAGCCAGAAAAAAGCAAATAAAACTAGTTTATTCGTAGTATTCTGTATTCCAATTTTTTTTATATAATTGGGTTGTTAATGGGTTCAATCCCCACTTAGCCTTAAGGTTTAATATTCCATGTACACATATATTGTAAAGTATTTTTTTTTGTTTTTTTTTTAAAGCAAATAAAAACTAGTTCATTCGTAGTATTCGGTATCCCATTTTTTTATATAATTGGGTTGTTAATGGGTTCAATCCCCACTTAGCCTTAAAATTTAATATTCCATGTAGACATATATTGTAAAGTTTTTTTTTTTGTTTTTTTTTTTTTTTTTGCTTCACGCTTTATCCCGCACATGGCAGGGTAGGCAGAGGGAACTGCAGGAACCATAAGAACCTAGTGTTAAGACACTCCGTTACTTAGTCCCTGCTCACTCCGTCCCCACTTTCCGCCGTTTTCGAGGTATTGCGTATTGAGTGGCGGAACTCAAAGCCGCGCTTTGCCTTAGATGCCAGAGCGAAGAAAATGGAAATAGAAAAATCCATCTTCTCCGACTGGAGATCGAACCCAATAACCGTCGCATTACAGGCAGACGTTGCGCCTCTGCGCCACGACGGTCCTCAAATTTTTTCTAGCCTCTAAATAAATATACTTCATTTATTAATTGTTCAAATAAGTGGAGAACGGTAATCATTTTCGACAATAATGCTTATAAAATACATTTAATAAATAAATAAAACCTATATGGTTAACAGTTTACACTTTAGTATGGGTGACATACACGTTGCTATGGCAACGCGTATGTCACACGTCAACGAGTGCTCTCGGTATAATAAATGGCGGTAAAACACTCCTTTAAACCGGACACTTAACGACTAATATCCATTACATAAGTGATGTTGCAAGATCATTGTTAAACAAACAACGATCGCGTCAAGTACAGTGATATATACTTGCTACTGAGGAATCTCGAGGGACCTACTTCTTACTCAAATTACATTACATTGTGCTTGAGAGTAAAATAAATTCTGAATCATGACTTTTATTATCATTTATGTTTTATCGGATCGTCGTGACTACACTTCTGGCTGTTAACATGAGGGTATTGAGTTGATTCCCATTTGATGAGAAGAAATTATTTTTAATTATCATTTTATCGCTCTGCTCAGCGTTGAGTTCCACTAAACTTTCCAATACGCTATGTCTAAGTAAGGCGGAAAGTGACGAACAGATTATTTTAATACTAGCTTCTCTATGTCTACCCTAGTATATGCATATATTACGTTCGCCATGAAATCTTTGCAATAACGTAAGTATAACTTAATTGAACCCAAAGCAAGGTTGAGACATCTACAAGAGGTAGGATAATCAATGAACACGCAGTGACTCGGGTAGAAAAAGAAAAACGGAGTGTCTTAGCACTAACTTCTCTAAGCCTAAATTGGATATAACAAAATATAAAGCACGAGATAAAGCGTGAAGCTACACGAGAAATCAAACAATAAGCAAACAGCTACAAATGTTTCTTAATGATTAATGACCGTCATTTGGAAAAAATAAATCATTCAAACCATTGCCCTGCCGAAACAAATGTCAGCGCTAACGCCAAACAATTAAATAAAGTAGATTTAGGTTAATTATCCTTTTACTTACCTTATCGCTTAAGTGGCCTTATAGATTTTTATGAGGTACGTTTAATTATTATAGCATAAAATACACACATTATACAGAATTATATATTTTTTGTTTGGTTCGATGATGCTTAAATTATTATTTATAGTATTTATTCTTCTTCTCCTTCTTCTCTTTATTTATGGCGTTATAGTATTTATTTTAAATTCAGTCAATTTATTCTGTCATTACACTTGACAGAATAAATTTGTTAATTCCTCGCTCTCGAAATCTAAATTTAAAAAAATGTTAGTGGCATGCGAATTAAAAAAATACTGAAAATATATATAAAATAAATAATAATAACTAATAATATATGTAATATATATATATATATATATATATATATATATATATATATATATATATATATATATATATATATATATATATATATATATATATATATATATATATATATATATATATATATATATATATATATATATATATATATATATATATATATATATATATATATATATATATATATATATATATATATATATATATATATATATATATACTTGTTATATTATGTTATAATATACAAAAACTTCATATGAACATAATAAATTAATAAATAGCAAGTATTTTATTTAATTACTACTCAGCATTGACATTTTATGGTTAATTTAAATTTTCTGTCACTTACATAATTACTTTTTTTAATCATTAGCAATTTTCCAGTCAGTGTCAGTCAAAATACCGTGAAACACACACTGTGACAACACTGTGACAGTGATATGTTAAATATTGACCTTTATTTTACGTTTCAGACCAATGCAATGGAAATACTACTTGAAATATTTTGTTATATTTAATTTTTTTATACCAAAACACCAGTGGATCTACACCTTTAACAAAATTTTTAACAACGTTGCAAACAAAAATAAGCGTGATTAACATAGGATAGAAGTAAAGGACTAAACAAATTATATTTATACTTGTATCACTTCTTTACTCAAATTTTTAGTCCAGCTCTTTAGTATGAAGTTACACCTCTTCAGTTGAATTACGAATGTCTTAAACTAATGTATTATTTATATTACATTAATATATATCTACAATTTTTGGAATCATCTTGGTGTAGTGGATCAACGTGTCATTGTGTATTTAATGTATTATAATTGTTTAATGCATTATATATAAACCGAAGAATGCAATTTCTCAACACTAGACTAGATGCCACCCCTGTCATCTTATAAATACACGATAAAAACTGCTTCTCTCTCTCTTCTCTCTATTCCGCCTTTCGAGACATTGCCTATTAAGTGTTGGAACAAAAAAAGAGGAATGTTAAATAATTTTAGAGAAAGGAGTGGATGGTTGTGATGCTTCGATTTCTCCTTTGGAGAAACCGAAATCACAACCATCCTGACATAAAAGTATTACCACAAATACTTCAATATAGATAATTTTTCTTTAAAATCATCAAGTACATTGATATTGCAAAAACAATTATGCACTTATTTAATTTTGCAGTTATTTTAATGATACAATTATCAAACTATGCGAGACCCCACATGCTGCGGAAACATGTGACAAACAAAATAAGTTAATTGTTACTCAAAAACGTAAACGCGTAATGTGACTTAAGCAATAAAATTTAATCGTTTTACACCAAAATACGAATTACTTATTATTACTTTTCTTACATATTAAAAACGACAAAAGTGTGAAATAAATAAAAAAGATAGTTTCATAAAAATCACAATTTGGCTGTAATCAATCGAATTACAATTGTGACCTGGTCTCCCAAAAGTCTTTTAATTCTTATAATTTACATTTATTTCACTAATATTAAAATAGGAAAAAAATCTAACGTTCAGACACTTTGTTCTACACATTCTCCAGTCCATTTTAAAATCGTTGAACGATGTCATCATTAAAAAACAAATAAAGACGTAATATAACAACATAGATAAATTGTTACAAGTGTATAAGAATTTCGTTATAGCATGACATGAACGTATGGCTTGATTGTTAAAGGGCTTGGACGATTTATGAAAGGAGGAGCTTCAAATCCCGCTGCATTGAAATGTTACGTTTTTTTTATGATTTTTAAGTTTTAATCCACACTGAGGCTAGAATAAGTACTAAAAGAAAAGACATTAACAATTTTCACGTACGTTGAAGATCGCATGGATCAGTGGTCATGGCGCTCGCATGGTTCGCAAGAGGGCGCGTATATATATATATATATATATATATATATATATATATATATATATATATATATATATATATATATATATATATATATATATATATATATATATATATATATATATATATTTTGAAACGTATTTTGGTTTCTTTTTTTGTTCCACCTTAAAAAATAATAAAAAATATATTTTTATTAGGATCACACACATGTCACAATACAACGGATAGCATCACGCAAAACAAAAAAGTATTAATACCATGGCTGCAATATATTATATTAACTCAATGAAAGATTTAATCGATATGTACGAAAATTATTTATTGCTTATTGATGTGCGATAACTCTTTATAGTAACACTTGCATATTCAATAAACACTAGGTTCTTATTTCTTGTCACTCCTTTTGGAGAAGACATTTAAGTTACAGATACTATCTTGAAGCATGTCGATTGCGCTCTTCATTTTGATTGATTGGAAAGTGAAGAACAGTAACATTACTATATAATTTAATTTTATACATAATGTTGAATATAAGGACAGCATTTGCCTGTAAACGCGTAAAATTTGCGACGACGGTTTGTGAGTTAAATTCTCACTCGGGGAAGGTGGATTTTTCATTTCCATTTTCTTCGCTCTTATAACTAGGCGCGCTTGCCTACAACTTTTTTGTGTTACAACTCTTTTTTTAATTTTGGAGTCTGTATCTCAGAAAGAAAAATATCTTAAAAAAGACTATGAAGATTAGATCTGAAAGAGCAAGAGATAAAACCTATCAAACTTATATAAATAATAATTTCAAAATAAAAATTTATTTTTAGAAGTTTGCTTAGTTTATTTAGTAAAACGTTTATTGAAATGAAATTGGATTTTATTGGTCACATCCATTCAATGACATTTGCAATAAGTCAAAAAACATTTAATAATAATACCGGGTTTAGGGTACAATTAAAATTTATCGAAACAATCGAGAAACTCTCGACTGGTAATAATTTTGTAGCTCGGAAAGAACGTGTAGATTGATTGGTTAGAGCGCTAGGCAGAGTTTCAAGAGACGTGGCTTGGAGTTCAGCTACGTTAAAAAAATATACTTTTTGAAGTATATTCGTTTCATATGAATAGCATTTAAAAATTGACCAATTATGAGTAGTGATAAAAACAAGATTGAATTAGGAAAAACAAAACTAGCTTATGACATATTCTTGTTTAAGAAATAATATCTCGAAATAAAGTTTTTACATTAATCTGCAAATTCACAAATTAACACCTCTAAAAAAGACATAGGTCTAGATATAAACATTAATAATCAAATTATTGGATATTTTTTATATTTATAGCTTCAACTTAAGCAATAAGCATTCCTCGATAGTGCAAAGACCTTCTCGATACAATTCTCGATGGTAGTAAAAAATATCGAACAAGTTTCAATTAATATATATGTACTGTAGGTAGGTAGTTGTGGCTTGATAAAAATAAAACTACACTTCCGCATTGATAATCTAATTGTGTGATCCAGTCTCTTTTAATGATAAAGTTAACAGCAAAAACACATTTTACGATCGCTTCGCACAAAAGTTCGTGACAATATTAAGTTCATGTCATTTTTAAGGATGCAATGAATTAAATGACTATACGAGATTTAGATGTAAAAGCTTATACGTAACTTGTTATAGAAAACATTTATATATATATATATATATATATATATATATATATATATATATATATATATATATATATATATATATATATATATATATATATATATATATATATATATATATATATATATATATATATATATATATATATATATATATATATATATATATATATATATATTATTAGATTTTATAAAATATTATAATAAGGCTCAAAAGTTACGTGTTAAAAGTAACAAATCATTTTTATGCTTAATTAATTTTATGCTATGCCTTTTGGTACTAAACACATATGCATATCAAATATTATTAAAAAACAAAAACATTCCTTTTAAAGAAACCCATACAGTAGGCGTAGCCGATAAATGACATATATATGTGTACACAAATATATATCTGTGTGTATTTTATTGTATTATTATTAAAACCTATTAAAAGTATGCATTAAAAATAAATGTCGCAGTAATTACAGCTGTCTGTTGACCACTCACGTCAGATTAAAAAGAGGGATTGGCCTTATTTTGATACACAAGAATATTCGATTATGAAAGTTACTCTTACGTGGCTCGAGTTAATTTGTTTATAGTAGCCATTAAGGTGTACTGCCTCGGCCAGTTGTAAGCTTATATATAAGTGATCTTAAAATAACAAAGATAAGATTAATTACGATGTTAAGTTCAAGCGTTCATTAAGCAGTAACTCAAATTTGATGAATGATGGACTCTTGATTCTCTCTGTCAACCCTGCTATATTTGGCATAAAGTGTGAAACGTATAAGATTAATTTTACCTTCATTCTTGATCCCGCACATATCAGGATAGGCACAGTGGTCAGCTAGATGCCAGAGCGAAGAAAATGGAAATGAAAAAGTCAATTTTTCCCAAGAAAGTTCGAACTCATTATACGTCGCGACTATAAGAAGATGCTTTGTCTTTGCGTAAGGTTCTCAACCAAAGTCATATAATAATATTCATGTTATTTTGCGGATATAGCAAGATAGCTCTGACTGACTCTTCTCCCCTTTTGGTCCAAGTTTCTTAGACATGTGTTGAGTGGCAGAATTCAATGCCGCGCTTTGTCTTGCTTCAAGAGCGAGGAAATTAAAATAATTATTTATCTCGTATGTTAATTGAACCCAGAACCGTCCCGTTTACAGTCAGACGTTTTTTCCATTCTACATTATTTTGTTTATTCTTATTTTTAATTTTTTTTTAAGAGCAGCATCTAAAATTTAAATTTAATTAAAACTATATTATATATAGACTTTAACATGTTTAGATGAGAACTAAATATAATATAATTTCTTCGATAGGAAATGATTAAATAATATTTATTCGATGCAATTCTATATTGTACACTCTCATATTTAAAGGTTCGTATAAAAAAAATAAAAAGTTAACAATTAAGTTTAAGCTTTTTTATTTAAAAAAAAAACTTGTAACCGCTTAGTCACGACTCACGGCACAAACTGTTTACACAGTAAATTAGCGTATGGAGGATTCAGTGTACAAAAGAATATCTACTAAAAGAATAATTAGTTATTGATAATACTAATGTATTATAAAGACATGTATAATATGATAATGTCTAAGATGACAATATATTAAATAATAATAGATTAATTAGTCTGCGTTCAATTTTAATAAAATCTAAATGAGTTGCAAAATAAAATTGTCACTTTTTTTAAAGAAATAAACAGTTAAGACGTTTTATAATCTGTCAAAATCTGAGAAGCAAAGCGTTAAGACAATTTATAATCTGTTCTCCACAGATTATGAAGTGTCTTAACGGTTTGTCTCTCTATGAGTCTACTAGAGTTATAATATCGAACTCCAGACACCGTCGACGAAGTTGTGACTAAACGCTAATATTACAATAAATTAAATTTTTATTAACATATAAACATATTAGCAATTAATTGATATATCATAAATTTTAAAGTTACAATCGTCGATGCTCTTTAAGGCACTTAGTGTTTTAACAAAATAAAACAAAACATTTGTCGTTTGTCTTTTCCTCAAAATTTATAACAAAAACAAGCGACGGTGTTTATAAAATTATATAAAAATAATCATATTGATTCGTTAAATATAAATATTTCCATTGAAGCATTATATTGCTCGTCCTATTATTGTGTCTTTTGTCCTGTACTAGTGACTTTTAAAAATAACTTTTCACAATATATAACCTAAAACTTAAATCAAAATTATTTAACACGTTTGTTAATGAGGCATAACACATACATAAGGCAGAAACTGAAATTTGGCCTGTAGGATTCTTAAAGGAGTGTAGGGGTGTAACATATTCCAAATAGAACCGGAAAAAACGATATATTACTTTTTAAAACCTTTACAAATTAAATTGCGAGCCACAGGTCATGTTATATGTATTCTACAGCTACGAAGATAAGCCTATTGCAAGCAGAAGTAACAGTAACGATCCCGTCATACCAACGGAACCCAACGCCGCACTCGATCTAATCAGACGAGGAATAGACAAATCAAATAAATATAGCCATAGATAACTTATTTATTCAATAGCCAAAGATTCAGTGTATAAAATATACTTCCACATTTTGTAACAAAAGCAATACGGCTATGACAGTTTGTACACAAACAAACGTACAGTACTAAAATAATGTACTATATAACTTTACACGCCCTTTTAGTAGTTTATAGGACAGGTCCACGGATATTTTCTCTCAGTATAAACGGTATTCTCGTAAATAAGCTTCGATAGAATTGTATGTAAAAAGAGAATGGGAAATGTTTGTGAACACAAGGTATCTCGACAATGCAAGATTGCGAATATTGAAGATAGCATACGTAGTTTTAGGTTATTTTTTTCTAGTTTTAAATTTATAGATAAGTAAGTAAAGTAGTGCTTGTAGTTGTATCACGCATTGTACAAGGAGCTGTAATTAACAAAAAATTGGAGCCATCGACTTATGGAGCAATTCGACTAGGTGGATTTTGATTCGAATTTTAATTTTTATGATGCTCATTTGACATATTTTTATATCCTTTATACATAAAGTTAACATATTTTTATTTATATTTAAAATCGACATTAGTCTCATAATAAAACCTGAGTATTTTTATTTTATATATTTTGGTTCGCTTCCTTAGCATCTGAAATAGTTTAAATACAAACAAGCAAACATGTTAACAAAGCATTAACATATTATATAACATTTATGATGTTCCTACTCGAATGCTTTGTCGGCAATTCTTAATATCGAAAAATTATTTTTCTTCAAATTACAGAGGTGATAGGTTCCAAAAATTCAAGTTTTAAAATGTTATAGATACTGCTATCGCAGTTTATTTTGACTTTTAAAGAGGTGTCATTTCGAGTAATAGAGGATTTAGTGTTTGATAGGGAGGGAACAGAATATTCTTTCGAGATACGAAAGATTTTGATTTATCAAGGTTCTACTTTATTTGAAAATAAATTATAAAATAATATAAAAAAGCCAATAAAAAAATATGTATGTTTAATTCGTAAGAACGAATTACGATTACGCTTTATTTATTTGGTCTGTTACTATTATCTATTAATAATAACATCAAGCTCATAAACATACAGTTTTTAATGAAAAGATTTTTATATAATTTTATTTTTTAAAGGTCATTTCATCAGTTGTAATTTATTTGCCATCAAAAAATTCATAATTTTTAAATGTCCAAATATACAAGAAGACATATGTTGTATAATTGAGCAAACAATCATTAATATTTCGTATGTGGTCAGAATAATTATTACCGAAGTATATTGATGGTGCTTAATAATTCTTGAAATACGGTGGCGCTCAATGCAATGCCAATTCGGGAGAACCTACCTTGTTTGCAATATAAATTATGATGAAAAAGACGATTTGCCAAAACAAAGAGCCTCAACTGACTCAAAGGTGTAAGTTAACAGGCTATAAATTATAAAATACAAAACGTGAATGAATAAACTTTGGCCAGTATTTAAGTAAATTAAAAAAAATATTTTATGATATCGCTTATAATTTATTAGCATCGATTTTCATAATCGATTCTTATTAGCTTGTTTCGATTAGAAATATTTCAAATATAATCTGGTTTTCCGTTCACGTACAAGACATTGTTTATGAGGGGCAATTTGTATGTTTTTAAATTTAGTATTCCCATTCTACCTTTATCATTTGAAGACATTTACAAGTTCTATATATTTTATCCCATTAAGTAAGAGGTATTTTTAATTTTTCGAAAGATTCGACATATAAATAAATATATCATCAAGGCATTTTGCACTAAGTTAAATTACAATAAAATTTTGTGGCCTAGAAATAAATGCAAGATTATTTTCTTGTCAAATTTCTACTTTTTATATTTTTGGAAAACTTTTTGGAAAATTAAATACTTAGCAATAAATATGTCTATAAGCTAATAAAATTCACAATTTACTGTTTAATTGTTCACTGACACATCGTTGTGACAGTAAGAATTATTACTTTTGTCGATGTTCGACCTCACATTATTCAAATCATTATTTGAAGGCTATAGTTATGCACTTGAATTGTTATAAAATGATAAAAAGTAACGTTGAAACGTAATATTTTAATAATAATATTTTTATTTTAAATTTCCAACAAAATAATTCACTATGCCAGGTTTTGTGGAGAAGAAAGGTTTTTAAAGTGACTGACTTTGTTGTGTTGTCTTACTTGTTTTATTTCCAATCAGTAGAGAAATGGAAATAGTCTACGAAGTGTCGAAAAAATATCACAAATATACTGCTGTAAATGAAAAATGTAATATTTTATAACTTAACAATAAACAACTGTTAAGACAAGACCTTTCATCATCTCAACCACAGTAAAGTTTCCAGTTTGTAGATTTAAATTAAGGAATAACTCAATTTAGTCGCTTCATCAACCTTATCGGGTAAAAGTGATCCGTGTAATATACGCATAATTTGGCACATCAATCAAGTTTGATGATATATAAGAAAAAAAATAAATTAGCTATAAAAAGCTCTTAATAATAAATTTGCTTTCTATCCATAATAATATACACATTGAACATTCGTTTTCTTTTTTATTTTAAACCAAACTATTCTTTTATTTTCAGCCATTAAGAGAAATTGTTACCTTTATAGGTGACAGGCAGTATGGCATCACATCCCTTCTCTACTTTTATATTATAAATGCGAATATAAGTTTGTTAGTCTCGCTTCCACGCGAAAACTACTTAACCGATGATTTATTGTATTGACATCATTATATTGACTTATCCCCATCTCAATGATCTTTAATACTTATTTAATGACTCAAATACGAGCAAGGCCGTGGGCAAAAGCTAGTTGGGTAAAAAAGTGCTACTAAGTATACAATAGTCCTGCAGTTCAAGGCTACTTCTTGAGGAAACCTAATAATGAGGAATGTCATTTTATTCTCTCCGTTCTGATCGTTTTTAATTTAAAAGACTGTTGGATGGCAGATTAAATACTTACTCAGAAATAACGTGAGGGATTATAAAACAAAAGCTTAAAGTGTTAATGTGAGGTCAAATTACGAATCACTATTTTGGGCTCGATAAAAGTGGCATTCCATTAACATTATAAGAGTAAATTGTAATATTATAGCGACAGATCTGGTGGCAAATCATCTTTTTTTAATTGAAAATGCCAGTCGCTTTGTTACCGGTTTTAGTTTGTTAATATAATAGTGTTTTCATTCGGTTCGTTAGCACTGAGAGAAATAAAAAGGTTTCATATATATTTAATTGTCAGCTTAAATTAATATTTTGTTTTTTATATATATTTAATACAAATTCACTGATTTTACATGATTATATATTAATAATCTTTATTAAAAGTACCTTTGTTTTATTTTTAAGACTACATGAAACTAGAACTAAACTACAATAAATCTCTTTGGGCGTATAGTTCAGGTAATAGACAAAAGTTATTAAATAGTAACTTTTACTCATAATTAAAGTCTAAAATATTTTTTTATATATTTTAATAAATATGTTGTGGTATGTACCTATGTAGCCGTACAGTATAAAAACTCAAAAAACGACTACTCAACGACGTTAAGCGTAGACTTAATAAATTTTCACTTTTACAATTGAGCAAAACATAATAGCCGGAGTTTTTATTTATTAAAACAAAAATAGGTTTATTTTTATGCTCTTTACGAACATCAATTAATTTTTCAAAATAAATAAATATTATATATCAATAAATAAATTTGTTTTGGAAATATCCAGTATATTTATTAAACGTATGCATTTTTATGACCTCAACATTTTAAATCTTTTGTTATGTTGATTTGTGAACGTATTGGATTTAGATGTTTCCTTTTTTAATGCGATATGTTAATTAATGACAGTTTTATAAGTGGCAAAATTTGAAAAATATTCTTAAAGCGATTTGTACATTGTATTGTAATGTCTGTAGGTCGAACTTGGAATACTTAATTAACTATTTATATTTATTTAACTATTTAATATTTTATTTAATTATTTATATATATTGTACCAATGTACATATTTTTATGTAACAGTGACGAAAACCTTAAATTTCACAAATCATTTATTTTAAATACGTATTATGCATTATGCGTACATTGTCGGCCAATATTACGCGTTACAACGTTAACCGAATTTTAAACAAACTGTATTTTATTTTTAATTCAAAGTGAACATTCTGCAAATATTTTAAATACCGCCTTCGATTTGTTTGCAAATTAGTTTCAATGATACCAATTCCCAAGTCAACACTGTACCTATTAATTTATAAAATATTTTTATTTTAAATAAAGTATGATTTTATAAAGAATATTATTATGTATAATCTTGAATTCAATTTTTAATTATTATTTCTAAATAAAATATTTATAACCAGTCACTTACCTCAACCAATCCGACAATAAATTAAACAAAATAAAAAATCCCAGTTATCCAAAACCCACGTATCTATACAAATTTTTGAACACCGTATCGAAAGAAAAACAAAAACTGTTCTAAATTCAATAGGCGCGCGTAAAACAGAAATGTGTCAGTGGCGTGGCTAGGACGCGACGCGCGCCGAATACAAATGGCTGACGCGAAAATATTCGGGATTTACTAATTATATGTTAGCGGCCGCGGTGCTTTGAATGGCGTCGCGATACATCCGAGACTGGCCAACAAAGTGGCAGGACATCGACTTTATTAACTTTGCCCATCCATGAATAACTGTTTCTTTGGCTAGAATTTTTGGCTCGCTATATTCGTGTATGTATGATAATAAGTTGCTAATTGTTTACGATTTGATCGTATCTGGCTAGTTTGATTGAATCTATTAACCCAGAATTGACAAATTGATTATTAAAACGATAATTAATATTAATATGTATGGATATGTCTTAATAGATGAAATGAAACGAATAAAAAGTCATAAGTATCAGTTTTTTACTTTTAATGTCGCTTTACTTTCCATATTGGATGCTGAATTATTTTCTTATGTTTATTTTATCTATATTGTGCATATGTATAAAAATTTAATAATTTAAATCACTATACAAAGCATTATTATTAAATATAGGTCTGTTTACCTTTTGAAAATTTTTTACATTACTTTATTCGACTCTATATAACAAACAACAGGTAGAAATATGTTTCAAGTGTTATTGCACCTTGTTCATGATTATCGACAATATTTTTGATGATTGCAGATATAAAAATTTGATAATATATTTAAATAATTGTCAAAAAGGATCAATTACATCGCTAATGCATTATAAATTTTATCGCGTGGGTATATAGACGTCACACAAGGAGGTGCAGAATACACAGTGCGCGTGAGTCACTGTAAAAATGTTTAGAATTTTTAATGTGTTCACGGTTAATTGAATAATGGAAGATAATTGATTCTTACATGAGTATAAATTATATCTGGCTTTGCCTGACTATATATACTTATCACTATAAAGCATTTTTTTAGGATTTGGAAGAAATTTAGATTTTTATAAAACCTATGATAAATAAGCAGATGACGCATTTTATATAAGATTTTTTTAGCTTGACGCTTTATCCCGCATATGGCAGTGTAGGTAGAAGGAATTGCAGAAATCATGGTAACCTAGAGTTAAGTTGGCCGTTCCCTGCTTTCCGCTTGCTTTTTCGAGGCATTGCGTGTTGAGTGGTGGAATTCAAAGCCGCGCTTTGCCTCGTTATCAAAGTGGAAATGGAAAAATCCATCTTCCCCGAGTGGGAATCGAACCCAAAAACCATCTTGCTTCACCCTACTTTTCAAACAGCACAGTGGTTAACTCAACCAGGGCGAGATACAAACATTTTTGCAGGAATCTCGTTCATTCTGTAAGGCAGCTAATAAACTGATGACGGTAATTTTTTTATTATATTTGTATTATTTCACGGACGACCGTCGTAGCGCAGGAGTGTAGCGTCTACTTGTAAACGCGACGGTCTGTAGGTTCGATTCTCACTTGAAAGAAGATGTATTTCTCCATTTCCATTTTTTTCACCCTGGAAACTAGCCAAAGCGCGGCGGCGTAGTTCCGACACTCAACACGCAATGCCTTGAAAAAGACGGAAAACAGGGTCGGAGAAAACAGGGACTAGGCAACGGAGTGTCTTAATACTAGGTTCCTACAGTTCCCTCTGCCTACCCTGCCATTACGGAATAAAGCGTGAAGACGTGAATAAGGAAATAAAAAAAAAATTATGGACGAATGTCCTCAGTCTACAAGGTGTTCGAAATGACAGCTTCCCGCAAAAAAAGGATACAATCCAATAGACGTGACAAATCCGTTAAAAGAATTTCATTTAAAATGACACAGATAAAGCGTTAATAAATAATGTTTTCAATCATGTTAGTAAAAAATTTCAATACTACATTTTTTCAAATATATAAAAAGTAGACATTGATCAGTTTATTTTATTAAATATGAAGAAAAACAGATTTTTTTAATTTATAGGTTTAGGTTATAGCTCTACATTGTCATATCTTTCAAATTTAATCATTAATACACTACATGTTTGAATATTCTAGACTTTTACGTATACAATATTATTATGTGATGTAAGATCAAGGCCGTAGCTAAGGGGGGGTATTGTGGGGCAATGCCCTACCTTAAAAATACCAAAACTAAGATAAAATACATTATTTGTCTACGCGTAGCTATTGAATGTACCTATATCACATTAGGTACCTATGTACCTATATCAATTTAGGGGCCCGCCTTTCCAAGGACAGATAAATTATAAAATTTTTTTTACTTCCGCCCTACCTGTAACCAATGCTGCCCCTACTTCAAATTCGACTTCTAGCTACAGCCCTGTGTAAGATTTGTCTTTTTAGTGTCGAAAATACCTAAATTACCTAATGATTTTTACAAATGCCAAAAGCTTAAGATAAAAATGTCTATTAAATCAAGAACCATTTGGTCTCTAATATTTTGTACATTTTTCATATGTCACGTGACGTGGAATAAATGTCAAATTTAATAATTTAAATAATAGAGACAGTGACTCGTTGTGTAGGCGGCGTACATACGTTCATATGTCTCTATTGTGATTTATCATTTATAATTGCCAAGGATTTTCAATTAGTATAAGCTATTTTAAACGCATTTATAATCTATAATATAATAAAATAATGAGGACCGTCGTGGCGCAGAGGCGCAACGTCTGCCTGTAACGCGACGGTTACTGGGTTCGATCCCCAGTCGGAGAAGATGGATTTTTCTATTTCCATTTTCTTCGCTCTGGCATCTAAGGCAAAGCGCGGCGTTGAGTTCCGCCACTCAACACGCAATGCCTCGAAAACGGCGGAAAGTGGGGACGGAGTAAGCAGGGACTAAGTAACGGAGTGTCTTAACACTAGGTTCTTATGGTTCCTGCAGTTCCCTCTGCCTACCCTGCCATGTGCGGGATAAAGCGTGAAGCTAAAAAAAAAAAAAAAAAAAAAAAAAATAATAGAAATTTAACAAGCATATGTATGCAAATATTTTATGTATTGAATTTTTTTTGTTGTACACATGGTGCGTAGAAGTAAAGAGTGCCAACTGAATATATTGAAGAGAGCTGAATGGAAGCAAATTAAGGTCGTGACGCCAGTAGCAAGTGGAAAGATTTTAAAAACAACGCCTTAATCTATTAGAGTGGGTTACTAAATAAAAAGGCAGAACACAGTTCTGCTTTGTTATAATTATAAAAATTGTTGAGATTTTAAATAATGTATGTTTTAACAGTACAAGTCACGAACGTTGAGGACCGTTGTGGCATAGAAAACGCGAGGGTTTGTGGGTTCGATTCTCACTCAGAGAAGATAGATTTTTCATTTTCATTTTCTACACTCTGACAACTAGGCAAGAGTGGTGTTACGCTTCGTTTCTCAACACGCAAACTCGAAAGGCGGTGTGCGGGGTACGGTAAGTCTTAACACTATGTTTCCTAGTTTCTGCGGTTCCCTCTGCCTACCCTGCTACGAGGGGAATGAAACGTGAAGAAATAAACAATAAAAAACAAGTCATGAAAGATATGGAATCCGTCAACCTACTACACTTTAGAACTCTATTCGTATACACTTTTATATAAGTTATTTGTGGGCCTGTAATATACCAGCATAGCAATTCTGTTAGAAGTAGCAAAGCTATACTGTAAAAAATTGAAAGAGTTTATTTGTTATCAGATATGAGTTTTGTATTAACGTACTAGAGAAGAAACTGCTAATTTTTTTATGATTTTTTTAAAGTGTTAATCCACACTGAGGATAGAAAAAATACCTAAAGAAAACATACAATAATTTGAACGCAGCAGGACTCGAACCCGCGCCCTCCTGTGAACCGCTCTCACCATTGAATATTTTTATATTTATATCATATTTTTTCTAAACTGCTAAGATCTTATAAGTTCACAGTGAGGCCCAACGATGCAATAAGTGTACGCAAACTTACTTATTTACCTCATATATAATATTTATACTATAACTGAATCATTTATCTTCTTACAATGGCAACCAACAAACACCAAGTGATGTTCAATCACTGTTATACTTTGAAATTGATCAAGAAAAACACTTTGCTCTGACTACTAATATAATGATGAAAAAGTGAAAAATCCTCACTGGTATATCACTACACGACTCACTTATTAGTGGCAACACTTACAGTACATATAAACGATTTATTTCTTTTTATTTTTACTAATAAAAATATACATGAAATGTTTTTGTGATATTCAGCCAGTATTTACTTGGGATTTCTAAGAGAAAATTTAAGTTAGGAATTTGTATGTGTGTGTGCGAATTCTATAATACTTTTTTATTTCGTTCATTGGTAATCGATCATAAATTGGTTAAATTTTTCTGTGCTCTTATTACCTAAAAATTAAATCACCAAAATCCATTTAAGTACCCATTAACACTGGATTATATATTTATGGGGTAAAAAATTATTACAAAAAGAAAAAAAAAGACAGAAATATTATATAATACATATAATTATAAAGATCTTCTTTTCAATATCATCTATAGTAGTAAAAAGTCATTCTCTTTATTTACATCTCATTTACATGTAATGTACAATAAAATGTTCCAAATTTCATTCACGTACACACATTCTCATATCATTTGATCAATATATTTACATTATGTACAATATTTACACTTACGACATACACAATACATGAGCATAAAACAAATATAAGAATAAATTAAAAATGGAGTTAAAATTCATACAAGCACAATCAAAATCGATACATCCATTGTCAATATATTTGAGGATTTTGTGAAGATAGATTTAACCGCTTAAAGAGGGATGTCCCACAGAGTGACAGAACTCATTACTTTATTTTAGAACTCTAAGATTTCGATTTCAACTATTACCGCTGAGCCAAAATTATTTTCCATTGCATTTAATATATGATAATTTTTTTTTAATTATTAAATATATTTTAATATTCTTATAATGAATGTTTTGTTTTCTCCATTATGTAATTTTAGAGTTGATTTAAAATAAATACACTTCACGTTTTTAAAATCATTGGAATTTAAATCATAATACCATTTTGCAGTAAAAAAAAGGCTTTTCTTGTATATCATATGTTCACAAAATCATTACATTTGAATACAGTATGTTTAAAAAAACAATACAATAGAAATTCTTTTGCACTATAAATAACATAATTCGTTACAGAATCAGTTTTAAATGTATATATTTTTATCAGAGCAATAAAAATATACGAAGTAGTAGCCATATATAGGCCACCACTTATTACACACTAAACTAAACTTAGCACAACTGAAGTTGAAAGGACATGTTGTAAAATTGTCGACTTGTCAATTTGTTTGTGTGAAAATGTACAGTTTATTATGAAAAAAGTAAGCAGAGAGAGCCTAGTGTTGAGACACTTCTCTTTCTGTGTATGTGCGTCGGTATATGCGGTGTGTGTGTATATGTGCGCGATTTGTGTATGCGATGTTTGCGTGTGTGCGTGTGTCTGTGTTCGTGCCTGTGTTTGTGTGTATGTGTCTTTTGTCTTTGTGTGCGCGATGTTTGCGTATGTGGTGCGTGTATGGTGCGTGTGTGGTGTGTGTGTAGTGTGTGTGTGGTGTGTGTGTGGTGTGTGTGTAGTGGGTGTGTAGTGGGTGTGTGTGGTGGGGGTGTGGTGGGGGTGTGTTGGGGGTGTGGTGGGGGTGTGGTGGGGGTGTGGTGGGGGTGTGGTGGGGATGTGGTGGGGATGTGGTGGGGGTGTGGCGGGGGTGCGGCGGGGGTGTGGCGGGGGTGTGGCGGGGGTGTGGCGGGGGTGTGGCGGGGGTGTGGCGGGGGTGTGGCGGGGGTGTGGCGGGGGTGTGGTGGGGGTGTGGTGGGTGTGTGGTTGGTGTGTGTGGTGTGTGCAGTGTATTGCGTATGTGGTATTGTGAGTATGCTGTATGTGTGATACAAATCTGATTGTCATTTTTCCCACTAAAAATGACAGACTATGTATTATGAAAATCTGATATGGCTACTGTTTCCAGTGCACGTTGTTCTACTCACTTGAATTCATAAGTTATTAATTTATTTCAATTTAATTTTACATGAGTTCATTTTTGTTCAATGTAAAGTAATGTTAATGGAAAATTTTAGACATATTTTAGATTTCTCTCCACTTGATGTTATTGTTGTAATAAAATAAAAGCACCAGAATTTTCATTAAAGAAAAACTAAACTAAGTACTGGTTGGATCTCACAAGTACTTTTATATATAGATAGTTGAATGACGTTTGACGTTTAATTACATTTTTTATAAGTTAATCCGGCCTAAGTTGAGATTAAAACAAACTGTTTAAATAGCCGAAAATCATTTTCATTTCTCGATTATTTAAAAAAAAAACCTTAAAGAAATTTCAATATTTAGTTCCTCACAACACACAGACGGCCATTGTTAAAGTGACATATTCCCAGAATAAATAAATATATTTATTTTCATATATTTCTACTAGATTCCAAATAAGTATATTTTATTTAGTTTAATTTTAATTCTGTATAAGTGTTGAAAGAATAACATTTTACACAAATATTCGAATTTCATATTTAAATTGTGTAAAAAAAAAATTAAAAAATAAAACGCGGACGGAAAGTTACATAGCGACCTCAGAATAAAAATGGCCTGACTCAACAATAATAAATTTTGTAACCAATTTTAAAGACTCTTCTATCTTACTAATTGTTACAGAAATATTGAGTTGGGCCACTTATATTATAAAGATTCGATATATATATTTTCATATATATTAGGTTATGCCACTTTAGCCGTGACTGTCGCAAATGTCTAGCAAATACTAATATATAATTAAAACTATTCCATTATATACAAATATACAGTTAATATACTTATAGTAAGGTTACGAGGCTCGTCGCTTTAACGTTACTTTGCCGCGCGCGAGTTGCGATACGTATATCCTCACTCGCTCCAAGTTCGTTTTTTTCACCCATATCTGGAAAAAATGTAAAAGGAGAAGACAATAAGTAAAAATATAAATATAATGTAGATATATACAAAAATTTTATATATAACTAATGTCAAATAACAAAATCTGCAAACAATTACACAGATTCAAAAAAGATTGACGTCGATTTATTTATATATTTTAGACCTAACAAAAACACAAATTACATAAACCAACACATACATATAACATATTATTCTATACAAATATATAGAAACATAATAATCTCATCCTTACACAATGTTTTTTAATTGCTTTCCCCTTGATATCGTAGGGACTTCCTCCCATATGCGGTATCTCCCACCGAGAGTCAGGACTCTATGACCAGGGTAGGGTGACCGGATCGCCTACCGCCTGGGTAGAGTCTCCACACTCAGTGAGATTGTGTCAGTAGATTTATTCGAGTAAAACTTCAACTTTGTTGACTTTATATTAATGTTCGAACATTTCTTCTGGCTGAGGCGCTTTGGGCATGTTATTGAAAAAGGATATACGATGCAAGAGTGAGTGGTAAGATTTAGTTAGATTTTTACATACCCTAAGTAAAAAACACGTGTAATCTGGAAGCGATATATAGATCCCTCCTAGCCATCTTTACTTTATATCTACCTATACCGCTAGTGCTAAGACAATATTTTAAAATAAAACAATAAAAAAACCTCCGCCACCACTTCTCACACAAATATTTTAATAAATTATCCATGTATGTATTATCATTTAAAGAATCCCATATACATACATAAAATTATAATTACTAATTTAAAAAGCGGGAACGGAGAAAGCAGGGACTAAGCAACGAAGTGTCTTAACACTAGGTTCCCAGCTTTCCTGCAGTTCCCTCTGCCTACCCTGCCATGTGCAGGATAAAGCGTGAAGCTAAAGAAAAAAGAAAAAAAGCCCATCTCACCGCGTCATCAGTAATGGCGTGTATGTGTGCGGGGAAGCGCGGCATGTCGCGTCCCTCCACGTACACGCTCTGCCCGCGGTGGAACCAGCGCCTCTCGTACAGCAGCTTGCCGTCCTCCACCCTCGTGTCGACATCTGGAGGTACGTTAGTTGAGGTGTTTGTGCTCTCTCTTACTGGGGAATCACCTGGAATTTTTTTTTTTCTTTTTTGAGTTTGTAGTAGATAACTGTGGCGTTGAGTTACATTAGTTATATTGGCAAAAATTTGAATTATTTTAGAAATTAATTTGTTGTTAAACGGATTGTCCCCTAATTCGAATTGCATGTTGAGTGGTTGAGCTCAATATGTTATACTTCCTCTTACAACAGAGAAATATAATTATTTCATTAACTGAAATTGACATCAAACTTTGAATCATTGCGTACACTTACAATAGGACACTGTCAAATCGGGCTAGGATGAACTCAATTTGAGTTTATAGTTTACATTTCAATACCTATTGACACTAGTGGACACATTGACATGTGGCATGACACTTACAATTTACACTAAATTATTAAACATATGACAGTGTTTGTAAGTTTTATTTATTAATTTTATATACTAACACAACATATATATAATTTATATTAGCGTTCATTTTCGTTAATTTATATTAGCGTGTTTTGTATCATTATACAAATATCTACTATAATAAAAAATATATTTCTAAAACATAAGCTAAAGTGTATACTTACAACTATTAGAATTCAAATGCTTCCTCGGCTGTGCAACACTGTGGGGTGTGTGATGCCTTGGTGGTGAACTTCTGGATATAGCCCTTAAGTCCGCATCAATATCCCTCTCATCCAACTGGAAGGTTAAAGTTGTTGTGAGGGGTTTCCTGCGTTTCTCTGGTGCTGGAGCCGGTTCGTTTGCTCGCCTTCTTAGTATGCGTTTCATTGGGGGTTTTACCTGCGACAATAAATTATTTTAAATATATATTTCAAATTAGAGGACCGTTGTAGCGCAGAGGCGATCGATTTCCACTCGAGGAAGATGGACTTTTTTCATTTCTATTTTCTGAGCTCTGGCTAAAAGTCAAAGCGCGGCGTTGAGTTCCGCCATTCAAAACGCAACGCCTCGAGAAATATCGGAAAGCTGGGAACGGGGCATCTTAACACTAGATTCCCCCGGTTCCTGCAGTTCCCTCTGTCTATCTTGCTATAAGTGGGATAAAGCATGAGGCTTAATTATTATATCTCAAAAGAAAGAATTTAAAAGAAAGCTTCCCAGTCATCAAAATATTAAAAATTACATCACTAAACTTTATTAAAATATTCTTTTTCCAATTTCTAATAATATTTCCATTAGTTTCTTTAAATAATTAATTTTTTCTTTGAAATAAAGTTGTAGCATATTTATTGTAATACTAAAGACGAAAGCTCATAAACACACACAATATTTTTGACTTTAACTATGTTTAAATTTTAAAATGTTAATTTACTTGATGTTGGATATGATTAGCATGAGAGAAACATTCAAGCTTTTTAACTAACTTAAAAATTTTAGTAAATATGATTCTTAGGCAAAATAAGATACACTTTTCATTATTAAATTCATTTACACAAATGCCTACTATAAGTGACAATATATATTATTATATTTCAAGTGTAAATAAAAAAAATGAATCCTTACTTCAATTGAATCACCATTAAGCTCCATAGTGTGCCGTTCACTTTCAATCAATTTCCTCTTCTCCTCAAAATCATTCAGTAAATTCTCTCTCAACTCTATTTTTTTCTCTTCAAATTCTTTTGCTGCTGCTTTTTTCTCTGCTATAAACTCTCTTTCTACTACTTCATACATATGATCCCTGTTAAAAACAATTATTTTTAGTTTTAGATATCTAAAGCATATATTAAATTTTCTAAAACCTAGTATTGAATTAACCCTTCTTTCAATAAAAATTTTAGTTACTGTATTTGATCAGAAAAGAGAATCCTGTCACATAAAAAAAATTGTTCACTTGGTCTTAGTCCAATACTGATAGCTCATACCCTGATAGACTCAATAATTATTGTTTCAACAATAAATCTAACTATAATAAATGTATGACACACATGTTTTTATGTATGGGAAGTGAGGAATGGATTCTTAACAATAATTCTTAACAATAATAAAAATTACACACGAAATATATACATATGAAAATTTCATTGACCAACCAGTGAAAGTGAGAAAATTTCAGAAAACGGGAATAAGTAGTGCAAATAATATGTAAAATAAACAAAAAGAAATAAAAACATTTAAATGAAATAAAATATAAATTAAATATATAAATTCATAACTAAGTATATATTTATATATACAAATAGATATATACATATATATACATACTTAAACATACATACAGTATATACCCAAACCCAAACCCATATATCTACATTTTTTCACTCTTCTGAACACGCAAGCGTGAGTCAAAATGTCTGTAATTATAATGCAACCAATAGGGTTAGGTTAGTCAATAGTATCTGCTATATTTTAATCTTGCTTATACAGACTCCAATTGGATAAATAATGCATTTATTTTAAGTTTCCTATGGGATTGGTTTATCATGTATATGATATGGTGATGGTTATACAATTTATTGTTTTGAAATATTATTTCATGAATTCTCCTTCTTCAATTAAGAACAATTATTACTAAACAAAGATCATAATATTTGATACTATCTATATGATTATTACTTTGTTGCTAATAATAAAATTGTGATAAAACACTGACTTGTATATCCTATTGAGACGTAGCCGCTCATGAAGCTGATGCTCTAACCTCTTGACTCTTCTTACAAATTCTGGATGTATATTGGCCTCCAACTGCTGTAGCTGCTTCTTTAAGTTGGCTAACTTATCTTGATACATTCTAAATAGATGTAAAAAATATAAGTTATTTCAACAATGCTAAAATATGTAATATATTTTATATATATATATTGTCAATGTAATTTTATTTCCAACATATTTATTTCAGTAGACAATGAGGTCATAGCCGGAATTTATTTTATACTAACTCCTATGTTATTTATATATTTAATATTAAATCAATCAAAAGAGTTATTGTACATCATGGTTAATGTTATATTATATATTTAGATATGAATTTAAGATGAAAATATATGTGTTACTAATATTTTACTCAATATTTCTAATTACATTTAAATATATAGAGTACTTACTGCTCTTTAATTTCTAAAGGCTCATCATTGTTGGGGATGTCAGTTTCACTGGCTTCTTCTGTATCTAAAATTTAAGGACAATGTATTAAATAAAATACCATAAATATTGTCTTTTTTATACATTTATGACATAAGAATAATGAATTTTATAGTAAACTTTCAAAATGTACTAAGTTTGGCCAAATAATTAAATAATTAAAAAATAAGATTTTTCAATTTACATTAAAGAGAAAGTATAGAAATACATGTCAATTACGTCATTTTCAGAGTTTGACTTAAAAGGCGGGAAGACAATATAATAATTGGGAAACTTAACCAGGATGTTACAGCGATTACGCAATCAATGTTTACAAGCATTAAGTGTGTATTTATAGAGAACAACTTGATTGGATGTAAAAGACAGGTGATACGACGCCAAAATAGGCTCGTTACACGGATTATAAACAAACGTACCTTCGTCGCTATCGTCGACTGGCGGTTGCTGTAAAGATTCTTCTGGGTCCCTATATTCGTCTATATCGTCATACCCATCATCTTCAAAGTCGTATTCATCCCCGGGCCCCGAATACGGTGATCCTTGGTAAGACATAGTCGAGGCAACGCGTAACAGTTGCATACAGATTGACTACGTTACCCGTTTCAGAAATTCACTCTGAACACGCAAGCGTGAGTCAAAATGTCTGTAATTATAATGCAACCAATATTTGTATCACTCATAGAAAGAATTTTCTGTTATATCAAATATTTTCTTCCGTGGAACAACGAATCTGGAGCAAATTGAAGTTGTTTTACGTCAAAATCGACAAGTCAAAAAGCATCATTAACCAACTAAAAAGATTGTAATCTAACAAATAGAATAACATGATTGTTATTTGCGGGATTTAGTACGAGTGTGAAAGAGACAAGAGACTTATAGAAAAAAGTCAACTTTGTCTCATACATAGTATAATAATAGCATAGACAACTAATAAGCAGATGATAGACGTAGCTATATATCATATTCGATTAGTTGTTTATAATCGATTACGGTTACGATTACACAAATAAATTGACACAAATTTTAACATATAAATTATATAATAAAAGTTTATTAATTTATGAAAAGTTTTGTGAATAAAATTCTAATTTTTAATTATATAAATTTAAATATTGAAATGAACAACAAATAAATCACAAAAAATGGAATATTTTGAATAAATTTTCGATTCTTATTTTAGTTGAATTAAATTTCATTTACATAAAATCTAATATTTAACTTTATAATTAATTTATTATTTGCTTAAAATCATTTTATAACATTTTGAAATAATGTATAAAAATCGAGATCAAAATAGTAGCAAGTTAGACGCATACACTATCACGTAAAAATCTTCAACGTTGTCTATTATTATGATTTGACGTCAAGAAAGTGGACGTCATCTTGTATGAAATTCTTTATTTGATTAATTTTGCCAATTAAAATACATATAGTAATTTCAAAATAACTTTGTAAATATACAGTGATTGTTTTTTATGTCATAGTTATGTGCGTATAAACAAACGAAATATAAAAAAGTGAAGTGACGCTGACGCTATACGCTATTGTGTCGGTGATGTAATTTATGTGATTGGGTGGCTTCCTAGTTGTAGATACTACAATGGAAGAATCCTCTTTTACTATTCCAGCTGACGACAATGGTGATACTGAGCTCGATCCTAGAATACAGGTCAGTGAGTGAAAAATTATGTATTGAGTAACAAATTGTTGCATTTGTAACATCAAGATGAGTGTCAACTTTGTAGATTATTTCTCCAACGAGCACAATGGATACGATATTTTATACCAAAACATGAAATACGGACTGATAGCCAGCAAGGAGCTCTCGGAGTATTTTAGAGAGAGGTCGAATATTGAAGAATCCAATTCGAAACTCTTAGCGAAGTTAGCCAAACAAGCAAATAGTAACTGCGCTCAGGGTACATTTGCGCCGTTTTGGGGTGTATTAAAATGTTCGGCAGAGAAATTATCTAATTTACATCAGCATATGTTTCAAAAAGTCAGCGAGCTTGTTAAAGATGTTGCTCGCTATGCTGAAGAGCTACATAAGAAACATAAAGCTGTGAAAGATTCAGAATCAAGTACACTAGAAGTAGTATTACTTATACAAAATACTAAACAAGCTTTACAGAAAGCTAAAGATGTATACACATCTAAATCAGCTGAACTAGAGAAACTCAGAAAAGACAATGCATCTGCTAAAGATATAGAGAAAGCTGAAGTAAAAATAAAAAAGCTACATGAAGATTACAGACAATTAGCAGAGAAATATAGTATGGTTAAACAAGATTTTGAAAAGAAAATGACACAAACTTGTAAGCATTTCCAAGATGTTGAAGAGGCACATTTGAAACAAATGAAACAGTTTGTAAATGCATATGCTGATATAATTCAAAACAATCATGATTTAATGGGCCAAGTTCATAGAGATTTTAAGCACCAGTGTCTTGAATTAACAGTTGATAAACTGTTAGAACAATTTCTTGTTGAAAAGTACAATGCCTTAGAGAAAGCCAATTTAGTAGAACTGCCTCCATCTTTACCAAAGCCTGGATCGGCAAACAATTCTATATCGGAAGTAGACCAGATATCTACCATTTCTAATGGCTCTCACAAACCAACTCAACCTCCTAAAGCAGCAAAAAAAGAGCCATCTTTTGCAACTAAAACATCAAGAAGAACAACATCACTTCTCAATTTGTTTACCCCTAATTTTCAAAGCAAAGACGAACCTAGTGTTAGCACTGAGGGAGCAGCGCCATGTTCAGCACCTTCGAGTCCAAGTGGAACCCCAGCTACTCCTGTTGTCCAAGATAAAGATGACAATATGAACCGCACTACTCTCAGAGAGTCAAAATGGTTTAGAAGTCGAAGAACAAAGACTAAACTTAAAAAGTCTAAAAAGAAAAAAGATGAAATTTCTGAAAATTCTAATACAGGTGACAAATCTGATTTAGAAGAGAAGGAAGAGGAAGCTCCAACAAAAGATGATTTGTTAAACTCTCCAGAAGTTGATGAAGAGGGCTTCTGTATCAGACCAAAAGATGAAAAAGGAAGTGGATATTCTTCTTCAGACTCAGACTCTGAAGAGGAAAGGGAACAAAAAATACATGTAGAAATTAAGCCTATCAGCAATGGAAACGCTCCAATGTCGGCAAGCGTTGATGAACTCAGAGCAACAGTAGAAAATATAAGCCTATACAAAATTGGCACAAACCGTCGTGGCTCTAACGCCAACACCAGCAAAGCTAGTAACGATTTTATCAATTTGAACTTTTTCCAAAGCCCCAGTGCCAGTAACCCAGCTTCACCTCACGGTAACGTCTCGAATCCGTACGCTCCCCTACAAACCAATCAGTCACACTTACTTGAAAGTCCTACCCCAATATCTGCCACAGATGTCGGTGATTTGTTTTCCGAAGTTGGTGAAATGTCGCAGTCAAATTTTAGAACATCTACTCCGACAATATCGACTATATCCCTCCCTCGTCCCCCGTCGAGGCGTTCTGAAGGTGATTTCCGAACAGCGGGTTCATCGGGATCCCGCGGCCCTTCGCCTCTTACTATAGGCATGGCTGACACAATACCGTTGGCTGTAGCGTTTCATGAAATAATACATTCCTACTTTCGTGGGACTGAAGAGTCTAAGTGTCAAGTTAAAATGTCTGGTGACATGATGCTTTCGTTCCCCACTGGCATAGTGGGCGTACTCGCAAACAATCCTAACCCAGCCAAACTTTGTTTTAGACTGAAAAACATACACAGGTTAGACAATGTGTTGCCAAATAAACAATTAATAAGTATAAACGCCATGATGTCTACACGCGATTCTACGGTCGTCGAGTTCAACATGCCAGCTCTGACATCTCTTTTGAAAAGGCAGTCCGAGAAGAACCCCACCGCGCAATATTTCAACGTTGATATTCTTAAATACCAAGTGCGACCTAAAACGGGCGCCGCCTCGTGTCCATTACAAATGGTGTCTTATTGGAAATGCGAGCGTGACCACACGGATCTTAAAGTGGATTACAAGTATAATCTCCACGCTATGAGTCCGCCGTCACCGTTACTTAACGTGTCAGTGTGCGTACCAATGAATGGCAGTGTAAAAAATGTCATAGCAATGCCCAAAACAGCCTGGAACTCCGAAACGGAACAGGCGTTGTGGCGATTTACTGAATTGTCCCAACATTCTGAAGACCGAGGTGTAGGGTCGCTGCGGGCGCGTTTCGAGTTGAATAGCGGCCCTTCGTCTAAAACAACTATCTCGGCTCAATTCAACTGTGAAGGGGCGACTCTGTCGGGCATCGAGTTTGAACTGATAGGCAGCGGGTACCGTTTGTCGCTCGTGAAGCGTCGCTTCGTTTCCGGGAAATATATTTGCGACAGCGATTTACTCTAGGTCCAATTATAACTGCATGTAGAGGTATACAGTATGCATGCGAGGCATTTTTTTTAATAACTTTCAACGATCTGTATATCTTCAGTACCTTATAGGACTGTTTCCTGTCCACAGATGTGTAATATTTGGATCATTTTATTTGTCAATTTTGATGTTTAATCTATTAGTTGTAGTTCTATTAAGACAGTTTTAACATTTTTATTTATCTGTATCCACAGCTGCACTAACTTATATCTTGATTATAGACGTGCCATTATTCCTGACTAACTTTTAGTTGTAAATGTATATAATTTTTCAAAAAATAACACAAAACATTTAAAAAAATAATGAAATGTATCAGTTCAGAACTGACCCCACACAACAGTCTGCTATGATAACTCAGTTAGTTTTGTTTATTAGCTAAATCCATTTTAACACCAAGAATCAAAGCTTTAATATATTTTTCCACCAATCAAATGATGTGATGTTGTTACTAATTTCTACTATCTACCTCCCGAGGTCAATATATACATATATAGCCTATATGCTATGTTAATATGTCACCTGGACATGTCACAGGTGAAATGAATTAATTTGAAGCCTTGTATATCTGCGACTAAATACTAAATATAAATATCAGAATATTTGAATTCTTTTATGTTTGTATGAAATTTTTACACATATGTTTGTTTTATTATGTCACAAATTAACTTGTCATTCAAAGTTACAGTTAGTTTCACTGATTGTGTAATAAACCAACATACATACATACAGTTCTTCTAGCATTAACTATTCTGCATTTAAATTATATAGAGTTTACAGTCCTGAGATCATGCACTATTAAATAGTGTCACCGAACCATTCATAGTATCTAGATTTATAAGTTTTTAGATTATATTTTTTTGTTTCGTCTATAACGATTCAATAACATGCAATTTAATCAATTAAATTGATTTTAATTGAATCTCGAAATTATTATAATTATTATTTTGAATATTTTGTATTATATTTTCTTTTTTTACAATTGGCACTTTCCACCGGAAGTTTGTTTGTTTAATGTTGTTGTTAGTGTTAGTCGATTTGTGTTTTGATGTTTATTAATATTGATTGTAATAATTAGTAATAGTATTCATGTTTAAAATATTACTGAACTGTAATCTCATTTTGTTCATTTTCATATGATTTTTTTTTAAATTTCTATATATTTATATACATGCGCACTTCGGCCTAATGTCTATAGAATGTAATGCGTGTTACAACCTTTGCCTACTTTACCAAAAGTGAAGTGTTCAATAATGTAAAAGCCTAGCGTAATCCTATACTTAGTACAAGTCAACCATTCCATTATTTTAACATAGACGTGTAATATTTATAAGTTATATTCAACACATACATACATACATACATACATACATACATAGGTGGTTATCGCAAAGTTTCCGATTTGATACAAATTCAGGAGACTATCCCAAACAGTCCTACGTTCGACACGAAAACGATATCGAAAACGTAATATTTTTATATTGGCATGTATAATTATTATGTATGTAAATTAATATGGAATAAAATGTAAAACTAAGTAAACGAGTGGATTTCATTTTTCCGGAATCATATATTCATAAAGATTGGACGTAAGTGTAAGTATTGCTTCTGTGTTAGGCGCTTTTGTAGTAGGGACAGGAAACGATCCGCATAAGGTACAAGTGAGATAGTTTTTATCTTATAAGATAATAGTGATGTAATTTTTCAAGCAGTACAATGTCTCGAATGTTTCCCGTCTCTACATGTTGCTTGCTGCTGCCGTACGTTTGGGAATACCGTGTGCGCGTGCCGTGCGACTGTCTCAATTGTTATGACACGTTTCAGGTGGAGTTGGAGAAGTTGAACGCGGCCACAGATGAAATAAATAAACTCGAATTGGAACTTGATGTAAGTTGAATTTGTTTTTTTTTATTTTTGTTATCTGTGTATCTTAATTTTTTTTTTGAATATGTAAAGAGAACAGTAGGACTTATTTTTTTAAAACTATAATTACTTGTGTGATAAAGAAGATAAAATTAAGATTCAATTAATTATTGTAATATAAATTTGACATTTATATACAAGTGCAAATTTGTCATTGCAAAAAAAATGTTCACATGTAGAAGTATCTCCGGATGGTAACAAAAATTTTATATCTGCTTAGTATATATATATATATATATATATATATATATATATATATATATATATATATATATATATATATATATATATATATATATATATATATATATATATATATATATATATATATATGACATAAAAAAAATAATTACTCAATTTTTTATATTGTAGGGTAAACAACAGAAACTTGTTATATATTAAATATAAATATATAGAAATCGTGGCAGGATTCGAATTCGCGCCTCTTGGACAACATCCAAAGACTCTTACCAATGAAATCATGTGTTATTATTAGAATAAATCGAAATTCTTATACAAAGCAAAAAAGGCTGAAATAATTTTATTCAATAATAACTTTCAGGTAGTGTTAAATCCAATCCAATAAGAAAATAATAAACCATTTAATATGTATATAGTATATATAATAGCCAAATGTATATAAGTAAAGTCCACGCCCACTTCTACTATCGGTTACACATGTGTTACATACAATTAATATGAATGAGCATATGATATATAAATATATATATAAATATATATATATATATATATATATATATATATATATATATATATATATATATATATATATATATATCATATGCTCATTCATATTAATTGTATGTAACACATGTGTAACCGATAGTAGAAGTGGGCGTGGACTTTACTTATATACATTTGGCTATTATATATACTATATATATATTAAATGGTTTATTATTTTCTTATTGGATTGGATTTAACACTACCTGAAAGTTATTATTGAATAAAATTATTTCAGCCTTTTTTGCTTTGTATAAGAATTTCGATTTATTCTAATAATAACACATGATTTCATTGGTAAGAGTCTTTGGATGTTGTCCAAGAGGCGCGAATTCGAATCCTGCCACGATTTCTATATATTTATATTTAATATATAACAAGTTTCTGTTGTTTACCCTACAATATAAAAAATTGAGTAATTATTTTTTTTATGTCATTTCTTCTTGGATCTTATTTTAAATAGTATATTTAACGTAAGTAGTAACTTTCTAGTAAAATATCGATGTCCTGCTGTATTTCTCATAGTGACATGGGATATATAATACGTGCTAAGTAACGGACACCGACTGCAACTGCGCTTTGTCTAAATCAGGTCGGACGAAACACGCACTTTTCTGTTATTTAGAAAACTAGTCGTTGTCTCCATTTGGTCAGCGTGGACTTCATGACTTTTGCATTGCGATCTATGTATAACACAAGATCATATATAATAATAAAACTATTTTTTTAATGAGATAAATTCAAAAATAACAACTTTAGGTGGCTGCAAAAGTAGGGGTAGAATGAGGGTATTTGTACTTTTGGGACCAAATTTAATATATAAATAAATCTTAAGCTATTAACTTTATTCCATACATAGGTCGATTTAACATACAGTTTGAAGGGTCCCACTTCACATATTACGGATCTTGGATTTTTGTTTATCAATAAAAAAATCTCATGCTGAGTAACTATTGCTAACCCATTTCTTTCTTAAACTTCCACCAACTATACGTATATAGTCGTTTAGTTATCAGCTTTTGTCGGATATTAAAGTATTCATAATCAATGATGCTTTTTGTGGTTTCCACCTGCTATAATTATATAGTAAAAAATCGTGAAATCATCGTGAAATCAATTGCATCGTTGCAATTGTTAAATATGACGGCACAAAGCATTTCGCAAAAGACAGTAAAAGCTATTAATAGGTGTTTAGCATTTTTTTATATAAAAAGTAATGATTTTGCGCTTCCTGCGGTTCCGTATGCCTACTGTGGAGTAACTCAATGTAGATTGTATGGAAAAAAGTGTGAAGCAAAAAAAAGCTTTTATTATTAATGCTAAGTATATATATATATATATATATATATATATATATATATATATATATATATATATATATATATATATATATATATATATATATATATATATATATATATATATATATATATATATATATATATATATATATATATATATATATATATATATATATATATATATATATATATATATATATATATATATATATATATATATATATATATATATATATATATATATATATATATATATATATATATATATATATATATATATATATATATATATATATATATATATATATATATATATATATATATATATATATATATATATATATATATATATATATATATATATATATATATATATATATATATATATATATATATATATATATATATATATATATATATATATATATATATATATATATATATATATATATATATATATATATATATATATATATATATATATATATATATATATATATATATATATATATATATATATATATATATATATATATATATATATATATATATATATATATATATATATATATATATATATATATATATATATATATATATATATATATATATATATATATATATATATATATATATATATATATATATATATATATATATATATATATATATATATATATATATATATATATATATATATATATATATATATATATATATATATATATATATATATATATATATATATATATGTAAACCGGACAAAAGTATAGCGGTAGTAAAATAGTCATTTCTTGTATATATTTTTTGGATAGGCAATGCTTTTTGCTCGCCTACTAGGTAAATGAGGCGCGATAAATTAATTGTTTATCTTTCAAGGTTTACAATTTACTTTAGATAGTCTGACTTTACTTGTTCTGGATACATGAATATTTAGATATATCTCTTTATTAACGATTTCTAAATTTATATTGTATACTTGCTACAATTATATGAAGCGCTCAATACTTCAAATTGGGAATTATTTATCGGGTATTTGGTGTAATTGGGTATTGAAATAGCTTAGATAACTAGTAAATAGAAAATGTTAAAATACATTCGAAAAATAACAAAAATTTACTTCATTTTTTTTTTAGCTTCACGCTTTATCCCGCACATGGCAGGGTACGCTGAGGGATCTGCAAGGATCATGGGAACCTAGTGTTAAGACACTCCGTTCCGTCCCTGCTTTCTCCGTCCCCGCTGTCCGCCTTTTTCGAGCCAACGCCGCGCTTTGCCTAGTTATCCAGAGCGAAGAAAATGGAAATAGAAAAATCCATCTTCTCCGACTGGGGATCGAATCCAGAAACCGTCGCGTTACAGGCACACGTTGCGCCTCTGCGCCACGACGGTTTAATTTACTTCATAATGTTTTTATTTTTTATCTGTATTCTCCATACGTGAAACCGTGCTTGATATGGCGTCATATGAAAGACTTAAAATTACCCAATTAATAATAGTACCTAAAGGAATTCTAAACATTTTTAACACACTTTTCAAAAGTGATTATTTTAGCGAAAGATTGCGTTCAATTTAACTTTCACCATTTTCTATTATATAATTAATTAACCTTTTCCTTAAATTACAGTACCTATATTTTAAAATATCTTGAATTTTAAATATAAGATATACAAGTAGCTATAAAGTTAGAGGTCATAGTGATGTAAGCAACATTTGGCGAAACTCCAATATCGATATATACATATAAATATGTAGAAAATGTAAAAACTGAAAGATGCATGATGCCATATAAGAATGTAAGGCGTCACTTTATCGATTGTGTTGTACTGCAAAGTTATTTTAGTGGCTTAATTTTACAATATATTAACAAATCTAATGGAAACGTTTATTTAATTGTGATGAATTTTTTACCAACAATGAATATTGAATACAGTTCATCAACTACTGTTCTTGAAATTCACAGAAACAGGTTCTATCCATCTTACTGCGGAAATAAAAAATATCTTTAGTTTTGTGTCTGTTTTTTGTTTGTATTTTTTTTAAATGGTTATCTCAGTAACTATTGGTTTGGAAAAGCAAAAATATTTGTCTTAGTTAGTTATATAATACTTTAAGTTCGACCTGATCCGAAGCTCTATATATATTTACTAATAAATCAAACCTTAAATGTACTTAAATAATTGTTATATAATAATATATTAGTCATTAAAATACTAATTAATAGAATATCTTATTAATAAAGATACGACGATTATTTTTTTTAATAATTAAAGAGTACAATGTACTTAAAATTTGAACGTAGCGGGATTTGAACGCGCTTCTTGGACCTTCAGAGCATTCTGTCCACTCGGACCATGCGTTCTTCATAACGCTGTGTCGACATTCTAGTACGTTTTACGCAAACTTATTGCGTTGTAAGCATCTGTTAGTTAATCTGGTATATTTTTACAAATTTCCGCTACCCAAAAATGATGGCAACGAATAATCATGAGGCAAGAAAGTTAATATTTTTATAATTTTTAAAAATATAAAATATACTGTAAGAGAACATATAAAAACATATAAATTTAATAATTCAATCAGGTGATCTTTAGTAAAAAGTAGGCAGTGTCCATTGAACGAGAAACAGGTTCTAAGTAAATAGGCAAGAGGAAGTGAATATAACTGGCTAGTTTGTAGTTGTGATAAGTATTTGTATTGGTATTATTGAACTTTAAAATGACTAAAGATTTGAATGACATATCTTATTGTCCGAGACTCCCAAAAGGTACTGGTTCATTTCCCGCCATATTATTTTTTTTGTAATTTTTCTTATTATTTGTGTTTCTTAGTATGAAATATTCAAAAACGTTAGAATTCTTAGTTTGAGTAATATGAGAGGTTTGACCGACCAATTGGTTATTGGTAAATTGACTTGGCGGTGGTAAATATGTAGGTCAATTGAATTTATATGTTACCTAATATATTAACTTTATATATGTATGTACTATGTTGGGCTTTGCTATAATATTACCTAAGTAAATATAAGTAACCGCCAAAGTTATAGTAGAAATATGCCCGAATAATCATAATGATTGAATTTATTAGTGTACGAGGTACATTTAAATAAAGAAAGGGGCGGAAATTAGTAATTTGCAGTAAAATTCTAGTCTTAAACTGATTATTGTTCAGTCATCTTAGTTGATGAGGGTAGTGAGAAAGTTTAACACTAGATTCTCTCTAGCACGCACACACACATATAATAATTCTATATAGGTAATATATAGTAGTTTACTGGTCGACTAAATAACTAAGTGACTGTAATCATCTAATACTTACTCGTGCACAGTACAGTCATTGTGAGTTGGTTGCGCATACGCAATATGTGGGGTCAATTAGTACCTCAGTGCAGTCAGCTGTGGTACCGTTTACAAGCTTTAATAGAATTAAGCTATGATTTAATATGTCGTGTTCCAACGATGAAGTCAGCTTTAAAGTTTAACGTATAAATATACTGTTTTTTGTTTGCCTGTGTTGTATTTTTCTTATAAAATATTATTTTATTATATTGAACGTGTTATTATTCCACAATAAAAAAAGATCAATATTTGCAAAAAACTTATGACATTGTATATTTTTAATAATAGCAGAAGTAAGCAGAAGTTCGCTTGAAACTCCACCTTGCGGCCATTCATGAAAATTTTGAATTTTAGATTCTTCTTTAAATTTTTTATAAATAAATTTGACTGAGAATGTAATAAGAAAAATATAAAATAAATAATTTCTTACTTCAGGAATCTATGAAAACTTTCCATCTACTACTAAATGAAACATCCAGAAGACTTCAAGCTTTAACTAAACGCTTGGGAACATGTGTGGACAAGTCGCGGCCGTACCACGACGCGGTGGCGTCAGCGTCGACGGCAAGATCTGAATGTCAAAGAGCGGCTGTACAGTTTCAGCGTGCAAGCGGTAAGAATTTTTGATTTTAGCTTCAAGCTTTATCCCTCTCATGGCAAGGTTGGCAGAGGGATCCGCAGGAACTGTGGAAATTTATTGCGTACCATTGCATGTTGAGCGGTGGACTGAACGCCCCGCTTGTCTAGTTAACAGAACGAAGAAAATGAAAATTAAATAAACCATCTTACCCGGGAATCGAACCCACGAACCGTCACGTTTACAGGCAGACGTCTCTGCGTGTCCAAGATGATTTTTGTTTGTTATAAATACTGCTACTACTAACTATAACATGCCATCTGTCTTATATTTTTAGTCATAAAATTGGAAACGATTTCTGAATAGAAATGTAAATTGCAAATGAAGACGAATAATGGATATAGTAAATCTAAATACATAATTTTCTTTACAATGCGTAGAAATCTTGTCAAGATTCCTCCTTAACCGAAGCATCTTGTTTATTTTCTATTAAAAAGAGAGAGAAGCTAGTGATATAGCTGGAACTCCTTACGCCCATGCTACACACGCCCACACTATACATGCATGTTCAAAATTATAAATGTCATTTCATTACTATATGTATATGTGCAAATAACACTGCGTTACAAATGAAAAAAAAAATTAAGTACCCCTTTTGAAATGTCATGTTTTCCTATTAATTCCTATCGTTTAGTAAGAATATATTCATTTTTTCTTTCCATGACGTCTCATTTTTTCTCCATGAAGATGTGACAAATAATGCTAAACATGAAAATTTTCAAACACAATAATGAAATCTAATAAAATGTACCGGATATTTCTTTATTAATCAAGTTTATTTTTTATCTTTTTGGTGTAAATAGTACAAAAAAAATCAATACATACAATTTAAACCCAGAATACCTTTAATTTTGACTTTGTTTTTTGTGTTTTTCTCGTTTTAGACGCCAACAGTATTCGCCTAGCATAGTTATGTCCCAACGGCCTTGAAATTGTTCTTCAAGCTTCTTTATATCTTGGTGGAACCTCTCGCCCTGCTCATTACTGACAGCACCAAGATTAGATAAAAAAAATGAAAAGTGGGAATGAAGAAAGTGAATTTTTAACGACATCCCACAACCCAGCTTTTCATATGCTCTTAACATGTTGTTAACTAGCTGTTCCGCATTTTCGGCCCTATGGTTCCCTAAAAACTCTTTTACAACTGTTTTCAGTGATAACCAAGCATCGAGTTCCTTGTCAGTAAGCTTTTTGTCAAAGTTGGGACCTTTCATCAATGTGCGTATTTGTGGTCTCACGAATATCCCTTCTTTAAGTTTTGCGTCACTTAACTTTGAAAATATCGTCTTCAAATATAAAAATCCATTTGAGGGAGATGTTGATCTTGTTCATAGCTTTGACAAAACTTTTCATCAGACCAAGTTTAATGTGGAGTGGTGGTAAATTTATATTTTTAGGGTCAACTAATGGTTCATGTTTCACATTCAAATGGCATTGACGTTTTGTTTTCCTTTAACCAAGATATGAGAGTAGCATAGCGCGAAACACAAAAAAAACTGTGGTATCCATGGTTTATCTTGTTTATCGTCCAAAATAAAGTAAATATGCACTTCTCACTTATTCATAAACATTTTTTGTTTGTGATTTCAAAATGTACTGTCTACAAACGTAACAAAACTTATTTGGTTCAATTTTGCAGTCGCGACGGCCACTTCATTCAGTATTCATGTTAGATTTTAAAAAAATATGTTTAGATATATCGAGGTTATCGAAAAGAAACGATTTATGAATAAAACAAAACAATAAAAAGTATGATACATCGAAAACCTCAACTGTTTCTTATACGTCCGAAGAGAGGATAGTTTAAATTATTATTGACCTGTACCTAGAAAACTAGACGTGCTGGATACCGCATATATTTGGAACATTTTATCTGTGACTCATTATCTATTCATTACAGCTATCAGTTTAACGGGTACCAAAATCGTGTAACGCAGTGTAATCTTTTCGATAGATCTTTTTTTTATTTGTTGATCAATGCTTTGCTTTTTGTTTATTCGTAATTGTTTCGAAGAAACACCTGCTGTTTTAAAAATATACTTTCCCGTGAGTAACATCACAGTTTACAGGATACCGATTGAACTCAATAAATTGGGCACGTCTTAACTGTAACACAATAGTGTATTTATTACAAAATGTAGGTTTAAATTTTAATCTAATATTTTGGAGGTCGTTTATGAAATCTTTAATCAATTGAAAAAAATAGAGATCTATCTCTATTCTTAAAAAATACTTAAAGAAAACATAAAAATTTCAACGCAGCGGGACTCGAACCCGCGCCCTCCTGCGAACCGTGCAGGCGCTCTCACCACTGAGCCATGCGTTCTACATCACGCCGCGTTGAAATTCTTATATGCTTTTATACAACTTATATCGTTGTTAGCATCACTGTAGGGAGATTTTTACAAATTTCCGCTACCCAAAGACCATTACAAAGAACAATCGTTTGGCGAGAGAGAAACCATCTTTAAAAACCATCAAAAATATCTCTATTCTTTTTTGTATAGGAAACAAAGCGTAATTTATGTGTTCGTTTATATTTATAAAAAAACACTCCAAAACAAAAACGACAAAATATTTTCAAAGACAACAAGAGCTGAAAACAGATTATATTTAGATTTTGTCTCTGACACCTAGACTTACTTTCGTTTCTTAATTACTGTCACAATTTATTAAATTTCAAAATTTCAGTAACAAACAATATTGATGACGAGATTATTTTACTAAACACCAATTAAATACATAGTGGCTTGTTTCGTTTGAACTGCACTATTATTTATTAATTAAGGAAGGGAACTACAGGAACCATATGGACCTAAGACACTCCTTTGCTTAGTTCCTGCTTTTCTACGTCCCCACTTTCCGCCTTTTTCGAAGCATTGCATATTGAGTGGCGGAACTCAACGCTACACTTTGCTTAGTTACCAGAGCAAAGAAAATGGAAATAGATAAATCCATCTTCCCCGAGTGGGAATCGAACCTTGAAACCGTCGCGTTTTAAGGCAGACACTTACGCCTCTGCGCCACGACGGTGCTTAATTTATTAATAAAGTGAATTTTATTCGGAACACTCATCCATCCTAACCAACTTTCACAATAATAATAATAATATGAATCTCATTCTAAGACTACTTTGCTAGGTATTCGACTATATAACACTATGGGGAATCTTATCGGTGTGACAGCAAATGGCTGTCTTCCTGTAGGGCGTTTGGACTCGCCAAGGTCGGTTACGGTCAAGGATTTTATTACTTTAAAATTATAATTTTTTACCTGTACATATATGTAATATGCAAAGGTATAATTTTATATTCCGAAAGCTTTTTTCGTATATAGATTTTATATTTTCGTGTGTCATATATAAAGAATATTTTTAGAGTGCGGCGTTAAAGTGCGGCGTTGAGTTCCGCCACTCAACACGCAACGCCTTGAATACGTTATACGTGTTTTTGACGTTCAAAAAATGAATCATGTATTCTCATTTTGAATAAAATTATTTGAATTTGAATAGGCGGAAATCGGGTAACGGAGTGACTTAACTCTTGGTTTCTGCGTTTCTTGCATGAAGAGGAAACCCCTCTGCTATGAGCAGGATGAAGCTATACATATATTAGGCATATATGTATAGCATCACATTTTACCGTGTGTAAGTTTATATATACATGTAAGTGATATCTGAGTAACTAACATTACTTGGCTATTACTAATCCTCAATTCTGTTTTTTTCTTAAATTTGTTGTTTTCATTTTATAATGAAACCTGTTTGCATTTGCGTATACCTGCTTTAATTGTGAAAAAAAACTACGTATGTATTTTATACGTAAAATGATTAATAACGTGTCTATCTAAAGCATTTACTAGATTAATACTTATATTACTACGCTAGTGCAAAGTCCTCGTCCATTAGCGCAGCGGTCAAATAAATTAAGCCCGGCAACAATTTGCATAAGTGTAACAATGAGTTCTCCCATAACGTATTACGTAATTGAAATACACATAATTTGTACACAAGTATTTTTTTCGAAAGCCTCGTGGCAAAGTGGCACGTCGTCTGCCTGTGGACGACGGTCATAGGTTCAATTTTTAGTAGGGGAGAGGAGAGGAACCATATGGACCTAAGACACTCCATTGCTTAGTTCCTGCTTTTCTACTTCCCCACTTTCCGCCTTTTTCGAAGCATTGCGTGTTGAGTGGCGGAACTCAACGCTACACTTTGCTTAGTTACCAGAGCAAAGAAAATGGAAATAGATAAATCCATCTTCCCCGAGTGGGAATCGAACCTTGAAACCGTCGCGTTTAAAGGCAGACACTTACGTCTCTGCGCCACGACGGTCCTTAATTTACTTAAAGAAAACATATAAAAATTTGAACGCAGCGGAACTCGAACCCGCGCCCTCCTGCGAACCGTGCAGGCGCTCTCACCACTGAGCCATACGTTCTACATCACGCCGCGTTGAAATTCTTATATGCTTTTATACAACTTATATCGTTGTTAGCATCTCTGTAGGGAGATTTTTACAAATTTCCGCTACCCAAAGACCATTACAAAGAACAATCGTTTGGCGAGAGAGAATGCTATTTTTATTAAATATTTTTATGATTTTGAAAGTGTTAATCCACACTGAGGATAGAAAAAATACTTAAAGAAAACATATAAATTTTTTTTTTATAAAAGCATATAAGAATTTCAACGCGGCGTGATGTAGAACGCATGGCTCAGTGGTGAGAGCGCCTGCACGGTTCGCAGGAGGGCGCGGGTTCGAGTCCCGCTGCGTTCAAATTTTTATATGTTTTCTTTAAGTATTTTTTCTATCCTCAGTGTGGATTAACACTTTAAAAAACATAAAAATGGTCCTTAATTTATTAATAAAGTGAATTTTATTCGGAACAAACATCCATCCTAACCAACTTTCACAATAATAATAATAATATGAATCTCATTCTAAGACTACTTTGCTAGGTATTCGACTATATAACACTATGGGGAATTTTATCGGTGTGACAGCAAATGGCTGTCTTCCTGTAGGGCGTTTGGACTCGCCAAGGTCGGTTACGGTCAAGGATTTTATTGCTTTAAAATTATAATTTTTTACCTGTACATATGTAATATGCAAAGGTATAATTTTATATTCCGAAAGTTTTTTTCGTATATAGATTTTATATTTTCGTGTGTCATATATAAAAAATATTTTTAGAGTGCGGCGTTAAAGTGCGGCGTTGAGTTCCGCCACTCAACACGCAACGCCTTGAATACGTTATACGTGTTTTGGACGTTCAAAAAATGAATCATGTATTCTCATTTTGAATAAAATTATTTGAATTTGAATAGGCGGAAATCGGGTAACGGAGTGACTTAACTCTTGGTTTCTGCGTTTCTTGCATGAAGAGGAAACCCCTCTGCTATGAGCAGGATGAAGCTATACATATATTAGGCATATATGTATAGCTTCACACTTTACCGTGTGTATATTTATATATACATATAAGTGATATCTGAGTAACTAACATTACTTGGCTATTACTAATCCTCAATTCTGTTTTTTTCTTAAATTTGTTGTTTTCATTTTATAATGAAACCTGTTTGCATTTGCGTATACCTGCTTTAATTGTGAAAAAAAAACTACGTATGTATTTTATACGTAAAATGATTAATAACGTGTCTATCTAAAGCATTTACTAGATTAATACTTATATTACTACGCTAGTGCAAAGTCCTCGTCCATTAGCGCAGCGGTCAAATAAATTAAGCCCGGCAACAATTTGCATAAGTGTAACAATGAGTTCTCCCATAACGTATTACGTAATTGAAATACACATAATTTGTACACAAGTATTTTTTTCGAAAGCCTCGTGGCAAAGTGGCACGTCGTCTGCCTGTGGACGACGGTCATAGGTTCAATTTTTAGTAGGGGAGAGTGAATTAATTATGATTTTCTTCGCTTTGATATAAAGACATAAAAAAATATCCATCACTCCGTCTTGGCAAGTCACAGCGCGGCGTTGGTTTCCGCCAAGTCAGCGCCAAATGTCAAAATTTAGACAAATTACACTGGTTGAGGAATTACCCGTACTTCCATGGGAAAGGAATGCGTAAAAATAAAAAGATTCTCTCTTCTTTTACTGTTCAGAAATAGGGGATGAAGTATGAAAATATCTCAGAAATGGCAAGAAAAAAAAAGAAGATCTCTACTGTTCTCTCTCTCTCCCTCCCTCCCTCTCTCTCTCTCTCTCTCTGTCTCTCTCTCTCTCTACATATTTCAAGGCATTCATAAAAAAAGTAAATTATTTAAAAATATCTTCATTATTTTTTACACTTTGTCAGGCGGATACATCAGTTTATCATCTTTTGCATACTTTGTTTAAGCATTATTATTATATACATTGGACGGGTGAATGTTTGATGATGATAAGCTCTTGAAAGTCAAATTAAATCATACAAATAATTTACGTAGCTCTATTAAAATATCTCTACCGTTTTATTTTTAATTTACGTAATTATATCGAATTTCACGAGATGTAATAATTTTAATTTTTTGTCACTTATTCATTTTCTTTCTTCATTTATATGCGGATCTACCTCACTAAAGGATTTAAATGAAATATATGTTTGTATATATTTTGTCTGCGTGTTTATGCACCCTAATTTAAGATTTTTTTATAGCTTCACGCTTTATCCCGCATATTGCAAAGTAAGCAGAGGAAACCGCAGGAACCATATGAATCTAGTGTTAAGACACTCCGTTGCTTAGTTCCGACTTTTCGCCTTTTTTCGAAACATTGCGTGTTGAGTGACGGAAATCAATGCTTGCTCTCAACGCAACACTTAATTGATTTAAATACCGTTTCCTCTGTCGTATTTTTAATTTCAATCGGTTCATATATTAAAAAAAATATAATATATACAGTAAAATGAATTATATTAACTTATATATTATAGGGTTCTAAATAGCCAGAAACTGACCCTTTCATCAACATCCATCAATTATAGAAATATTTTCATAATCATTGGATTAACCTACAATTGGACCGTACCAATAACCAAGAAAGTTTTTACGTTATTTAGTGATTTACATATTTTTACGAGAACCCTGTTAAGTCGTAATTGAAATAGATTCCAACAAATCTCGTACAACTAATGTAAATATTGTAAAAAGAGAAACAGGCGCGAGATAAGATTAGACATACTGAATGTGTTAGATATCAGCGACCTTGCTGTTGTAAACATGCCATTGTGGATTCCAGTTTGGCTGTAATTTGTTTTGCATTTTATTGTTATAGGGATTTTATTATATATTATTTGTGGTAATGTTTTAATTGCGCACACTTAGAAAAGCAAGCTTTTAATCTAGAATATTACTTTTAATATCTTTTTATAGATCTCAAAAACGAGGATTGTTGAAGATTATACCCGTTGTTCGAACTTGAACAGTTCATTGTTCAGTGATAATTAATTTTTTTCACTTCAATTGATAACAGATTTGCCCAAAACGTCTTCTAACCAAAAAAGATTCCATCTTTACCATTCTTAAAAAAATATGGTTGCCTGTAAAGTGGGTTTTACGGGCGAAAATTTTACGAGACAACGTCTTTTTCTCGGTAGAATATTTATTGATATGATTAATAATTATAATATAAATTGCACAAATTTTAACTATACAAAATATATGTTGTTTACTAAAACATTGTACATGTGTCAAGTGATACGCGCGGCGGAACGATCATAGTTCGGTGACAGTTGACACATCGTTACGTTACCTTTTTCATATGTGACTCCGAGCCGCAACCTAATTTAAGACGTTGTCACGTCAAAAGATGAAAAATCCTGAAAAACGCATGTGCGCGGGAAACCCACTACATATTTTTAATTGGGGTTAGAAAGTGATTCTTTTTTTTATTCATGGAGTGTAAGATGTTCCTCTCCCTTCCCTATTATCATCTTATTAAATTTTATAACCACTGAGCTGAGTCAGACAACTGAGTCTTAGTGAAAAATTAATATATAGCTTCAGCCACTTTAATAAACAGTTCTTTTAAAAAAAGTATGAAATATTTTAAATTAATATTATTTTCATATTTATGTACTTTCTTATTTATATCATAGACATAAATGTTTTTTTTTTAATTTTATATTTATTTACCTTTGTGTACGCTAATGTCAGAAACGGTGGCATAGATTTAAACGCAATTTTCAGAATTGTATCATATTAGATACGTTTTAGTTTGTTTTAACGATATTTTAGTGGGTTTGACAAATTTAAGTATTACACTAACCAAGTGATATTTCATAAAAATGATTGGCAAACCCTTTTTTACTTTTGATATGATCCCTCTATTTTTACTTAAATAATTTGGTACCTTCCATAAAGAGCTCCACGCTGCAGCCAAAGAGACGGTGACCCTCGCAGAGCAGCGCTTCGTCAGTAAACAAGACGAGTGGCAGTTCGATAGCAATTGGCAGGAAGTGCTGAATCATGCTATTATCAAGGTATACAGAAATATTATAAGTAGATCTTTGATTTTCTCAATTTTTTTACATTTTAAATAGAACAATTTAAACCGCATAATCGCGTATATTGACATTTTTCGGAAACCCGACGTGTCGAAATCTTAGTCCGTCCGTCTACTCGTGACCACTGCAAAGTTTTATATAAAATATTGTAACTGTATATAATTAAGGTTTGTCTTTACTTCTGAGTTTGTATATATTTTTTTATTTGACAAAATATCTAATTTTTTAGGTTGGACCTAGTAATGAAAGCTTTAGACCTCCATTTATAATAGACATTGTGTGCTTAGGATTCATTATAAAAAGTAGAAATATTATATGTATTATGTAGAATATATAAATATATTTTAAGTCCAGATCACAATAATAACAATTTTTATATAACGTTAATATATTTATTATTACAACAAGTATTGAATGCTTTTAGACTGTTGTTAGATAAAACTGCATATATTTAATGTCAGCGCTATTCGAATATTTTTTTTTAGCTTCCCGCTTTATCCCGCACATAGCAGGGTAGGCAGAGGAAACCGCAGGGACCGTGGGTACCTAGTGTTAAGACACTCCGTTGCTTAGTCCCTGCTTTCTCCGTCCCCGCTTTCCGCCTTTTTCGAGGCATTGCGTGTTGAGTGGCGGAACTCAACGCCGCGCTTTGCCTAGTTTACCAGAGCGTAGAAAATGGAATTAGAAAAATCCGTCTTCCCCGACTGGGGATCGAACCCAGAAACCGTCCCATTACAGGCAGACGTTGCGCCTCTGCGCCACGACGGATATTTCTTTTAATTTTTATTGACTAATTTGGACGAAACAACATTAATGTAATTTCTCCTCATATTTTTAGGTTATGGACGCGGAGAAACGTAAAGCGGAGAGTGGCCGTGAACATCAAAAGAAAGCGGCTGCGTATATCGCAGCTGAGCGAAAGGTAAATTACATTTTGTCATACACTATTCATTAATCCATTGTTTTTATTATAACTTATAAGTATTACTTTTACTCTGCTTATATTTTTTGATAATTATTTTCACGATTTTCCTGCAAATTATAAAATGTTTTAAAACAAACTGGAGCTTTAAGGTGAAAACGCTTAGTTTTATACATCTTGGAAATAGCCACAACGGTGTCATAAGGCATTAAAACACTAAAAATACTGTTTATATTACAGGTGACACAACTTGAAGAAAATCTAAAGAGAAACATAATTAAGTCACGAATATATTTCGATGAGAAGAAGCTGTGCGATGAACAGTTGCAAGCGCAGAATGAGAAAATAGAGAAACTGCAACGTCTCATAGCGGACGCCAAGTTTAGATATTCCAAATCTTTGAAGGCTTTGGAGGAGATTTCTGAGGAGATACACAGGAGGCGTGGGGAATACCCGCCGGGGAAGGACGCTATACCGGTAGGTCCAAGGGAACCAGGAGTTGGAGCAGAACGAGATCCAATTCATGATGAGAACGACGTGAACGATGAAGACTCTAGCCTCCAAGAGTTAAGGATGCGTGTGAGAGAACTAGCTCTGAAGCCAATAGATAGGAACGATGTGGAAACAGACGACGCCTGGGCCCAGGAGTTGAATGAGACTATAAACAAACTCGACCAATTACTAATGATGAAGGAAACCAATCAACAGAAGAAATCTAAATTTACTAATAATTCGCCGCGCAACTCCAGTGCCCCATCAACTAGTACCAAAACGGGGAAGTACGTGGAGTCCAAACTTTCTCGTACTAAATCGATTAGTCGCGAAGTTATATATGAGACGAACCCACCTATTGCGAAGTCGGATAAGTCTAAGAGCATGATGTCGTTAGATGTCCTCGCTCTAGCTAGAGACGCAAATATAATGGATAGAGAATCTTATTTAAAGGCGGTCATTGAGGATAAGTCTCCCACTGGAACGTACACGGAGAGCAATTCCGATAGAAACGACAGTCCAGATGATATATTGATGGTGGAGTGTGACTCTAGCGACTCTACGCAGAACCCCGTGATACGTATGACTAGTTCCACTATCACTGATAGTGATAACAGTTAGATTTATGATTTGACGACATTTTTTTTAAATGTTTTTTTTTTAATTTAATGTCTGTTAGATTGATATGGATAGGGTTGCTTGTGGAAAATAGGTTGTGTTGTGAGAATATGTTTCTCTTATAAATACAAGTTGTTTATAACTATGGCGAGACTTGTATGAGTAGATTAAATTGTTTCTACGAAAATTTCTATATGGTAATTAATAGGTATTGGTATGTTATTTTTTATAGAAATTTCATATTGTTCTCCGTCAGTTATATATAATGTTAATTCTAGCGGAAAATAGAGGGCGGAGAGTTTGATCACTAAATTGTCTGTTTCTGAAAATAAAAAAACACTACATTTGTAATTCTCAATGTGTAGATAGAACTATACAATAATTATTATAAATTTATATATTTTTTTTAATTTTACTATGAAGATGTAAACAACGAAATATTTAAATAAATAGATTAAAAATTGGCTAATACTAATAATATTTGAAACAACTAATGAGAGTCTTTCAAGACTTCTCTTGATTTATGGTGTTTCGATCGTGCCAGTTGAAACTATTTCAAGAAATACGTTAATGTTTATTATGAAAGTGAAATGACATTTGTGACGTCACAACGTCACGTCAATGTGAGCACGTTCTGTCCGACTTTTTACAGTTATTTTCATTAAGTAAATTTTGTGGTAAAATCTGATTTTACCCTTATATCAGCTATAGCGTCGTCGTGGTGCAGCGATTGCTTGTAAACGAGACGGTCGTAGGTTCAAATCTCGTGAGGGGGAGTTCATTTACATTTTCCTCGTCTTAGTAACAAGATAGAGCTCGAAATTCTACAACATATTACTAGTATAACTGTATAAAATGTACTTGAAGAAAACATATTAAATTTGAAGGCAGTATTGTAATTTTTATTATTTCTTCATATGTTTATAAAATATATTACGCATAAAGATATATTACGCTGCACGATGCGGCGTTGTTTTTTATGGAAAGGGGACTATTACGGATATATGTACCTTTTTTACACACACACACACACACATTATATATATATATATATATATATATATATATATATATATATATATATATATATATATATATATATATATATATATATATATATATATATATATATATATATATATATATATATATATATATATATATATATATATATATATATATATATATATATATATAAAAATTACGAAACATTGCGTGTTTCTGTACAAGGTCTTGGTTCCCACTCAAGGAAAATATTTTTTTTCACTTCGAGTTCCTCCATTCAACACGCAGTGTCTAAAATGGTGAGAAAGAAAAACAGAAGAGAAATTGTTAAACTGCAACTTTTAATGTAGGTACATACATACTTCTAAATGATACAACGTTACGTTATTACGTCAATTTGCAAATCATTTATATTGAAATATTATATATACACAAATAAAATATATATATATATATATATATATATATATATATATATATATATATATATATATATATATATATATATATATATATATATATATATATATATATATATATATATAACATAAAAGTGTTTTTATATGAAATTATTAAATGCTAATTTTTGGTTCTGTAAGTTTTTCGCAAATGATTACATATACTTTCGATGGACTAGTAACTATTGCCATGATTTTTCCACCGATTCTATTATATAACATATTGACTAAACAACAACTTTTTTTGTTAAGAAATTTGAACTCCGTATTTTATTATTTGCGTTTAATTAATTTATGTAGATAGATCTGAACTGATAGTAATCATTTTCAATTATATAGTTTTCTATACTATATATTTTTCTTTAAATATTTTCTTTTCACCCAGATCTGAGTGATATTAAGAATCATTATTTTGGTTGTGATGGTTGTTTATTTGTTACACCGTTCATTCATTCATATATATATATATATATATATATATATATATATATATATATATATATATATATATATATATATATATATATATATATATATATATATATATATATATATATATATATATATATATATATATATATATATATATATATATAATTGAGAAAATTCCTTTTTTTTTCGTTAAGTTGTGGACGTGTCTTTACGTGTTCAAGATAATATAAAAAATAAACATTTATTATTTACTGTCATGTTCTTATGTCAAAACAAATTAATTATTTAAAAAAGTTTCGTTATACATTGTAATTTTGTTACATCTAATAGAAAGTCTAATATTAAAATATATATTAAAAACTTGTGTATTATTATTAATGTGCAATTAAGAGATTGCAAGAATCACAATTATAAGTAAAAGTTTTATACGTTTCTATATACTTAAGGTTTTTTAAACATATTTTAATCTTAAATCTGCAGTTCTCTTTGAAATATATTATATTTATTCATCAATTAATATGTAAAATGTGTTGACGAAAATGTCAATATTTGCACTAAAATAAATGGTTATATAAATAAATATTTATCAACTAACACACCTTAGAAAGTCTTCACTTTACTGTTGCACCACCTTTACTGTTTAAAGCACAAAACAATGACACGTTTCTCTTTTAATATATCTGATAATAAATGTTTTAAATAAACGTTGGTTTTATTTATTTACCTTAATAACAAACTAGTTTGTTACGTACCCACACTACCCTGGGATCGCTTAGTGAGGCTTCACATAATTTGTTCAATATTACATTAGATCGGAGAATTTTAGCGGCATGTAATTTAACACTTAAAGGCATTTTCTATGTATTCCTTTTAATATAATTTCAATTAGTCAGGCTCCGCATAACTTGTTCACTATTGTATCAGATCTAAGAATAATAGCGGCATGTAATTTAACACTTAAAGGCATTTTCCATGTATTCTTTTAATTAATATAATTTCAACTATATATTAATAAGTAATTTCAATTATAAGACACTCTTGTCTCTAGCATCGAGCAAGTAGTCACCTTTTTAGTTATAAGTTAGAATGTAATTTTTTTTTTAATAAATACGTTTAAAGATTTGGTTTTTTTTGGATCCTCCGCTGCCACCGTACTTAATTAGTTGTCCTTTATAGTTGGCTTAATTTGTAAATATACTAATAAATGAAAATAAATCCGTCGTGGCGCAGAGGCGCAACGTCTGCCTGTAACGCGACGGTTTATGAGTTCGATCCCCAGTCGGAGAAGGTGGATTTTTCTATTTCCATTTTCTTCGCTCTGGCAAACTCGGCAAAGCGCGGCGTTGAGTTCCGCCACTCAACACGCAATGCCTGGAAAAAGGCGGAAAGCGGAGACAGAGAAAGCAGGGACTAAGCAATGGAGTGTCTTGACACTAGGTTCCCACGGTCCCTGCAGTTCCCTCTGCCTACACTGCCATGTACGGGATAAAGCTTCACGCAAAAAAAATTTATATTGACTTTTATCATTTATTTATTGAAATTTTGAAGCATTATCTTCACTTAATTAAACCTACTGACAAAGCTAACGCATTTCAGTTGTAAAAAAAACTAATAACATTTTTATATGATTGTCTCATTAATGACAACAAAAGTAACATTCAGTATAAATACAATTTAATAATTAATCGCCTTAAAATAAAAAGAAATAGCGGGGAACGGAGTGTCTTAACACTAGGTTCCTACGATTCCTGTGGTACTCGCTACCTACCCTACATACCCTATTTTTTATCTTCACGTGAAGATAAAAAATATACTATAATGTTTCAAATATGCAAAATATATTAAATTATATATTTTCTATTTAATTTACAACGTTGAGATAACAAAAAAGGAATAATAATAAAGCAAAATGACAATTTGTGAAATATTTTTTTTATTTAAGAAGTCCTAAGAGTTTCTAATCAATACATAGAGGAAGGCACTTTAACACTACATCATTTCTATAGAAGTGTAAATATTAAATTTCATACAATCATTTATTTATACTAAACCTATAAATAGTATAATTTTATTAAAAAAAAAAAGTAATAAAAGATAATAAAAAATATAATCAACAATAGTATACCTACTTTTCTTATATCACTAATCTATTAGTTAACAAAAACAAAGGGTCTATATTATTTCTATATCAAATTTCAAAAAGAAATATTTCTTAGAAACTGCTCTGCTTTACTTTTAACTTACATTACAAATTAATTAAAAAAAAAGTTTTAATATATTTATAATAAAGTAATCAAGATTTTAAAATGCAAAATTTGGAAAACATAAATATATATATATATATATATATATATATATATATATATATATATATATATATATATATATATATATATATATATATATATATATATATTTTTTTTTTTTTTTTTTTTTCTGTGGACCCGTAAAATAAATAGACCTCTACATCTAAATGGTTATTTGGCATTGTATAATTTACGAAATAAAATGCTGAGAAATTTACAACATTCCTTTTGAATAAGTAAAATAAGTTTATTTATCTATGGCAAATAGGATATATTATGTATGTATATTTAAAATATCTCTATTTTTGTACCCTGTGCATATGAAATGGTTTTTTTTTAATTCTTCATACTAATGCATATTATAAAGATGGAATTATAATTTTAATTTAAAATTTATATACATTGCTTTATTCTTTGCTAATGCATTACTTATAGAAAGGGCCGAGAAAATAGTTTTAATACATAACACACAAAGAGGTAACTACAGAAAATTAATAACAAACATATTTATTTTAAATATGCAATTATATATAATAGTATTATTTAATAAAACATGGAATACTTTATCATTATTTATAAATTATTATTTAATATAACAACGAAACTAGTTAAATGCAATAATTTACTAAGTATATATATATATATATATATATATATATATATATATATATATATATATATATATATATATATATATATATATATATATATATATATATATATATATATATATATATATATATATATATATATATATATATATATATATATATATATATATATATATATATATATATATATATATATATATATATATATTTATATATATACACATACACACATAGTTTTGTTTGTACATTACATTACGGAAGTGGACAAAACCGCGAGATGAACACTAGTCATATATTTAAGCTATCTATACATCTGTACAGAAACATATTAATGATATGAGCGAAATTTCTTCAATTAACTTATTCGAACGTTGTTTTGAAGTAAAACTTAAATATTTTCAACTAGTTCACTTTTAACATAATCAATGAATGAACGAATGAATGGATAACAATATAAAAGAAGCAAAAATAATTCTTATTTAATTTGTATAATATACCATTGAATTATAGTAAACATGTAATTACCTTCAAAGGTACAATATTGAAATAATATAACTAGTTCAATATTTATATAAAAAATAATTATATATAGTTATATATTTGTGTTTATTATGTTATAACTAAAATAAATAAAATAAATGTTTACAGTGACATCTAGTTAACTCTACCATAAACCATAGTTTCGTGCCCAGAGACCTCAAGAAAGACTCGAACATCGGTCCTTCGAGAATTGGGCTCCAATATAAATATTAAAATTTAAATGCCCAGGAATTCATTAATCATCAAAAATCATTAAATTAGAAGGCAATTAGTATTTTTTGAAATAATTAAATAATAAAAATTTTAACCAAATTTGAATATACATTTTAGCTTTTTGTTTTTAAATAAAATAAGCTTAAATATTAATAAGAAAAATAAATTTATTGTTCTTTGACCAAAATGGATGAAGAAAAATGTAATTATAATAATAAAATAAAAAAATATAATTAATATTTAATTACAAAAATTAAAAAAGATATACCAAGGGTACATATACTGATTAAGATTTACATATAAATAATATAATTATACAATTTATAGAGTATATTTAAAAAAAATAAAGATAACGGTAAGGTGTAAGTGCTAAAGTGGTTTTTACAAAATAATTTAATTTATTATCTATATAACTACATAGCATTAATCAAAATGTCGGCAGCATTTTTAAATAGTTTTAACGTTAAAAATACAATAAAACCACTTCTGCCTCATCAATCATATGTAAAATAATGATATATAGAAAATAAATTTTAATTACCTATATAAATACACCTTTCCCCCAATTTACATGGTACTTGTTTTACACGGTTTTCCAAATAAGTTTCTTTTGTTACCATCGCACTACTGCTACTAAATATATAAACATATTTTAACGTACCAATACGTTTTATTTTTATTTTTGTGTACAACTAAAAATATATCAAAATTATGTATTCCTGCAATTTACATGTTTATATATATATATATATATATATATATATATATATATATATATATATATATATATATATATGTGTGTGTGTGTGTGTGTGTGTGTTTGTATATATGTAAAAGGTTCCTCACAGTTTGGAGGCGGGCACGACGTCGCGCCACCACGGCGTCCGCTCAAACACGCCGGGTTGGCTGAAGAACGCCTTTTGGAGATTCTGGTACAACTGGAAATTTAAAAAATTGTAAATTTAATTGGCTTCACGCTTTATTCCGTATATTACAGGGTTGACAGAGGGGACTCTTTGGAGATCCCTTCTCCCCAAGCGGGAATCGAACCCGCAAGTCGTCGCGCATACAGTCAGACGCTGCGCCCCTGTACCACGACTGTCCTGGAATTCTAATTATTAATTGTTATTTATATAATTATTAAAAAATATTTTTGTTTTGTGATAATTATTGTCACAATTTATAATAAAATAAAGTCGCTTTCCGTTGTCTCTCTGTTTATTCTCATAAGAACTTAAACTCTCAAACTTCATAACGGATTTTGATGCAGTTTATATGGTACAGACAAACTCCTCATTTTTAACATTTCTAATGTTTCACACCCACATAATAAAAAAAACTCCTACTCTAAGAAATAAAAAAATTAAAAAAAAAACTAACCTTCCCATCACTTCTGCCCAAAACCGAATTGAGCACGAAATCAGTAGGCGCCAGCGCATCTACAACACTCACAATTTCACTTTTCACATCGTTACACAACTCGAGAATCGAATCCCGTACCAGCCTCGCCATATCGCCTCCTTTAGCGAAACCTCCTTGATAGAACTCAACTAAATTGTCATCTAAGCAATGCAGTCCGTATAACATGAATAGTTTCAACAAAACAGGTTGCAGTTCTTTCTCCTTCTTCTCCATGGATTCCAAGCAAAATATCAGAGATAGATATTCCGCGTACACTTTGGTTAAGTTACGCCATCTGTACACTTGTGTTTTGTTCCTTGCTTGTACTTTGGTTAGGCCTTTTGATAGGTTCAATTCGTTTTTCTCATGCGTGTGTTTCAGAAGCCAGCATATTAGCCATTTGTATGATGATATTATAACTGTGGAGATAATTAAATAAAATTAGGTTATATATAAGAAAATATATACAGATTGTAAATGACAGCGCGGCTTTTTTCCAAACTACCTATAGGGTAAAATATTTCAAAGCTATATACAAAAAACTAGTTAACAATTATCAATAGTTTAGTTATAAGATCATTTTTTCCATTTCACGATATTTATACGTGCTGTGTAACGCGTTAGGTAGTCGTTATTAAATACGAATGACGTATAGATCTCATACTACAAAAATACTATTAAACGCATAAAACTCTCATAATTAAAAAAATAAGCGAATGAGAAAGAGCTATATCTCTTTCTCACTCTGACAGAATATTGTACGCTTGCGTCATACTTGACTAATGGCATTTTATTTTAAAATAATAATTTAATATTTACTTTGTTTAAAAAAATACAAAATAATTTTTATTGAAAATATTACCAATTTTATAATATTATCACATTTATAAAGACGAGTTAAAACTGTGCTTTAATTTAAGGTCGCGACGTCGACACCTTTATGTCCATTAGGAAATCAGTTGTCAAGATGAATGAGTAAATCTATTAAAAATATATTTCTCTACATTTTTTTTAAATAGTTTCCATTCAAATTTATAAACATTACAATAATAGTGTAAATATGCTTTTGTATATGAATGAATGAATGCATGAGTGTATGTGTATGTGTGTGTGACCGATATAAAGTCACTTTATACTTAACATATTATGGGTATATAATATTTGTATTTGTGTTTGTTTATGTTGGGTGTGTGTGTGTGTCTATATGTGTATGTGTGTATATGTGTGTGTGTGTGTGTGTGGGTGTATTAACAGCATACTCACACTGAGGATTCTTCAACTCATGTGTACTCGTGCAACCAAACGTCCTATCTTTTATCGTCCTATAGTCCTTCAAGAAGGCCACAGTGCCCAGTGGTGAATCTATTTCACTGTCGGAGAGTGCGGCTTCATACTGCCTCAGCAACCAGTTACCAGCCTGTTGGGACAGCACGTTGTTGTCTCCTTCATAGGTAACTGTGGGTTCGTGATTACTTCTGATGTCACCTAAGTTTGAACACTGGAAGTAATTTAAATAATTTTATTTGTTATTAAATTAATTATTGGAAATATATAAATATTGTAAGTATATTTAATAAAAAATTGAATCTTATTCCATTGAACTAAGCAGTTCAAAGTCCAGGAGTTATATATTTTAAGAATAGTTTTAGAGTATTTATCTTTAAACAAAAATATAATTTAAAACAATCAATTATTATTAACCATCGTAATAAATACTTTTTCGTGCACAAATCACATTAATTTCACTTTACCTAACTAAGGGACATGGAAGGATCATTTTATTATAGAAATTGAAATCGTTTGCAATCTGCTGGATATGTTTAATTTTTTATTTTTAAAGTATATCAGCACTAAACCTAAAAATATAATAAAAAGAAACATATAAAAAAAATTCAATGATCGCAACGCACTTGCTAGAGGGCGCGAGTTCGAACCCCGTTTCGTTCAAATTTTCAAATGCTTTCTTTAAATATTTATTAGTATAACAAATTAGTCACCTTTAAGTACCCGTGTCCCCCGCACGCCTCCCTGCACTGCTGCGCCGCGTGCAGCGTGCGCCAGGTTAGCTGCGGCTTGCTGCACGACACCATCGCGTGGATCTCCGACACCGCCTCGCTCTGGAAACGATTAATAATAATAATTAATGAAAAACATTCAAATTTAATGAGGAAATGAGATTCAAATCGACTTTTGAGTTGAGAAGTTTAACAATTTTAAATAAAACAATTTAACCGAATTAACGTTTTTTCTTGTGAGACCCGACGTTTCGAACACTGTAGTAGTCCGTGGTCACGGGTAGACTGAGGGTGGCATTCGTCTGTCATTTGATATAATTATTATATCAAACTACCGCCCTTAATAATTATTTATACCAAATGACAGATCTCTTTTAAACATGCATTCTCCAAATGTGTAATGATATCTCTTTTTTTACCGTACATTCTCCTTTGTGTGTTCTCCATTCAAGGTGACATTGGCGAAGTGAATTGTGCTCAACTGGCACGCTCGAAACGCCATAATTAAAGAGAAGAAGAAGAAGAAGAATCAAATGACAGAAGTTTTATTTAAAATGTATAAAAATCGCGAAAATCTTAAAATGTTAATTTAATTTTTTTTTAATTACTGCAATCCAGAAGAAAGCCATAAATGAAATAACAAAATGCGTAAATGACTTTGTTGTTAGATATTTAAAAAAAAAATGATTTATTTGAGTTTTATAACTTTTCTTTTTATTTAGTATAATACGTTAAAAAAAGGGTTTTAGGTAAAAACAAAATGCATAAACGACATAAGTTAATATTTAAATGTTTTTCAAATTTTTTTATACAATATACTATATACGTTATTTGAAATTTCAAATCACATCCCGCATATTGCAGGGTAGGCAGAGGGAACTGCAGGAATTATACGAAACTAGTGATAAGACAGTCCGTTGCTTAGTCCCTGCTTTCTCCGTCCCCGCTTTCCGCCGTTTTCGATGCATTGCGTGTTGAGTGGCGGAACTCAACGCCGCGCTTTGCCTAGTTTCCAGAGCGAAGAAAATGGAAATAGAAAAATCCATCTTCCCCGAGAGGGAATCGAACCCTCAAACCGTAGCGTTTACAGGCAGACTTTTACGCCTCTGCGCCACGACCGTCCTCAAATACTAAAAAAACTTTATCACCTTAAACATACAACAAAAAATATAAGAAAAATATTTACCAAATTGTCCACTCTATGACCAGCGTTGGATTTTTCAACAATATTAAGATAAATGTGTGTAAATTTGTCAATGTACAGACGGAACACGACAGCCGCCGCCACGTGACCGAATAGACGCCATTGCTGTAAAAAAATACCAAATATTATTATAATTAAAAAAATATTAAAATATTAAGTTCTACTTTCTGGGTTCGATCCCCAGTCGGGGAAGATGGATTTTTCTATTTCCATTTTCTTCGCTCTGGCAACTAAGGCAAAGCGCGGCGTTGAGTTCCGCCACTCAACACGCAATGCCTCGAAAACGGCGGAAAGTGGGGACGGAGTAAGCAGGGACTAAGTAACGGAGTGTCTTAACACTAGGTTCATATGGTTCCTGCAGTTCCCTCTGCCTACCCTGCCATGTGCGGGATAAAGCGTGAAGGTAAAAAAAAAAAAAAAAAAAAAAAAAAAAAAAAAAAAAAAAAAAAAAAAAAAAAAACAAAAAAAAAAAAAAAAGTTCTACTTCAAAGAGTGCAAGTTCAATCCCTAATTTAAGTATTATCGTTTCCTCGTTCAGTCTAAACAAAGTGCGGCGTTGAGTTCCGCCATTTACTTAATGCTAAATAATCGAACGGAAATGGAGGAAAGAATTGGAGGAAGACTTTAAGATCATTTTGCCTACAACAACATTAAGAAGTAAAAAAATAGAATTATATATATTTTTTAAAATGATTTCTATATATATTTAATATTTTTGAAGAAATATATATTTAATATTTTTTATATATAAACATAAAAAATATAATAACAAAAAATATAAAAAAGCATATTTTGCCGAAACCCGGGATTGAACCGGGGACCTTTAGATCTTCAGTCTAACGCTCTCCCAACTGAGCTATTTCGGCGGTGAACTTATATGCAAAAATATAAACCAGTTAACGGACAACATGTTTAAAATCACTTAATGTTTAAATTTTTACTTTTATTCAACTATACAATGAAAAAAAAACCTAAATAACATATTGTAAGAGTTTATCATAATCATCAAAACATAATAAAACGGTAATCACAATTATAGTTTATTAGTGTGTTAGCGTATTAAATATTTCATAATAAAAACATAGGATTGTAAGGACAAATATACTATGTTTGTCTGTTTGCATATGCTAATCTTCGAAACTTATGGGCAGAATATCTATTTCGCGTCGCGCATAGGCGCAGTGTTTGCCAGTAAACGCGACGGTGTGTCTGTTCGATTCCCATTCGGGGAAAGCGATTGATTTCATTTCCATTCTCTTCGTCATCGCACATTAAGTTCCATCACTCAACACACAATACCTTAAAAGGTGACGCGCTGAAACGGAAACGGAGAGTCTTAACACTACGTTCCCACTGTTCCACGGCTTCCTCTACAATAAGCGTGACGAAGCTAAAAGTCAAAAGCAGTATAAAGTTCAAAACTCACATGTAACTCGTACTCTATGAGGGGCGTCTCTTTGTCCCGTTCGCCGAACTGCGTGCGGGTCGCCGCGTAGCGCACTGCTATACTTACAGCGCTTGACAGCGAATGGCAACTTTCTTGCATTATACCGATCCGACCTGGAGTTGTAAGAGAAGTGTATATTAAAAATCAATCAATTAAATGTTAAAACGGACACCAAAAGCCAGCCATCATAGGCGAAAACCTAAAAACATATGAAGACAATTTAAAGAAATAAATTAAGATCATTTTATAAATGGAGCTATTGCATGAAATAAAATTAAATTTATAATGTGATTATTTATAGTTAATCGTTATTTTCTATTTCTTCATTTATGTAGCAAAAAGTACATTTTTTTTTTCGATGGAAAATCGTATCGTGCATTTCGCCACCAGGAAATATAATAACACGACTGTTGTTCGACTTCGATTCCCGCTTGGAGACACAACTTATTTTTATTCAGTCAAAATAAAGAGTCGCTCGTTGTTCCAAGATACAATAGCCAATATATTTAACAGACCTGCCGACAAATTCTCCAAAGCAGCGCCCAATATTCTAGAGGGTTCCGAGAAGGAACTTTCGTATATACCGTCCTCTGTCACATCAGCCGTCCTATTTAACAGATTGTCCCGCGGTATTCTGTACTGATTGAACATTATGAATCTGAAATAAAAAAAATACCAACCAATTAACTTCTTTATTGAGTGATAATCGATTATGTAACGTTGTCACAACTTAGATGAGAAGAAACTGAATGCACTCGATGGTTGTTGATGTTGTAGTTTCTAAACATTAGGCGCAAGCCAAAGGGATCTTATTAAAAGATCCGAGCGAATAGATTCGTAATCGATTATAATTAAATTCGATTAACAAAATATTGAACACTTCCTATATCAATGACCCGTGAAGGATATTGAAAGAATTGCCAACTTATTTGCCGTCAAATTTTAATCGTGAAAAGAATTATGCAAAGCCTTAAGATCTTACGAATGACTTTATAGTATTCATTGGATTCTAAAATTTTATAAAATATCGATCAATTGTAAATAGGTAGAACTCGCTGAGGGTTCTAAATCAATTTCAATTCATGGTTAAGACGAACTATACTTTATATAAATTTACGAGTTAAATTTGTAGACAAATATACAAATTTTGTATGAATGAATGAAAAACAATAATAATAATATGAAACGAAAATAGTCTTGAGAATAGATAAGGTAGACGAACAACAAAGTGATCCTATAAGGTTTCTGTTATTTTTATTATTTTCTAGTATGAAAATTACCTGAACTATAATAGCATAATATTTAAATATTCTATTGCCATTATTATTTAAATTTATAAAAATTAAATTTGCATACTTTTTAAAAAAAAAAAATTATACGAAAAGTGCCCAACGAGTCCAAACTCATAACCACTGATCATTCGGCACAGATACCTTATTGCCACATTTTTTATTTCTCGTCAAATTTAAGAACATAAATCATTAACATTATGCCTAGTAATGGAAAGTATTTTTATTATTATCTTAATTGTCAATTGCAATAATCCATTTTTATCAGATATATATTTGTAGTACCATATTGTCGTAATCTATCACCCGACATAGGAAGAGTCTGACCTTGTTACGTTATCTTTTTTACGTAATGACTCATCTTCATTTCATTAGAAAACAGATAAGAGAAACGTAACGTAAATTATCGTAACCTGTTAGTTATAGCGTAACAGATAAGCGAAACGTAAGTTATCATAACTAAAATTTGGCAAAAATATGATCTTATTCTAAATAATATACATTTGTGTAAAAAAACACTTTACATCTATCTCAAATATATTTTTTTAATTATCAATAAAAAATATTTAATTACTACTCACTGATTTTGTAACAAAATGGCTGATAAGTTGGAATCGGACTTTTGAGGGTTCTGTACCAATTTCACAGTTGTAGTTTAGTTGAAAGAAACTTGAATTTGTTCGTTTAAATTTTACGAGCGTTGTCACTTATTTTGTATTAAATCAAATCTATACAATTTACTCTATCTAGCTATTATATATAGCTAGCTATTAAATGTATCGGAAACCAAGAAATTGCACGGAAATCTCGAAGCGCATGTAAATCTCGAATTTGGCCGAATTTTTTAGCGTACCGACCATACAACCCCCTAAATTGTTAAATTTAAACTTTAAAATACATAAATATATATACAAGTACTGAAGCAACAAATATAATTAATTTTAGTTAAAATTTACACCAACAAAACCCAGCAAATTAACGTCAGTTAAACACTAATTGACGTTTTCGTGTACGAAAATTCATATTAATGATTATTATTTACGTGAGGACCGTCGTGGTGCATAGGCGTAAGCGTCTGCCTGTAAACGCGACGGTTTGAGGGTTCAATTCCCTCTTGAGGAAGATAGAATTTTCTATTTCCATTTTCTTCGCTCTGGAAACTAGACAAAGCGCGGCGTTAAGTTCCGCAACTCAACACGCAATGCCTCGAAAAAGGCGGAAAGCGAGGACGGAGAAAACAGGGGCTAAGCAACGGAGTGTCTTAACACTAGGTTTATTTATTTATTCTTTATTATACATACAAACAAAATTAAATGCACAAAAGGCGGGCTTAATGCTAAAAAGCATTTTCGACCAGTCAACCCGGGTATGTGGGAAATAAATGTGAAAGTGTACAAAAAATTGACAAAATAAAAATTAAAAAAAAAAAAAGAAAAAAAAATCATTTTCGAAGATATATGATTGTAAAACTAAATAGAGAATACATATATGATTAAAAGATTTCTATGGTTCCTGCAGTTCCCTCTGCTTGCCCCGCCATGTGCGGGATAAAGCGTGAAGGTTAAAAAAAATATATTTAAGTTGTAAAAACTAAAAAAGACTAGAGGTCGTGGTCACGGTCGGGTTTTCATTTACACGTCACTGCACTATCGTTCTTATATCGTTGGTAATTGTATAATTCATCCTTGATAAGATAAGAATTGCAAATCGATATCGCGTCTGAATCATACGTACTCGTACTACAAATTTTATTACACATTGACTTTATCTTTGAAGCTAATATTTAAAACATATATAAGTATTTATATATTTTTATAGAAGTATTAAAAATTACATTTTGTGAGATAAAACAGTTTTTTTTTAAATTTTATCATAAATATTATAATAATAATAGTAATAATGACTTAAATTATTAAAAGGACCATCGTGGCGCAGAGGCGTAGCGTCTGACTATAAACGCGACAGTTTGTGTCTTCGATTCCCACTGAAGGATTTTTCCTAGGCAAAACGCGGCGTTGAGTTTCGCCACTCAACACGTAATGCCTCGAAAAAGTCTTGTCTTATCTTAACACTAGGCCTATTATGCAATATGCGGGATAAAGCGTAAATTTATATGAAAATAATGTGTTTAAAATTACAATCATAAAATATCGAATAAAAAAAATTGATTTTTTATGACACAAGGCCGCACACTAAAATCATGACCAGAGCATTTTTTAATGCATTTAGAACAACAAATAAATAAACAATCAATTACCTTCAACGACTAAAAAATCTGTTGACATTGTAATATGTTCAAGACTATTGTAAACTAAAAATAAAAAAAAACACTAATAAAATTATACCAAAAAAACTGGTTGTATGGGATACAACTAGTTTTCACGTTTTATTGGAATGAAATTTGAGCCCCCGTTGGAGTTTTAGGGAACCCTGTCAGTATTTATCGGCCCTACTTGCATTTTGAGAAGAATCTACTTATTTCACCGTTATTTATTTCACCGTGCGGGTGCTAGGTTCATCGCGTTGTAGGAAGAGGAGCTCAGAACAATTATTGTAACTTGCAACTTTACGTATACATTTAAAGTGTTGCAAATGCATTATAATACACTAACTTTCGAAATGATTTTCAGTTAATTTTTCATTTTAGTTAGTTAAAAACGTTAGATATTGAATAGATTTTGTTATTGACAGTCAAACTAATTGTAGGTTAAAACTATAAAGCGTAAGTCTCGAATCTCATCTCTCATCTTATCGAATAAAAGGTTAAGAAAATCTTACTATGTATCAATCTTTTCACTTTGTAGTAAAAATAACTTTTACTTATCAACCATGAGGACCGTCGTGGCGCAGAGGGGCAGCGTCTACCTGTAAACGCGACGGTTTGTGGGTTCGAATCCCGCTCGAGGAAGATGGAATTTTCTATTCTCATTTTCTTCGCTCTGAAAACTAAGCAAGCGGCATCGAGTTCCGTCACTCAACACGCAATGCATCAAAAAAGGCGGAAAGCAGGGACAGAGAAAGCAGGGACTAAGCAACGGAGCGACTTAGCACTAGGTTCTTATGGTTCCTGCAGTTCCCTCTGCCTACCCTGCCATGTGCGGGATAAAGCATAAAGACATTAAAAAAAAGTCTTACCCATTATCTATGCCGTTAACACCGATCTTCTCACCCATGTCGCCTACAGTTAACCCAGGGTATGTCTCCAAAGTATCTGGATTCCTTATGGGTACCACAAACCCGTGAAGACCGTGATTAGTGCCATCTGGCGTAATTAGTTGGGCAAAGAGAAGTGTATGTGTGCATGTTCTACCTGAAACAGAAGATGTTACATTTTAATCTTAAAATATATTTGGAGTGAAATGCCTTTCAGGAGACACACAGGGTAGAACGTAGTGTTCAGACACTTCGTTACCGATTTTCCGTATATTTTTTTAGACATCAACTTTAACTTCTTTTAAAAACAACGTTGCAACACGATGGACTATTTTAGATAAAAATATATACTCTCTACATTTCCTTTCAGAGCTCCTTGTTAAACATTGTTACGTTAATTTGCTTTGGAACGGGACACAGTGGGCGACATTTGCGAAAACGTATATAGTGACAGAGATCTTAGTGTCAATTTACTCCGTTTGCCGTTTATTAATCTTACACACTACGTCTTTGCCAAATATATTTTACTCCGAATAAGTATGAGACGAAGAAGGATATCAAATAAAAAAATAAAAACAATATACAAATTGATTAAATTTACATTTCAATAACAAGCACTGTAGAAGTTTCATAGTAAAATTGATTTAACGATAAAACAAACGCGTGCTTAATCACTTTGATTTTGATTGATTTATATTATTGGCATATTATATTGGCATCACGACAAGTTTTATTTTAAGTTAAACTTAAAATTTACTTTCTCACGTAGACAAAGTTTTTACAAATATAGTCTTGAGGTATTATATATATACATATACATATATATATATATATATATATATATATATATATATATATATATATATATATATATATATATATATATATATATATATATATATATATATATATATATATATATATATATATATATATATATATATATATATATATATATATATATATATATATATATATATATATATATATATATATATATATATCCTTAAGCAATCATTTAGTTTATTTTAAAGTCAATTATTTCTATACATACAATTCCTATGTAGTCATAGAAGCTCTTATTCGTCATAGTTATCGTGCGGCCGTTATCTTTGGTAGCTGAGTATTTTTATAGCACGTATCAAAAAGTCCTTTGGGTCATGGAATTTTAATATTAATGGTGTTTCTAATCATTTTTTTATTATAATTTATCAATTGACAAGTGAACATTTGTTTAAATAGAATGAATGAAATAAAGATAAAAAATAGTTATTATTTATTTTACTTAAGCTATAAACTTTATCCGGCGTATAGCAGGGTCGGCACAGATAAAAGTACGAACATAATGTTTAGACACTCCGTTTCTTGCCTTCCGCTTTCTTTCAAGGCATTGCGCATCGAACGGAGGAACACGACGCCAGAGCGAAGAAAATGGAAATGGAATAATCCATTTTCTCTGAAAAGCAATCAAACCTATAAACCTTCAGACAGGCAGACGTACGTATTTGCGCCACGGCGGTAATTGAAACAGTAAATTTATATATAAATAGGATTTATAGATTATTTTCATATGTATACAGTAGGGGAGGGTTACAACCTTGGCACTTTCTACAACAACTAGACACTCTACTACTCAACACTATGTCTTGCCCACTCCGTTTTGGCCAATTAAAAGAAATAAACAAAATTTCTTGAGGTATCTTTCACATTTTTTTTCAGATTTATGGTCACTGAATTTTGAAAACTTTAACTTGGTTAACTAAGTTAAGCTATGTTAAGGTATATATATATGAAGACCGTCGTGGCGCAAAGGCGTAAGAGTCTGCCTGTAAACGCGACGGTTTGTGGGTTCGATTCGCACTCGGGGAAGATGGATTTTTCTATTTCCATTTTCTTCGCTCTGGCAACTAGGCAAAGCGTGGCGTTAAGTTACGCAATGCCTCAAAAAAGCCGGAAAGTGAGGACAGAGAAAGCAGAGACTAAGCAACGGAGTGTCTTAACACTAGGTTCATATGGTTCCTGCAGTTCCCTCTGCCTATCCTGCCGTGTGCGGGATAAAGCGTGAAGATATAAGGTATATACAGAAAATATTTAAGATATCTTAAAAAAAAGGTTTCCTGAATATCAAACAATAACTGAAATGAGTCACAAGTTCTAATCAATTACAGTGTAACACACCTGTAACTTTTTAATTAGCTCATTAAATATTTATTTAGTACGTAGTTAACATATATGTCTTGAAGGCAGTCGTTGTATTTTTATTGCGAAATTAATAGAATATGTTTATGGGTTTTTCATATAAGATATATTTTACAAGAAATATATAAAAGAAGACAATTCTGCTATAAAAGTGAAATACTATTTATCGATTCCTGATAACAATCATAAATATAATATATTATGAAATAGAAAAACAAAGCTGGAAACCCTGTTAAAAATATATATAGGTTAATAATCTAAACTGCTTGCCATATAAATCTTATAATTAAGTAATACTTTAACAGTTATGAGTTAGTCTATACTAATATTATAAAGAGGTAACATTGTTTGGTTGTAATGAATGGGCTCAAAAAGTACTGGACCAATTTTAATTTTTTTTTACCATTTTTAAGCTACATCATCCACGAGTAACATGGGCTATATTTTATTTTGAAAAAAAAAATAGGGTTTCTTAACATGTTTGGGTTTTTATGTTACCTATTTTGCGTACGCTGCCTAAACTATAAAAGATAGAACACTACAATGTTTTGTCGAGTCAATCATTTTTTTTATTTAGAAATTTTGATTTTTTTAACTCCTTTTAATCATGTTTATTTTACTAACGCTAATAATCCTTACTAAAATAAATTATTTCATCACTAAATATAGTTTATTTACATTATATTTGGTCTTTCAATGATTAAAATTGGACACTATGTTTTGAAGTTATGGTCAAAATAAAATATTACGGTTTCTACTGAACCACCACGACCAATCCACAGAAATACAATCTGTGCAGCCTGCAAATGATGGCTGTCGTCGCCTGTTTGTTAATGTGTCTTTGAATTGACCTATTTTGCTGATTGTGCTATTCTTAAGTAGGCTTTTTTAAAGCGGTAGCCGACAACTGCGCGGGCGGAGCCGCGGGCGTTCGTTAGTATTTAATAAAATAAATTAGCTAACTAACATGAGGTCAAGCCTTCAACTGTTACTTTGTAACAGCCGCATTATATGCTATTTAATAACTGCCAGTACTTAAAATGATTGCGGGTTCAAACCCAATTCGGTCTGTATATTGTGACAAGTTCTACCTTCTACCACAATGGAACACGTGGCACGCCAAATATAAATGGGAAGTTTAATGACAATATTCACCCTTTTCCATGTAGAAGTGTGAGAGTATACATACATAAACACAGAAATACACACACACACGCACGCACACACGCACACACACACGCACACTTACATATGTATAATATGCAAAGATACATATGACAACATATATCAAAGGCATTGCCGTACATTAAGAATACCGTACCTTGACTACCCTGTACCATTGAACTTGACACAAGTCTCTTAATCCAACACTAATCAGAATTTATCTGTAGCATAAACGTTTAATAGTGTATGTATATATATATGTATATATATATATATATATATATATATATATATATATATATATATATATATATATATATATATATATATATATATATATATATATATATATATATATATATATATATATATATATATATATATATATATATATATATATATATATATATATATATATATATATATATATATATATATATATATATATATATATATATATATATATATATATATATATATATATATATATATATATATATATATCCGTATAAATTTATATGACACATATATATATATATATATATATATATATATATATATATATATATATATATATATATATATATATATATATATATATATATATATATATATATATATATATATATATATATACATATACATATATATATATATACATATACATATATATATATATACATATATATATATATATATATATATATATATATATATATATATATATATATATATATATATATATATATATATATACATATATATATATATATATATATATATATATATATATATATATATATATATATATATATATATATATATATATATATATATATATATATATATATATATATATATATATATATATATATATATATATATATATATGCGGGTAGATGCTCAGTGAGAACACACGTCTTCTTTTTTGCTCTTATTTTTATTACTTTATTATTTAGTAAATATATTAATGTATTTGTAAAGAAAAGTTCCTGCACCTACCAGTGTCTTTATCCTCTAATTCAAATCATATGAGTTAAATCACAACAACTTCCAGACCAGTAAGAAAAATTTATTAATATACAATCACAGTTACAATAAGAAAAACCAATCAACCAATCACATTTATATTATGGAGTCTCTTAAACAAAATATTGGTGAGCTAAAAGAGCTCTTTGAATCTAGAATGGCAGAGTTTCAAAAAAATCTGCAAAGTTCATCTATTCCTGCCACAAGTCCTACCTCCAATATTGCATCACAATTTAACTCCTTCAGAAGTTTTGTTATGAGTGCACTGGAGGCACTTCAATTACAGCTTAGTGTGCTTAACGCTAAATTTGATGAATTGGAAATGAGGTCCCGGAGAAAAATTCTTCTTATTCATGGTGTCCAGGAAAACTCTTCCAATGAAAAAGTTGCTTCTACTGCTGTCAAAGCTCTTTTAGAACACCTAAATATGCCAGATTTAAAACAGGAGAGTATCAGCCACTGTCATCGTTTAGGGCGCTCAACTTCTAACAAGCCCAGAGCTATACTAGTGAAATTTCGTGACCTTTCCCTCAGAAATAAAATATGGTTTGCTAAATCAAGCTTTAAAAACTCTGGAGTAACTTTATCTGAATTCCTCACTAAGGAACGGCATGAAACTTTCCTGGCAGCTCGTCAACGATTTGGTATCTCCAAGTGCTGGACCAAGAATGGTCATATTGTAGTCGTAGGTGCTGATGGTATGCATATTCGTATCACAACTATGGCTGAATTAAACTCTGTGGCTCAAACTTGCAGTGAAAAACCTCCATCAAGCTCTGCTACTACCAGTGGTACAACAAATCCCAACCTTAAAGCCACTAACTTAAGGTCTAAAAGAGTACTTAAAAAGTAAGTCTCTTATGGTATATGTTTTTTGCATTAAGTCTGTTTTTATGTTTTCCTTTTCTATGTTTCTGTTTATTGTTATACTTATTAAGCCATAATAATATGTAAATACTTTGTTTATATACCATGTTGAAGGTGTTGGTATATTTATCACTATACTTAAGTTCTTAGTTCACTTATTTAATACCCACAAAACCTTTTTTGCAAAAATTAATGACTATTTGTTTATTGTCTTTTAACTGTCAACAGTTAATATCGCTTGACGTTTCGTATTAGTGTAGACAATGTCAACTATAAGTTGCATTTACAAAGCAGGCTATTAATTACTGTTTTGCCTGTCAGTTTGACATTGTTGTATTTATTGTTTTTCTTTTTTTTTTTTTTTTTTATGTGCATATTATTCATCTACTTCTTAAGGCTTAAACTGTTGTGTAACCTTGTTTTATTTCATTTTATTTATTTACTTTCTTTTTTTTTAATTATTATTATTTTTCTTTTTGTATAAATTAGTTTTTCTTTTATTTTATTTTTTTTTTCCTTTTGTTTTGTATTGTGAATATTCTCTTATCTGATACTGGTAGGTTAAAGGAACTTTATTATCCTTATTTTACATTTTATTTGTATTTATTGTATTCGTTTTTATTGTTTACATATATTTATTCTATATTTTATTTATATTTATGTATTATGAATATTTGTATTAATAATGTTGGTATAATTCATACATCTGATAACGACGACCTTTCCAGTTTTACAACCGCTTCATCTTCTGACGATAGCTTTCATAGTTCTTATATTCCTCTATGTTCTACTCTCAATTCTACCTTCTCTTCTCTTTCTAAAAATTTCAATGCTGTTCACATTAACGCTCAAAGCATTCCCGCGCATTACTCCGATCTCATTTCTACGTTTGACAGCACCAATATTCACGCAATTCTAGTTTCCGAAACATTCCTTAAGCCAGCTCTGCCATCCCCTTCTTTTCACCTCCCTAATTTTCACTTAATACGGAACGATCGTATAGGTAAAGGAGGTGGCGGTGTTGCCATCTACCTTCGTAACCATATTCCCTTCACTATCCTCAGCAAGTCTGAATCAAGTTACTCTGATTCGTCTGAACATTTATTTATTGAAGTTTTGTTTGACAGAGTTAAACTTTTATTGGGAGTTTTTTACAGTCCGTCCCTTCATGTTGATTATTTTGATGGCTTTGAAAGTTTGCTTGAGTCGTTTGTACCTAATGCTGATCATACTATTATTATGGGAGACTTTAATACCTGTCTCATTAAGAATGATGTACGTGCCAAGCGACTCTTAAACATTGTAAACAGTTCCGACCTTAATGTTCTCCCATCCAAAGCTACTCATTATTTTCCTAATTGTCTACCTTCTCAACTAGATCTTTCTTTCGTTTCCTCTCTGAATCATGTTGAAAATCATGGACAGTTACCAGCTGAATCCTTTTCTTACCATGACCTGATCTACTTGTCCTACAAAATACGTCCTCCTAAGTATAGACCAACAATAGTGATGCGTCGCAGTTTTAAGAACTTTAAAAATGAACATTTCATGAGGGATTTAAGTAACATTGATTGGAATGCTGTTTTTAACGCCAGTTCAATTGATGAGAAGCTTGATATCTTCAACTCCCTACTCACACAAGTATTTGATAAACATGCTCCTTTTCGTCCAATTAAGCTAAAACATCTTCCTGCCCCTTGGTTAACTCAGGAAATAAGAACCCTTATGGCAAAACGTAACCGAGCGAAGTTTAAATACAAACATAACCCCACCGATTTTAATCTCGTTAAATATAAGCAGCTTAGGAATCGCTGCAGTAGGGAGTGTAGGGATGCCCAGCGGCGGTATATCCATTCTACTATTGAAAACAGTAGCCCTGCCAAAACCTGGAAGTTTCTGCAATCGCTGGGAATCGGACGCCAACCTTCTACCATCTCTCAAAACATTGATCTCGATGCTCTGAACAGATTTTTTGCCACAACCTTACCGATTGACGACAAAGTTAAACAACGTTCACTTAATCATCTCCTTTCACTACCTGCCCCTAGTTATCCTTCCTTTTATTTCAGTCCCGTTGACTACAGTGATATTAGGCTTCACACACATTTAATTAAATCAGATGCTACAGGTAATGACGGAATCAACCGTAAAATGATTCTCCTAGCCCTTAATGCGATTTTACCAGTTCTTTCCCACATTTTCAATTTCTCCCTATCCTCGGGCGTTTTTCCTAGTGTTTGGCGTAAAGCTCATATACTCCCGATACCCAAAACAAAAAATCCTGAATCCTTTTCTAATTATCGCCCTATCTCTATTCTGCCCTTTTTGTCTAAAGTATTGGAACGTATTGTCCATTTTCAATTAAATAGCTATCTGCACAAGAACAACATTCTCTCTGAGTACCAGTCTGGCTTTCGTAAGGGTCACAGCACAGTTACAGCTCTTACTAAAGTTTGCGATGACATACGTTCCAATATGGACAACCAGCAACTGAGTGTACTAGCTCTGTTGGATTTCAGCAACGCATTTAATACGGTTGATTTCGAATTACTGCTAGCCATTCTACGTTCTATTAATATATCCCCCGAGGTTGTGATGTGGTTTCGTAGTTACTTGTTTGGTCGTCAGCAGTGCATACATGTTAATAATAAATTTTCTTCCTTTCATCCTCTATCATCAGGAGTGCCGCAAGGCAGTGTCCTTTCTCCTTTGTTATTTTCCATCTTTATAAATACAATCTCCCAATCCCTTTCATCTCCTTTTCATCTGTATGCAGATGACCTGCAGGTTTACGTTTCCGCTCCTCCTTGTGATTTGAACGGTGCTATTGCACAAATTAACGAAAATTTGGAAAGAGTCTGCACCTGGTGCAAAGACTATGGGCTTCGTGTTAATGCAGCAAAGTCGCAGGTTATTTTAATTGGCAGCTCTCGGCAACTTGCTAAAATTAATTATCATTCTTTACAGCCCGTCCGCTTTGATAATTCTATTCTTACTTTTAGCAATGCTGTAAAAAATCTTGGTCTCTTTATAGATAGCTCCTTTTCCTGGTCCGTGCAAATTGCGGAAGTCAGTAGGAAAATTTTTGCTACAATATCGTCACTAAAGCGCTGGAAATACTTAATGCCAATTAAGACCAAAATACTTTTAGCGCAATCTCTTATCCTTCCTATTTTAGACTACGCAGATTGCTGTTATTCGGATGTGACTGAGGATCAACTTAATAAGCTTGAAAGATTACAAAATATGTGCATAAAATTCATCTTCGGCCTACGTAAGTTTGATCACGTCACAGAATACCGTTGCAAACTGAACTGGCTAACTATTAGACACCGCCGCAATTTACACATCCTTTCTCTCCTTTATTCCATTCTGTTTAATCCTTTCTCTCCCAACTATCTCAAGACTCGCTTCAAATTTATGGGTGCTGACACTAGTTGTCATTTCCAACTTCGGTCAAGGTCTGAGAACCGGTTAATGCTACCAACAGCTAATACCCGCTATTATGGTGAGTCCTTCTCTATGAAAGCCGTAAAACTATGGAACATGGTTCCTCCAGATATTCGTCACTCTAAATCTCTTAATATATTTAAAAGTCGTCTACGTAATTATTATCTTTCCCTATAATAAATGTATGCGTTTGTGTAGGTATATTTTTATAAATAATATATATTTAGGTTTATGTTTGTTAATGTATTTATATATTTAATTACATATTTGTACTTTCTTATGTATGTATGGTTACCTGTATATGTATTTATTTGTATGTGTATTTGTGTGTGTATGTGCTTATGTATATATGTATTTCCTTGTATGTATTTATATTTATATTTTTATGTGTGTTTGCGTATGTTTTATGTCTATGTGCCTCTGTATATATAAGTTTGTTTAAAGATATTTACACATTATTTTTTAAGTTCGTAATTTGCACTATCCGTATCTGTTAAGATTACATTCCTCTCGTCAAAGGTTGTCTGTTAGAGATTGCTATAAGCAATAAGACCGCCTTTGCACGCTCTGTTTGTTTATATTTTTCTTTGTTTATTGTGTATCTTTGTGTGCAATAAAGTTTTTATCTATCTATCTATCTATCTATCTATATATATATATATATATATATATATATATATATATATATATATATATATATATATATATATATATATATATATATATATATATATATATATATATATATATATATATATATATATATATATATATATATATATATATATATATATATATATATATATATATATATATATATATATATATATATATATATATATATATATATATATATATATATATATATATATATATATATATATATATATATATATATATATATATATATATATATATATATATATATATATATATATATATATATATATATATATATATATATATATATATATATATATATATATATATATATATATATATATATATATATATATATATATATATATATATATATATATATATATATATATATATATATATATATATATATATATATATATATATATATATATATATATATATATATATATATATATATATATATATATATATATATATATATATATATAATATATATATATATATATATATATATATATATAGGCGTAGGCGTAAGCGTCTGTCTGCAAACGCGACTTCCGCTTGGGGAAGAAGATTTTCCTATTTCCATTTTCATCGCTCTCGAAACTAGGCAAAGCGCGGCGTTGAGTTCCGCCACTCGACACGCAATGCCTAGAAAAAGGCGGAAAGTGGGGACGGAGAAAGCAGGAACTAAGCAAAGGAGTGTCTTAACGCTAGGTTCATATAGTTCCTGCAGTTCCCTCTGCCTACCCTGCAATATGCGGGATAAAGCGTGAAGCTATATATATATATATATATATATATATATATATATATATATATATATATAGATATTCATGAATAAATAAATAATTTTTGAAAAAACACAAAATTCGCGATACTTTTTGAACACACCTCGTATATATATATATATACATACAATTCTTATGTAGTCATAGAAGCTCTTATTCGTCATAGTTATCGCGCGGCCGTTATCTTTGGTAACTGAGTATTTTTATAGCACGTATCAAAAAGTCGTTTGGGTCATGGAATTTTAATACGAGGGTCAAACTGAAAGTTCTTAGAAAATCAAAAACTAAGCATTCTAGCAAGTTATTAGTTTTATTATAACTTTTCAAAATAGCGTCCATTTACATCAATACATCGCTGCATTCGATGGAACCATTGAGAAAAGCACCTTGCTCACTCGGCCTTAGGGGTCTCTTCAACGGCGTTTTGAAACGCAGCCACTGCTTCTTCGGCGTCCATAAAATGTTTCCCTCGAAGTTTTTCTTTTATTTTCGGGAATAAATAAAAATCGTAGGGTGCGAGGTCGGGGCTATACGGCGGGTGACCCAATAATTCCACGTCTAAGGTCGCCAAATAGTCGATCGTTTGCCTGGCTATGTGCGATGAGGCATTGTCGTGATGAAGGAGGATCCTGTTGCGAGGTCGTTTCTCTCGAACTTTTTCCAAGACAAGTGGCAAACAGTTGTTAGTGTACCACTCTGCATTAACCGTTTTCTGATCCTCTAAGACAACTGTCGCCTGTCTTTCCGAAGAACGAGGCCACCATCTTTTTTCCAACACTTCGACCTCTCTTCACTTTAGTTGGCAACTCTTCGGAAGGAAACATCCACTGAGCAGACTGTCTTTTGGTTTCCGGATCGTAACAGTAAATCCAGCTTTCGTCACTCGTTAGTATGTCGAACACAGCATTTGAGTCACCTCCGTTAAATTTTTGGATCATTTCTCGGCACCAATCAACACGGCGGAGTTCTTGAGCCTCAGTCAAATTATGCGGTATCCAGCGGGCACAAAGCTTCCTGACCGCTAAATGTTCATGGTGGATTTTGTTCACTTGACTCATACCTATGCCTGGACTTGTCCGAATCTGCTGATAGGTCACTCTTTGTCAGTCTTGTCAGTCTCTGTCATACGCCGCACAACACTGATATTATCTTCAGTCGTCGCTGTAGAAGGCCGTCCCTCACGCAAATCATCGGTGAGATTAGTTCGACCACGTTTGAATTCATTAAACCAGTTGTAAACTATGGCACGAGATGGGGCTTCATCGTGAAAAGCCAATCGAAGTCTATCATAACTTTCTTGTTGACTTATATGACATCGAAAGTCATAAAAAATCATTGCACGAAAATTTTCTCGGCTTAAATTCATTCTGACGTGCACAGATAATTTTCAATTTGCCGCCAAATCGTAAAACAAATGACAAATGAATGAAATGTATACTCAATAATATTGGTAAAGAGTTCTATTTTCAAAATTTAAACTTATTTTTTTAATATAATGCTTTTAAGTTGCCAGTTCTAAAAACTTTCAGTTTGGCCCTCGTATAAATGGTGTTTCTAATCATTTTTTATTATAATTTATCAATTGACAAGTGAAGATTTGTTTAAATAGAATGAATGAAATAAAGATAAAAAATAGTCATTATTTATTTTACTTAAACTATAAACTTTATCCAGCGTATAGCAGGGTCGGCACACATAAAAGTAAGAACATAATGTTAAGTTACTCCGTTTCTTGCCTTCCGCTTTCTTTCAAGGCATTGCGCGTCGAGCGGAGGAACACGACGCCAGAGCGAAGAAAATGGAAATGGAATAATCCATTTTCTCTGAAAAGGAATCGAACCTATAAACCTTCCCGCTTACAGGCATACGTACGTATTTGCGCCACGGCGGTAATTGAAACAGTAAATTTATATATAAATAGGATTTATAGATTATTTTCATGTGTATACAGTAGGGGAGGGTTACAACTTTGGCACTTTCTACAACAACTAGACACTCTACTACTCAACACTATGTCTTGCCCACTCCGTTTTGGCCAATTAAAAGAAATAAACAAAATTTCTTGAGGTATCTTTCACATTTTTTTTCAGATTTATGGTCACTGAATTTTGAAAACTATAACTTGGTTAACTAAGTTAAGCTATGTTAAGGTATATATATATGAAGACCGTCGTGGCGCAAAGGCGTAAGCGTCTGCCTGTAAACGCGACGGTTTGTGGGTTCGATTCCCACTCTAGGAAGATGGATTTTTCTATTTCCATTTTCTTCGCTCTGGCAACTAGGCAAAGCGCGGCGTTAAGTTAATATTTAAAACTTTAAATAGCCTCAAAAAAGCCGGAAAGTGAGGACAGAGAAAGCAGAGACTAAGCAACGGAGTGTCTTAACACTAGGTTCATATGGTTCCTGCAGTTCCCTCTGCCTACCCTGCCGTGTGCGGGATAAAGCGTGAAGATATAAGGTATATACAGAAAATACTTAAGATATCTTAAAAAAAAAAAGGTTTCCTGAATATCAAACAATAACTGAAATGAGTCACAAGTTCTAATCAATTACAGTGTAACACACCTGTAACTTTTTAATTAGCTCATTAAATATTTATTTAGTACGTAGTTAACATATATGTCTTGAAGGCAGTCGTTGTATTTTTATTGCGAAATTAATAGGATATGTTTATGGGTTTTTCATATAAGATATATTTTACAAGAAATATATAAAAGAAGACAATTCTGCTATAAAAGTGAAATACTATTTACCGATTCCTGATAACAATCATAAATATAATATATTATGAAATAGAAAAACAAAGCTGGAAACCCTGTTAAAAAATATATAGGATAATAATCTAAACTGCTTGCCATATAAATCTTATAATTAAGTAATATTTTAACAGTTAAGATGGCGTACGTATAGTTTCTTGTTATTCATATGAGTTAGTACTTAATAAAATAAATTAGTTAACTATCTAACATGAGCTTCAAACCCAATTCAAGGTCTGTATATTGTGACAAATTCTACCTTTACCACAATGGAACACGTGGCACGCCAAATGTAAATGGGAAGTTCAATGACAATATGCACTTTTTTTATATAAGCGTGTGCATTGCCGTACATTAAGAATACCGCACCTTGACTACCCTGTACCCTTGAACTTGACACAAGTCTCTTAATCCTAAACTTTACATAAACTTTATATATATATATATATATATATATATATATATATATATATATATATATATATATATATATATATATATATATATATATATATATATATATATATATATATATATATATATATATATATATATATATATATATATATATATATATATATATATATATATATATATATATATATATATATATATATATATATATATATATATATATATATATATGTGTCTTATAATTTTATACGGACAAAGCTCTAGAATGTTAATAAGCTTTAGATTATTAGGCACTTAATATGCGTAACCTTAACATTGCCAATCGAGATAGTTGCGTAACCATCAAATTATATTACGCCATATTTATTTTATTTTCACGCATCGCGCGATATTTAATAGATCTAAAATGGAGCTAAAGTATTATTTTTATTTGTACTTTTCTTCTTTTGAATATAGATATTCAAATATTAGCTTCTAATGTTATTTAACAGGTCCCAAAATAATAAATGTTATTACAGTGAAAATTCAAACAAAACTGTTATATTATTGATATGTGAAAATAAGAAACAGATTTTAATAAGACGATTAGAATATTATTATTATTAAAAGAGTGACTGGCAATAGAAAATAAAAACAATTCATTTCTCCGAGTAGGATTCGAACTCACAACCTGCGTTTAAATCAGAACTTTTTTTACGAACCTATTGAAATAAAACTCTACACTCTCTTTAGAATTGGTTAAGCCGTTGCTGAGATTAGCGCACACACACACACACACACCGAAAATCAGATATTTTCTTCGGGTTAAGTCCCATAATGTTTATAAATGAAATAATATACCTATAATAATGTGATGAGATAAGAAGATATACTTGAAGTATACATTCTTTCCACAGCGATTAGTTACATTATTATTACATGTAGTATGTATGATAGTAATATGGCTAAATAGATTGTTACGTAATAAAATATTTGTAGTAGTAAAACGTCTAACAAAATTATTGTGCTTTTATCGAGTTTACTTTCGTAAGTCAAATGTAAGAGACTGAACGACCGCGTGACCATACGACTTCTGACAAAATAAAAAGTAATTTTTAATAAAATTACTATGCAGTTTCTAAAATATTAATAAAATACAAAAAATTTAAAGAGATTACAAATAAAACTTTACATTGTATGGTAAAAAAACGTAGATTCCTTTTTTTGAATTTAAATGATTCTCTAAGCGTAAGGGTAAAAGCAGTTGTCATTACAACATCGTAATTACAGACGATGGCATTTTAAAATATCTCGATTTTCACTAAATATTATATATATATATATATATATATATATATATATATATATATATATATATATATATATATATATATATATATATATATATATATATATATATATATATATATATATATATATATATATATATATATATATATATATATATATATATATATATATATATATATATATATATATATATATATATATATATATATATATATATATTTAGCTTCACGCTTTATCCCGCATATTGCAGGGTAGGCAGAGGGAACTGCAGGAACTATATGAACCTAGCGTTAAGACACTCCTTTGCTTAGTTCCTGCTTTCTCCGTCCCCACTTTCCGCCTTTTTCTAGGCATTGCGTGTCGAGTGGCGGAACTCAACGCCGCGCTTTGCCTAGTTTCGAGAGCGATGAAAATGGAAATAGGAAAATCTTCTTCCCCAAGCGGAAGTCGCGTTTGCAGACAGACGCTTACGCCTCTGCGCACGAAGGCCCTCAATTTTTCTATTAGCATCACAATTTACTATGTTGTACAATAGTAGTGATATATCACTACTTTTTAAATTTTTATAATCCCAAAAAATAAAGAATGTCTTATTCCTGTTGGAATTACCCTAACTGTTCGCCTACACTCCCTAAGAAGGGTTCTTCTTAGGGAGTGATGGTAAATGTATGGTTTTTACAATGCCTGATTTGTTATACGCCATTATAACTCGTGAACTCTAAAGCGACACGCTAAATAAAAAAACATCCTACCTAAAATAAAATATCTACATTATTACATAAGTAAATATTTATTTTTTATTAAAATTAAAAACTTTAAATAGCCTCTTATTTTTGACTGTATGTACTTCCTTTTTATATAGTTACTTACTGTTGTATGTACTTCCTTTTTATATAGTTACTTATGTGCGACTTTTAGATTCTGGTACACAGGCTAATTAAGAAAATAAAAAAAAAAGCCGTGTCCGCATTTTATAATCTGTCAAAAATACAAATATAAATAATGTATTAATTAACCGTTTATAAATAAAAATAATCCAAGAAGAGTATGAAATATTATTTATAAAACATTTGTTTAATAAAAGGAGTTTTCGGTATTTTATATTAGGTACTAAAGAAATAAGTATGTAAGGGTAAACCAAGCAAATGTATATTAAATGTATATCAAATAGCATGCATGTATAAGTTACTATATTTAAAAAAACACTATACAAAAATGAAAAAGCACATATAATGTATAAATAAATTTTAATTTTGAGGACCGTCGTGGCAGAGGCGCAACGTCTGCCTGCAACGCGACGGTTTCTGGGTTCGATCCCCAGTCGGGGAAGATGGATTTTTCTATATCCATTTTCTTCGCTCTGGCAACTAAGGCAAAGAGCGGCGTTGAGTTCCGCCACTCAACACGCAATGCCTCGAAAACGGCGGAAAGCGGGGACAGATTAAGCAGGGACTAAGTAACGGAGTGTCTTAACACTAGGTTCGTATGTTCCTGCAGTTCCCTCTGCCTACCCTGCCATGTGTGGGATAAGGCGTATAAATAAATAACAGTAAAAAGTTAGGTTAAAATGTCTAAATGTTAAGATATCCAAAGAGTGTGTTTTCTTTTCAGTATTTTTGTATTTTTCGTGTGGATGAACATTTTATATATAAATAATTTTTAAAATATATACTTGTAAGTACCAAAAAAAAACAAAAAATATTATGAAATAAAATGTAATGTAACATATATGAAATAAAAAAATCAGCCTACAAAAAATAATAATACAAAATAAATTAACTAAATTAAAGTTACTTTTTTCACAAAAGGGGAGAACGGGGCAAAAAAGCTAACATGCGCATATTAAATTAAAAATAAAAAAGTCACACAATAGTTTACCTAGATTACCAACCCAGCATTTGGCGGCCTCGAAGTCAGGTGTGTGTATGACGAACTGCTTGTGTCTGGGGTCGTAGGTGGCGGTGGTACGCATTAGCCGCGCATCTGATCCATGTGCTACTTCAGTTAGGGCGAAGCTCGCTAGAATCTATGGACATACAGATATATATATATATATATATATATATATATATATATATATATATATATATATATATATATATATATATATATATATATATATATATATATATATATATATATATATATATATATATATATATATATATATATATATATATATATATATATATATATATATATATATATATATATATATATATATATATATATATATATATATATATATATATATATATATATATTAGGGTAGGTAATAGGATTTACTCTGAATTACACGTTACATTTTAAAATTATAGGAAAGTCGTGAAGTCTGTATAGAACTTTTCCAACAAAATAAAATCATTTCTACGAACAAAAAATTAACCATGTATTCTTATTTTGAATAAAATAATTTGAACTTAAAACAATGCTAAACTCTTTCTGTATTACAAAGATAAAGAGCTTTCATAATTTCTGTGACAAATCAAATTGAAGAATGTTTGGAAATTGGGTAGAATGGAGATAGAAAAGCGACGGAACTCATCGCTGCGCTTTTCGTCTAGTTCTCGGAACGAAGAAAATAGAAAGGTAGGAGAGTAGGAATCGAACCCACTAATAGTCGCGTTTACAAGCAAACACTGCTGCACCTGCGCCGTCAACACAACCGTCCTCAAATTACTACTTCATCATATAAAAAAGTAATGTTATCAACGTAACTAACCATATTATTTTCCTGCCACGTGAAGCAACTTCCCTAAGGATAATTGTGGTTTTCCTCTCTTACAAAATACTACGTACACTCTAAAAAACACTATGTCTCATCTTAGTTTTTCCTTACGTAAATCACGTAATATAATAAACCCTATACCTATTACCTAGTATTAATACATATTTCTTCCTTAATTTTACGTATTTATGTTCTTATGTTTGTGTGTTGTTGCTTGATGATTATTTTTGTATGTTCATATAAGTATATATAATTTATCAAAAATGGGCAAGACTTATACTTTTTGACTTATATTTATATTTTATTCTATATCTACAAAGAATTGTTAGAAATTGGCATTATTTAAAATTGTATATAAAAAAACACATGTCAACATTTTTGATTTTTTAACAGCTTTCACACTTTATCTCGCTTATAGCAAAATAGGCAGAAGGAACTAGTGTTAAGACACTCCGTTTTCCACTTTGACTTGTAATTTTAATTAACCAGTAAAAATGATCACGGATATTATTAGTATTCATGTTTATTATCATAATGTTATAAATAGTATGTCAAAATATTGATAATGTGTCCGTAGCATTAATCTTTTGCGAACACTTAAGAGGGTTGCACCTAATCACTTTATTGCGTTCGTCCCCTGTATACGTGACATATTTTATATATAAGTTTACTAGACTTACAAAATGGGAATACATTGCAATATTTTATTTAAAAAAAAATTGACAGCTTTTAATTTTTGTTTTAACTAACTAAAGTTTAACTCTCCGTGCCAAATGCTTTTAATAAACTAGGAACAAGAACCGAAGGACGTCTTGTCTAGATAAAGTCAAATTCAAAAAGTTTTATTCAAAATAAGAAGTATCTTTTTATTTTTATTCTTTATTTTTTCAAATAATATATATAATTTACCGACGGTTCGCTAAAGTTAATGGCTCAGACCTGAGAAGAACCTGCGCAAGAAGTTCAGCGGGACTTTCTCCATTTTTTTCAATTGGCAATAAAAATTTACAATGTAACAATTCTTATTAGTTAGGTACAATGATACTCTTGAAATAGACTGGAGCAAGCATTTTTTTTTTTAAAATTAAATGACAATACACACCTCTCGATGTTTGATAGTCGCCTCGTAAAACTTTAAATGCCTCTCAGTTCCCAAAGACAGTAAGGCGTTGGAAAACAAATAGATACCGATTGCCATCTTCACTGACACGCTGGGATTAAGAGACTGCACAGCTTCGTTTATTGTCATTATTGTTCTAGTCTGGAAACAAAAATTATTTAAAAAAGAAAAAAAATCTCATATATTCAGAAAAAAAATCATGTTTTAGTATTATATTTTAAATAGAAGTGATGATTATCAAGTGTGCGTCCGGTACATGGTGGCTACACAATAAAATCTATAGAATTTCCGAATACAAAAAGGGAATTGAATCCGCATCCTTTCTAACAACTTGTTCATTAATATACCTACATAGATCATAAAATATTATTTTTAACTTGAGATGATCACATATTCCGGTTATGCAACAAAGTTCATATTAAAATTAATATTAAATCGATGTTTTTTAATTATAAATGGATAAAATATTTAACAGACTAAAGTAAATGAAGGTATAAATAAATAAATATCAAGAAACATGACATAGAAGTCACTTTGTAGGTTAGCCACAGCCCCAAAATATAGGCTTAGTCAAAATTCGAAATAAGAATTTTACATTTATACGAACCATAAGAACTATAATTGGAAAATTGAATTGGAAACTCTAATTGAATTGTGGACATTGGTACAAATCAGATGATAAAAACGCACATTGAGAGAGCTTCACTAATTATTAGACTTACTAATAAAATTTGTTATTATGACATGGAACGATGTACTTTAACAAATTAATACTAAGTACTAATTACTGGGAAAAAACTGTAACCATGTAGGATTTATCTTCGTCTATATGTCTGTCAAAAGTCATATTACAATAAAATAAAGTTAAGCGGTTACGTTTGCTGCAGTTGTATGAAATAAATATGTCAAATAAAATAATACGAAAATTCGCCACGTAGTTAACTTACTAGGCTATCGAATTTGACAATAAGATAGTAATTATTAAAAAAAATTCAAAAATATTACCTATATGTTAGAACTTTGGGGTTTTTTTTTAAACATGACGCAAAAAATATAATACACATTTATCTGTGTACTTTATTCCACAATAGATGCAAAGATACTCAATGAGTAATAGAATATTGACTCGATTTGTCTTACAAAAGTAGGACAGTAAACGCACGGCGATAATCAAAGAAAAATATTTTGTTTTAGCTTCACGCTTTTTCCCGCAAATTGCAAGGTAGGCAGAGGGAACTGCAGGAACCATATGAACCTAGTGTTAAGACACTCCGTTGCTTAGCCCCTGCTTTCTTCGTCCCCGCTTTCCGCCTTTTTCGACGCATTATGTTTTGAGTGACGGAACTCAACGCCGCGCTTTACAGGCAGACGCATACGCCTCCGCGCCACGACGGTCTTCAAAAATAATAATATATGAAAATCATTCTTATATTTATTCGGCAATAAATAACATATGTATATTTCAATTAAAGTCTGATAACGATATAAAAAAAAATAAAAATAATCTCGCTTATAATGAAAATAAATTAAAGCAATTTCCGCATTATCAAAATAATTTTGTAATCTTTTGTCATGAGACATTAATACGAATGGGCGTAATGCCGATTACATTATATTAATATGTATCATATTAATATCTTTACATACAGTAAAATAATAATAATAATTTAATAAATAACTACTATACGCACACGCATCTATTAATCACTAACATTAAAACGTTTTTTTTTAATAACTTTCAAAAAGTATTTTTTTATTATAGTTTATCCTGCCAGTCATAATTTTAGTTCCTTATATAATTTGAAAATATTAAATAAAATTCGTTGTTATTATAATCCAGTAAAGTATGCATATACGAAAGTCTATGGCAATTTACCAATTTACCATATACGAAGGAATTTATCAAAACTCTTCGACAAGCAGGCAGTTCCTAAGATTAGAGCGTTGAAATAAACAAACACTGTACGAGTGATATATACCTACTTATATTGGTATAGAATCATATATAAGTAAGTACTAGGCCACGCATTTCTAGGTACATCTACGTCTCAAGAACGAGTGTGAGCGTTACACTTAATAAACTGGATATAGCCCTCGAAGTTAAATGACATCCGGGAACATTAGTTTCAAATAACAATCATGGCGTACGAAAGTATTTGATTTTATACAACGTTTACAGGTTAAAATATAACGCGAGAAATCTTAAATTATAGCTGGTTAAATTAAATATAAAACTATGTTAAGTAATATTAACTTATAATTATAGTGTTAGTATATGTCATCATAATTTGATGAGTAAGGAGGTACATTATATATGTATTTTCTTTAACATATATGATATCTCAAACACTATATAAGTGAAAATATGTTTTATTTTCTCAACAAAACTGGTAGCAACATGTGAGAAAGGATTATTTATTACTGAATTAACAATGTGTGGTAAAAACATATTTTTTTACTAAATTATGTGCGGTGACCGAAGAATATGTGCGATAAATCATTAGCAATATAAATGTCAAATAACAATTTTTTCAAATATATCTAAAAATATACTAAGCATTTGTAGTTTTTTTGTCGCAACTTATTTTTACACTTAAATTCTCTAATGTTACACTATTTAATTATGGTAGTTACTTTTATATAACTTTTATGGAACCATTTGGTTATTATATCAGGGTTTGGTTAACCATTTGTTTAGCATATCAGGTATAGAAAATATTAAGCTTCATATTACTAACATTATATCTAAATATATAAATTATTTTATCATCATCAAGTATGGACGTGAATTTTAATTTTATGAAAATTGAGGTTCTTAAGATTTCTATGACAATGACAAAAATGGAAGTTAACACTTTAAAATTCACAAAAATGTAACACCTCATCTATGGAAGTAATATAACTATATCTAAAAATACAATAAAAATGAAAAAATCTTACCCGTTTACTGTAACTTGCATTGAAAATTTCTTTTGGAATAAATTTGTATTCATTTATCTTTTTCAATTGTAACTGAGTTATACGTTTTTGTTCTTCCACCGGAGGTGTCACTGTAGGATGTGCAAAAAGAGGATCTTTTTCTAATGTGTGCCAAACTTTGTACTGTTGAAAAAAAAAAAAAATTATTATTTTGAAGTATTTTTGAAAATATATATAAATATAAAGAAACTCGCCAAAAGGTGTGAAGTAGCATAAATATAAAACCTTATAAATTTAAATTCAAATTCATCTTATTATATTACTAATTATATAAACACAACATTTTTTGTTTCGTCCTGACCATCAGAGTGTAGTAAAAATAAATTATGTATTTAAATTTTAAAATTACTAAGTAATTAATTATAGTAATTCACAATGATAATTATATTACTATTATTTAAAAAGTATATAATTAGAAATAATGAAAACTAAATAAATTCAAAAACAAATACTCAATTACTTTGAAATTAATTTAAAAATATTCATAAATTAATGTGATATATCACTCGACAAAACATTTTTAAATAAATATAAGAAATAATATATGAGAACTATTTATAATGAATGTAGTGTGGTTTGAAAACTAGTCTCAACTTATTTTGGAACATGATGTGAAGTCTCAAGGCCAGTCAACATGATATTTAGTGATTAGTTATTTGGTCTTAATGTACAATATGTTATAAAATTTAGTATTAATACTATGTTATTATTGTATATTCTCCAGATATACACAACCAAACAAGCATGAGATTAAGCATAAAGAAATAAAAACATTTGGCTCTGTTAATGAAATTTATTTTCAATGTAATATTTTAATATATTTAATTTAATTTTTTCTTTATTTATGTTCATTTTACAGTAGCTATTATTTTAATAACCAAAAATAAATGCTGGTGATATTATAAAATTTCAAGATATGTATGATTACAAAGCCTTACCTTCAATTTTAATAATTCGATGTCTCCTTCAAGGGCCAATTTAAGTCGCTTCCAGTTAAATGAAGCATTATTCCTATACACGTCCAGGGGCCCGCTCGGGAGATCCGGTACAAAACTTAATTCCTCCATAACTAATTAGAAAAATAATATAATTACTAAGTAAGATATTAATGAATTGTACGTAATATTTAAAAACAATACAGTTAATCCATTTAAACTGTTTATACAATTCGGATTTCCGTATTTTAAATTATGGATACCGCAAACTACTGACTGAACTATATAAATCCTCACCTTGAGATTGAATGAAGATCGTTAAAGCTGTGAAAACAAGAAAACCTAGTGCCTTTCAGTAAGTTTTAGCACGACTGGTATTTAAATATTATACTACAGTTTTAATAGCAATTTATATATTTCCTGTTGAATAAAACCGACACACACTACTATTCGGCGAGCGCTCTGCGGGCGTGTGTCATATTTCACATTGTCAAAATGCTGTCAAAGCTGTCTGATAACCGTCTGCTGTCAGTAATCAAATATATTTTCGTCAATAAATTGGTAAAAAGATTATAAAACAAACAAACAAAAAGTATATGTGATATTTTTTATAATCACGACTTCACATTCACGACATATTGGATATGTAAAATATATGAAATATTATTAAAAAAATAGTACTCCTAAAACTTTTGGTGAAAACAACATTATTATCTAGTTGATTACCCATTTAAATTGTATACAATTTAAATGGGTTATCAATAGGCTAGTTTCCAAAATTTTAAAATCGAGTTCACAGTTTACCTTATCTTCTATTTAATCCTAAAAAAAAATATTTTGAATAAATAATAATATTGTCTTTATTTATTTTGCATTCAAAAAATTGTATTTAAATTTGTCTCGAAAACGCACATAACTGTCATGGCGTCTTGTGTGACGTCACGCCGTGCAATCGCATCATAACAGTGTTGAGTGCAGTGCCCCACTGTAAAAGCACAGTCATAAAAACGCCAAAAAAAAAAAATTATTTACGTTCCAAATGATAAAAAATAAGAAAACAGTGGTTAAAACTTGAATAAATTCTGATGAACAAAAGTCACTGTTCACCGCAAAGAATCTTCCAATCATAACGGCGTCAATTTTGGGCAAATTACTGCTGTTTGCCTTAATGAATCCTGTTTCCATGATTAAATATTATTGTCTTCTACGAATTTACTAAAAACTGCTGTATCAATTTGAAGAAAATTACTAGAAAACGAAATATATAAAAAATAGCGCGTTGTATTACAAGACAAACGTCAACAACAACAATGTAGGGGTGAACGACATAAATTGATATATCACAAAATATCGATACATGCACGTGATATATCACTTCAACCCAATATTATCAAATCAAGTAATATCGATATGTACAATCGATATATTTCATTCGATATACCAAATGTCGTGAGAAATTAAAATCACATGCCATTCCTTTTTATATTGATGCTTTATTTATGCAGTGTTACCGCCAGTGTGAAATTGACTAGTAAGTTAGTATTGGTAGAAAATGGGTAAGCCTATAATACTGACAACGATATAAAGGCAAATATTCTCCGCGAGGGCAGTGCGCAGTGATCAGATGCCAGGTCTACCTACATTTTGGTAGATCTACCAATTTTTACTTCAGTCTGCCTATCTACTACCGTAGATCTAAAATTTACCTATTTTTTTACTTAGTTTAATTGCTAATAAAAGTATGTAGTTAAGTATAAAGTTTTATTTTTAATAAATTAAGTTAATTCGTTTCTTCGTCCTAGCTGTTTTTACTTGCATTAATCTGAAACGTATGTAATATTCTAAGAATAGTTAAATACAAACAAATTTCTTACAATACATCAAAAATATCGATATATTTGTACAATATATCGCAAAGTATCGATAGAACACTACGACATATTATATCGAAAAAAATATCGATATTTTTTTTATACGAACATCTCTACAACAATGGCGTCTCGCAAGGCGTGACGTCACGCTTTTTTATTGGCGTTCATTGTCACGTGACATAGAGCCTAATTTCTTTCGATTCATTTCATTAAAATAAAATTAATCAATGGATATTTTAATAGAAAACAGTATTTTTTGATAAGTAAACATCATGCTCATATTATAGAAATAAAATTCTATCAAGTATGTTCTCAGTGGAAACAAGCCTATTGGACTGGACTTGAATATTTCAACCTCATTGTGTTTTTTATTATGTATTTTAGTAAGTACTAGTGATTCTTTTTATGTGTTTGATACAGACCATTTTATTACCTGTTTATATCATTATTTCAAATTATTCTACAGAATTTACAAATGCTCCGCATTAGTATTGTCTCTACTATACGTGACACTGGTAAAATAAATTGCACCTCTCTCCATAAAATCACACCATTAAAACAACAAAATTTTACTCTGTTCACAAAAAGTGCACCAAGTTATATACATTTCTATAGACACCATCTGTATGCTGACGACACTTTACCAATATAGTTGGTTTTTAGGTTGGTATTATTGGTTTTTAGGTGAAGCTAGCAAGAAAGCAATCCATATCATAAACGAGGGCTTAAAGGGTTTATTTGTTTGGTCAACAAAAACTTTAGTATTATTCTTACAACTATTAAATTCCTAAATGCTAGTACTTAGGCCTAGGCATTAAGTAGTATGTGTTTAAAATATAGCTGTGAAACAAAAATAAATAGTACAGTGATTGAAAGGGTTGAGCCTGTTCTCTATTTGAATGTTGCAGTTCTGTCTTTAGTGCCAGAATATATCCTACGCTAGGACTATTTGACCTATCAAGAATGGTTCCATTAAATTTGTATAACATGCTACAAAACGAAATCGTAATACATTACGTAAATTGTAAAGGTATACATTACTTGGGTGAAGAATTGAATTGCAATATGCCACTGTAGTCCAATTATTTTATGGATGAGTTGTGATTGTTTTGTGGAACAAGATACCACAATAGGTATGTGTTTGAAAAATTAACCTGGCTTGGAGATTGTAAAGGGTTCTTTGGTTATGTAGCCAAAATCTAAGGAAAGTTCCTGTTCATAATAAGTTACGCTATCGAGGTTGTTTTAAATTTACTACAGCAAACATTTTAAATGCTCTCCACCCAAAAACTATGGCCTGAAATAAGCACAAAACTGAAACATGTACTTTAAAAACAGCTTAAAATCGTATTATTATCTTTTAACTTACCTAGTGATTTAGATTATTATTTACAATCATGTATATGCTCAATTCTCAAAATAGTTTCAAATAGGTTCATTAAAACTACACAGGGAACGGAGTGTCTTATCACTAGGTTTCTTCGATGCCTGCAGTTTCCTCTGCCTATCCTGCTATGAGCGACATAACGCGTGACGCAATAAAATATATAGTAAAGGCAAAATATCAATGACCTTTCTTAATTTTGGTTTTTCCAAATGGTTTAGAGGGCAGTAATGGTCGTTGCTAGTTTTATTATGCAAATAATAGTTTGTCACATATATTTAGACATAATAAATTGTTTTATAAGTAGTGCACAGACGCAGATCAAAACATTTATTATCCACTAATGTTTTATTTTAAGCTATTCTATATTGTTATAATTTTTTGTATCTATTCTTATTAATTTTAATAAGAATATCACAGAGCTTATTTGTAGAAAAAATTATTTATGAAAAATTATATTTATTAAAAATTACAACATTATTCAGATTTCTGTTATCATAGTTTTAGTTATGTAGTTTTTATGATACTTTTAAATATTCGCAGAAATCCAAAAAAATCCGCAATAGTGTTACAAAAGTAATATTATAAAATTAAACGTAAAAACATGGTTCAAGTACATAAGTACGTTTTAAATAAAAGACTAGGCCGCCGTAGACCGGATAGCAGGATAAGTCATTACACTTCTTGCTTCTTCAACCTTTACCCTTACCCTCGAGGAACTACTGCAGGAGGATTATGTTGGCCATTCTGCAAGGCATTCAGGTTGTGGGCGCCCTAACGCACCCTGAAAGTGACAGTGGCCTGCGACAGGTGTGCCTTCCATTGAGGCGTCGCAGTTTCATGCGGCTAGTGATCCTGCGACTACTGCTGAGTTTTATTGGGTACTTATTCCGGAGTTACCGCTGAGTTCCACATTGCTGTTCGTATAACACGTTTTGTGTGCTCAGATTTCAATTATAATACATTTTAAAGTCTCCAACACATTCTTCAAAGCTGCTGCTTAATTTTTCTGTGAACAATTGCTTATTTTGAATGTATAGAGCAAATAGAATCAATTCAATTCGTAAAAATAATCCGGTCATAATAAGAAATCAGTAATAATAATTACAAAATTCAAATGGGTCGGCGTACCCTACGTGAAAAAACTAAAAAAACACAAATAATTCCAAATGAAAGACTTAATAAAATAAGCTTCTTACACCGAAATTGCGGCCATAAAGACATTAAATATAAAACGAAAAAATATTTGTGCGAAAATTAAAATTAAAATTAAATAACAATCGCTTAACAACCATCATTTGATTACATCTAAATATAAATTTTAATACGTACTATCCTTATTTTTTATGTAAAATATTTTTACGTAATGAACTTGCGTCAATGAAATAATTAAAAATAACAAAAAATTAAAAACTAATATGTACCGAAAATTTAATGTTGTGCAATTATATTATTGCTATTTTTGGAGTCGGTGTTAGCTAAAATAGACCATTTACATAATACAAATTATAAGGCCGTTGCGAAAAAAATAATAGCTTAAAAAAACCGAGATATCTCTGTTTTGTTCCAAAACAACCTCGAAATACACCGAATTTTAAGAAAACATCTATTTTAACTACAATAAATTATATATAGACATTTTCAGTAAATCTAAAGAACACCAACTAATTTCATCTACTCAATGTGAATTAAATAAAATAAACATTTCAGCAAAATCCATAAGTAATGAATCTCATAATCAAAACCTAATTTAACTTTCGTCAAACTTCTTTGTATAATCTTCGTTTAAAAAAAATATAAAGTCATTACATTTTACAACAATACTACAAACGATTTCTAGGTTTAAGGACATTGAAAATTAAAATATGTTTAGGTATGTATAAATTCATTAATTATTTACATTTTTTTATTGTTTTGTCATAGTATACAGCATGTATTAAATTTTTTCACTACATTATTTATTAATTTTGTGTATAGCACCATCTTGTGTAAGAATTATAAACTACCCAAACAAAACTTTCATAGATAAACCTTCAAAGAGTATCTGAAATGTATCACAAGATGGCGGCATATGTAACAGAAATATTAATGAATAGTTTGACAGAGACGGCAATATAATTTATATCGAACAAAAACGAGACAGAGCACACGCCCACACAAACACAACACAACTACACAGGTACGCGTGTAGACACGTAAAAAGAAAAGAGAAGTTGTAAAACAACAACTGTACGCTGAGTGAGCGAAGCCTGGTTTTCTATCAGATGTAAAATGGACGGGCGGTCGCGTTGTGCGCTCGTTTGCTCCGCGTGTTTATAATATCGATGTTTATTTTGACGTGAATACGATATATTTGTTTACGCGATTATTCGACTTCTTCGGTATTCGGCAAATCGATTATTGGACTCCGAGGGAGATTGTGTTGTGTTTGTGTTAACTGAATGTCGCTGTTGACGGTAGCTCACTCTCTGTGATTTAGTTGATCCACTCGCCGGTGGTTGCGTGATAAACTACGAGTATTATAATCGAATACGAGACGTATATTCGTCTACTGTGGGTGTTTACCACCATGCTGTGCACGGTGACATAGTGAACGCTGTACTGACCCTGACCTCTGACAATCATGTCTGGTCGCTCGGATTGCAGGAAATTCGCACCAAATATCTTCAATAAGAGCAAGTGCACCAATTGCTTCCGCCAAAAGGAGGAGCACAGTGCTGAAGCTTTGGAATCTAATCGGGTAAGTTTAGGCAATGCTTATATCAGTAGCGCGTGTAGGTGTTTACATCGATGTGTGCGTAAGACGTATACTTCAGGTGTTGATCTAACGGACGTCGTCAGAAAAAAAACCATAGAACAATATTATGGCGGTCAAAACAGCCTAGTTAATAACGATATATTTTTTTTAGTGGGTAAGCTTGAATCCAGCTATTAACGAATCTAAAATTACCCTCGTATTTCTAACATTTTATCTTTACAAGGAAGTTTGTTAATTTTTCATTATACAACGCTCTTATCATAATCTGATAACGGTGACGTAAATAGTGAAATAATTTGTCATAGTACATTCTTATCGCGTTTCCAGAAAATTTGTGGTACCTAGGCGTTTGTGTGTTAAGTACTTTACTATAAAAAGAAACAATAATAATCTATTGATTTGTACAAATACCGTCAATATATTTTTAAAACGAAAAATATTATAACAATTATAAATAGAAAAATACAGAAAATATTAGCTCAAATATATTGGTGATATTCTTCTTCTATTCTCCTTGAACCATGTTCCATTAGACAGGTTTATAACAAAACTTATTTATACCCGCAATAGGTCTAACTGGGACATTCGGATGTGTATTTCTAAACACGCCCAAAGCAACTGTTTGTTTACTTAACTGCTAAAACTGATTAACAGAATAAATATAAATGTCGCTTTAAAATTTATCGATTTTATTTAATATCGAATTAAAATAATTTATGTAAGTGATATCGTAGTAAAAAATTTCTTGTAATAATTATAAGAAAAATAGTTGCTATCTTTGCTTTGACATAATGTAAAAATGACATAGTGTAAAAAATGAAAATTTTAAATTGAATTTGTTTTAAAAGTATCGATTTCACCAATTTGGTCGACACGCAAACTTTCAATGTGAAGAAAAAAACAGTTGACAGACAGACGCTGGCCGCCTCGTATTAAATTCTTTATTATATATATTATATTTAAAATTTCTTACATATATTTAAAATATTTTATATGGGTTAACATTCACTGTCAACTAATAATATTAATTTAGTATCAATAGTTAATAAAATAACTATATAATTTTAATTACAACACATTGCGATATATACAAGACAAGTTTCTAATTAGCAACTTAATTATGTAAATTTGTAATGTTAACAGATAAGTAGCTTTTTTATGTAATTTTTTTCTCATACAAATTGACTTAAGAGAGTGACAATAGTATAACATTATTTCGAACACTATACTGAAGAAAGAATTACGTTGCAAAAATAGACCCCCACATCCTGTTCGGTCCGCACGCAACGGGACGACGGAGACGTGCAATCTCGAGATATTCTAGATAGAACAAGTAGCTTTTATTCTGCATTTTTTTTTCATAAATAATTTCTGCTACAATAGTATTAAATAATTATAGTTCGAATTTTAATAATAATCCTTATCCAAATGTTATGTTAGTTATCTTGAATTTTTTAATCTATGGATGTGTACTTTCAAAGATATCACAGATTAAACATTTTAAATTACTCGTAATAAAATCTTTGTGTTTATGTTATTTTTGTTTAAATTGTAAAATTGTTTTAAAGAAAATAATCTAATTTAGCTTAATTTAATAGTTTTTTGAAAATAGGCAGAACTAAAGTGATACAAAAAGAAAAGATAAAGAAATCAAAGTAATAAAATAAAAATGACAGTGTGGATGACATTATTATATGAATGACACTAAATGATATGAATATAAGTATATATATTATAAATAGTAAACATAAAATATATAAAATCTATTTTTACCCTTGTGACATGAAATATTAAATGAAGATGTAAAATTAATTATTATTAAAGAACTTTAGTAATTAAGGATAACTATAGAATCGGAAAGATAAACGTCTTTTGAATGTATGATTGTTTTTTAATTGCTTACAACGATGCTATTAATAAGAGTCACATATTATTTCTTGATTTAAAATTAAGACGTATTGTAAATTTTTAATTTGATAATTTAGCAAAAAAGTTGGCATGTGTCTAATATAGATTAAAAAATATTAAAAGAACTTAACACCTTATAGGCAAATATAACAAAATACAAAAATATGAAAATACCCAATTTTTTTGTAAGTAATTTAAATTTATACGGACTTGAAATTTGAATTTATATTGAATTTGTGATAGCATCGTTTCCTTTATTTCACCTACTTCAATTTAAAAATACGCTCTCAAAATGATAGTGATATAAAAATACAATAATTATTAATATGAATGGTTTCTAGAAGTAAGTCGTCATAAAATCCACATGAACTGATAATTCCGATACAAACACTCGTAATGTTTACACACAAATTTTACACCTGTTATAACAATTTCAACTAAAACACACACCTGGGCGGAATTTAGAGGTATACTTAACCTTTTAAATTAAACAAGTTCATCGTTACAAATGTAAATTGAATTATTGTCATGTTTTCAAATATTTTTATTAAAAGACCTAGACGGTCTTTATTTACGTATTTTTAAACTGACACAATTTAGTCAGTATTGGTATTCGTATATGTCGATTTTATTGACAGGTTTATCAGTAACCCAATTTTATTATCACTGAAGTAAACAAATAAAAGTGACAGCATAAATGTAAGTAAAGAGATATAAAAGAAAGTATTAAGTCTGTAACAACCGTGTCAAAGTTTCATCGTAAAATGGATAAGTTATTGCAACGATATAGATACTTTAAAAATATTAAATTGTTTTCAAAAAGTTTTTTTCACACTATATCATGTACCTATATATAATATAGTTGGATAGGCATACAGCCTTATATCACAGTGAACTTATTGTAGCATTCTTCGTCTAGTTTTTTTATCTTTTAGGCCGGACAATTGAAAATTATTTAATGCCCCAGTGGGAGCTTGCGTCACAATGGCCATTTAAAAATAAATAAAAGTATATTTTATAGTACATAAATATTTATAACTTATTAGTTACAGAAAAACTAAAATTATTTCCATATGATTTGAACTTGCAACCGTCATCAGTAATTAAAAGTAAGTAAATTAAGTAAAAGTATTTTTTACACAGAACAATCTATAGATAAAACACTACGTTCTCAAACTTTCTGTGACTCGTATGAATCCTATTTAATATTTATTTATTTATTTATTCCTACTTGTACTTTATCTTCTACCTTTATATGGCACGTTACTCAAAACCACAAAACTAATAGAATATATAAAAAAAAAAAAACGAAAACAAAAACAAAAAATCACACCTTTCTCACAGCTACCTGTCAAATTGTCAGAGTTATCCCAAAATGAGTAATGAGGTAGAATGTATACAAATTCAGTGATCTGTCACTCAATATGCCGGTGCCTGGTCGTAGTGTGACAGCCCTTGAACTACTTGGGGGCAAACTTTTAAAATAAAAATAATATGGCCGTGGCACAAACCAAGTATTGTTTTATTTTTGTTGTTTATTTTCCTTCTATAAATGTTTGACATTCGTTTGTTTATACGTAATTAATTTAGTATTTGAGTAATTCGTTTCAATTCATTTCAGTTGTTATTTAGTCGAATCGAAGTCGTATTAGATTGGCAGAGTTGATTTTGCTTTATTTGCTGTCTCGTTTAATCAAATGAAGACTAGTTCAACCAATCGATCTATATATTATAACCTAAGTATATGTAAATTAATAAAATATTAAACAAAAATATGCAATAATATGTACATATATTGTCAGCATTATCATGTGATACTTATAGAAACAATATTTTCCAAACAAAAAAATACCTTTACTAAAAACAAACAACAGATTCAAAAACAATTTCATGTACAATAGCAATTGTTAATTACAAATAGCATTATAATATTTATTTACATTTGGTTGTTCAAACAAAGTCCTAAAGTGACTAAACTGTTTATTTAACAACCTACTTAGATAAACGCCGAAAACCGCACAACACTATCGGGTTACACATTGACATTAGGCATTACGTTGAGGCCGTGTCTCGACTAAGCGCTACACAATGTATGAGAGACCGCAGATGCTTTTCTCTTTATTTAGTTAGATTTTATATGTAGAGAGAAGTCGGTCTTTGTATATATATATATATATATATATATATGTATATATATATATATATATATATATGTATATATATATATATATATATATATATATATATATATATATATATATATATATATATATATATATATATATATATATATATATATATATATATATATATATATATATATATATATATATATATATATATATATATATATATATATATATATATATATAATTTTAAATTTATTTATTTATATATATAATTATACTTCCATTTCAATATATTATTATTTAAATAAGTCAATATTAAAGATTTTATTTCAGTATATGAGTCATATATGTTCAAGGTGAACACAGTGAGTATGAACCTATTATATTATTATTGCCAGCGAAGACAAACAATATGTGTGTGTGTATTACCTAATTGCAGCGCGGTCTCGTCTCGAGCAATTTGTACTAATTAGATATAATTTTGTGGCATATTAAATATAAAGCTGGATATATATTATGGTAACATTTGTTACAACAAAATGTTTAACTTTGTTAAAAAGAATATTTATTTTTCGAATACCTTTTTAATATTAATATAAATATATTAAATAATTTATGATCTTTATTAATTAACTATATTTATTTAAGCTTTAATTACTTAACAAAAATTATTATGAGGATACAGTACTAGAAAAATACTAGCGGGGACACTAGAGGCCGTTGCACCTGGCCATCGCGACGACGCATTCCTCACGCACTCCTTTTTAACCGACCAGACAGCCAACCAATCTAACATGACCCCTGGGCTTAAAAAAAGTTGCTAGCGTAACGCTTCTCGTCTGCGGTTCAAGTGTGACTAATCGGTATAGCGATGCTGATGCCTATTTTTGTCGCGTTTGTCGGGAGGACGATATAGTAGGTTCGATTTATTGAAAATGAAGTGACACAAAACTGAAGTGTTTTGACAATATAATATCTATTTGGATGCTCTGAAATTTCGGATCAAAGTAAATTTGGCATTTCAAGTACTTTTCTTAAAAAATTTGCTAAGTAATAGTGAAAAGTGCAATGAAGCGTTTTAGCAGTAGATTTTATCTGTTTACTTTTAAATAACTTGAAAAAAGCCCCTTTTTGTAGTGTATTCAAAGATTTTTAGTAAATGTATAATTATTTGAACATTATTGAACTTGAACCTGCGTCCTGTGGATAGTCCAATCAAATTACCAATTAAAACCATATCTAGCTAAGATTTTTTTTATCACAATTTATTTATGTTAAAGCATTCGAGATTTTTTCGTTTGACCTATATTCTAGTGGCACTCTAAATATTTACTTTGAATAAATAGTTTTTGCTTACTTCATAAATTTATTAAGTGTATATATTAATACTTGTTACTGAGGACCGTCGTGGCGCAGAGGCGCAACGTCTGCCTGTAACGCGACGGTTACTGGGTTCGATCCCCAGTCGGAGAAGATGGATTTTTCTATTTCCATTTTCTTCGCTCTGGCATCTAAGGCAAAGCGCGGCGTTGAGTTCCGCCACTCAACACGCAATGCCTCGAAAACGGCGGAAAGTGGGGACGGAGTAAGCAGGGACTACGTAACGGAGTGTCTTAACACTAGGTTCTTATGGTTCCTGCAGTTCCCTCTGCCTACCCTGCCGTGTGCGGGATAAAGCGTGAAGCTAAAAAAAAAAAAAAAAAATAATACTTGTATATATTTTGTGTACAATTTTAAGAGTTTTTTTTTCTTCATTTTTGATACATGATTTATGCTAGAATGCCAATTATATTTTTAACTTAATTAACCAGATGACGAAAATACAATTTAAGTATATGTAAAAATTAAAAAAAAAAAATTTGGACTAAGAACAGTTTGACAGCACGCATACAGTTAAGCCTATTTTGACAGCATATTTGATATACACATATAAATTAATTAAAATTTTATCAATAATAATATTATTTATAATTCGAATAATCAATAACTTATACGTTTAGAAGTAAGAACAATTTATTATTATTTTAATCGTGTTCAAACATAGGGTCAAAGTGGCACAATAAATAACAATAATGACCAGTTACTCTTGAGTTTTGAGTGTGCATGTTGAAATGTGTGTCAATATAGTAAATGGATGTGTGGAGTTCCGCAAACGCGTTAACCGCATAAGTATAGGTAAGTCTCGATTTGGTAATTTTTTAATGTTGTCACGAATTCTTTTTAAATATGTATGTACGTGGCATAGGCAGGTTCTCCATTTGGTGGAACAACGGTGAAGGTTTGCCCAGACTTGTGTCCAGCAGTGGACGTATCCCGGCTAATATGATGATGATGAACGTTTCCTATTTCCAGAAATAGGAAGAAACATTCGTTGTAAGATTAGATTTCTAGCCCCAATCTTATAAAGAATTTTACAAATAATTCGTGCTGATAGTTACTTCATTTCAATTGAAACAAAACAAAACATTACATAGAAAGATTTTTTCCATAGTGAGAATGCTATTTATTCAGATTTTAGTTTTATATTATTAATAACATATTATATAAGAAATAACTTACGTTCTAAAGAATGAAATTAAAGTAAAAAGAAAAAATGTAGAGTAAATATATGTTAGATAAAATTACTACACGAAAAGCCTAAAATGAAAATTACATAGATACTATGTAGACGGAACGAGGCAATTAAAATGTAATAAACGTGTCCAACTGCCGTTTCGTGTTGAAAAATTAATTCGAACGTAATAAAATGTACGATAACCGAAATTATAAGTAAATAGGTGTCGCAGTGTGTTTACTTAATTAACCAACATTCACCGGCGATAACCGCGAAGACCATCGTAGCGCAGGGGCACAGCGTCTAAAAGTACAATTGTTTATAGGTTCTATTCTCATTTGGGAATAATTTATTATTGTGATTTTTTTCGCTCTAGTAACAAGGTTATGGCACGGCGTTGAGTTCTTCCACTTTTCTATATTGATACAAGTTTTCCCACATACGGTTCCCTCTGCCTATCCAGTTATAAGTGTATAGCAAAAAAAATTTGATTTACCATATCAGCATCGCTAATGCCTAATAGATAGTGGGTTCAATCCCTACTTAGTGTATGAATGATGTGTCAACATTTTCCCAAAAAAATAACTTGGACTTTAGTTTTTAAAAATTGCAGCGTCAGCAAATGTTACAAAGTCTTCTATATAAATAGAACTTATAAGTGCTATGATTTTTGTATATTAGTCTTGTGCAAAAATAACATAACATTTATAAGTTCTACCTAAAAAAATCTGGTCATTTAACATAAAATTAAAAAAAAAAACAACATTATTTGTTAAAATTCCCTTAACTAAATGAAAACTGAAGCATTCAATCACTACGCTAATTATCTTATAGTTAACATGTGTATGTAAGAAACGAACGTAGCCCATTGTGTCGTAGTCCATCAATAGCTCTCCATCGGCATCAGCTCGCGTCAAATATGGAACATGTCCGCCGGCTTCGTTAGCGCAGCATTTGTCAAGATAATTGCCCGAGCGTCGCCATTAAAGTTTTGACGTTTCCGCATTATTATAAATAACTCTCATTTCCAACCGACCAGATAACCTCAGTTTCCTTTCTTGATAAGGTTGAGAATAGTTTAGTTCTTGTTGCTTCGGCGTCTCGTCACGTTTTTAGTTGTTTTGTACTGGTTTTCAATATGTGTTGACTGGATACCATTTACTTACATATATTGTATTAGATTTCAGAACATTTTGTTTTATATATGTATATATTAAAAATATAATATATCTATAAAATATATTAGTATGTATATGACATAGACCAGAGCGATGCAGCTATCTATACATGTCTTCTAGTCCATATCGCCCAAGATATGACTTAAATTATCGGTGTTAGTTAAGACCGAAATTGTTTAATAACCTGAGTACCTGTTTCGCCCTTTGTACGTAGCAATAAGGCGTTTAACCTTTTGATGTCCTCAAGATAAGTTGATATGCTAACCGCATTGCGATGACGTAACTGTAGCGTCGTAAAGCTTAAATCAATGTTTATTATCCCATCATTCAACATCCCACGTATATATAGTAACCAATGTTTACATTGCCAGTGGAAGTTGAAAGAAATTAGAGCACTAATCAAATTTATACGAGGTAAATAGGTTACGGTCTAGCTAGGTTAGGTCTAGATTTAAAATTGGATTTCAAGGTGTTTTTCTATGTTTCTTTATAGCTGGTCTTTATATGTTGAAATTAAGAAATAATATAGAAGGCATTATTTAAAAATTTTCATTTATTTGCAAAGGAAATGTCTGTATCTATACTTTTTTCGGTTGTAGTTTAACAGCGAATCCGGTTGAGGAAGAGGGTATTTTTTCTTTAAAAAAAAAGTAAGCACTATCGTGACTGTTTGGTCGTCGACAGCAAGGGCGTCCCTTGTAGGACTCGAACTAGCAATATTTGTGTCTCATAAAATATACCTTATAGTTTGTTTCTATTTTTAATATATATCACACGTAAAATAATAAATTTAAATAAAATCTAAATTTGCTATAAAAATCTTTGATTCTAGTAAATATAATACTTTTAAAATTTTCGATAGCTTCTTAAAACTCGACGCGTCTAATAAACTGTTTAATAGTGATCGCATACGCGTACTTAATGAACGATCCGAGCCGCTATGTCTGCGTCTGCGATGTCACGCGAGAGCATGGAACCAGTTCCCATGGGTGCACCTGTCAGATTGATTTCGGTTTTACATACGGACGTGCCAATCTTTTTCGAAGTTACGCCGTGCTTTTGATGCGACTAAGAAATGCATACTAAAATGTGATTGACTAATTGTGTAAAATTTCTTAAATTTATGTATGTAGTCTTGTTTTTCTTTTTTAATATTTCACGTTTTGTCATAAATATATACAAAGTTTAGATATAGAGAACGTAATATTGAGACACTCTGTTCTCCGTGTTTCCAAAGTTGGAGCTTTGCTGACTTAAACTCAACGTCTTTCTTACCTTGTTATTATTATTTATTTAAGTTATTTCCGATTCTTTTTAACTATTTTCGGTTCGGACGGTTCTCATAGAACCGTCGTGCGACAGAAGCGCAGCGTCTGCTTCATGACGCGACGGTCTGCGAGTTCGATTCCCACTTGGAGAGAATGCAATATTTTATTTACATTTTCTTCGCTTTGGCAAGTAGGAAACCGCGGCGTTAAGTTCCGCCACTAAGCACGTAATGCCTCGTAGAAGGCGGAAAGCGAAGAACAGAGTGTCTTAACACTAGGCTCCTACTGTTCCCTCTTTCTACTCTGCTCTAAACGGGATATAGTAGCGTGTATTAAAAAAAAATGTTGAGTATCAAACCTATAACCATTGCATTGCCATTGCGCAATTCCACTGCGCCACGATAGTTTAATTTAAACCTCTAATTAAAATCGTTTACTTAATACAGGTTGTATTAAATTACGTACACTCCAGTCTAGTCTATCCACTTCCACCCTTGTCATAGTTAAGTGTAAACAAAGTTATCAGTTGAATGGGCTCTAGTCGTTAACAAGTATTATTTACTAACATTATCAGGCAAATGTTTTATGAGTCACGATGCGTTTACGCATGCATATATATGTATACATGTATAGATATATAGATATACATACATGTACCTATATACAAATACATACATATTCATGATCACTGCATCAGAGTAAATGTGATGAGAGATAAGACGTTACTAATTATAATGTTACAAAAATATCGTGTTCTCTAATTTATTTTAAATTAATCTCCAGAATGCTCATTGGTGTACATTTTAAATAATAACAATGTTAATACAATGTTACACTAAGATTGAAATTATACAATCCATTTTTATTGTTTATATATAATATTTATAATATAAAACATCTTTTGTTGCTAATTGATTGACTGATGCAACGCAATCCCTAAATTAGAGATCGTAAATGTTTTAAATTTGCCATGTTGATACCTCAAATGTTGTAGAGAAACACCAAGAAACGGTTTACGTAGAGATATTTTCTAGATTCTCCTTGTATACTGTATATTGTACGTAGAACCTACTATTAAGACACTCCGTTCTCCGCTACTTTCCTTTTTATAAAAACAGCGTATCGAGTAACTTAACGCCACGCTCTTGTCCCACATATAAAAAATAATGAAAATTATTCATTCTCCCCTCACGGGAATCGAACCCACATACCGACAAGAACTTGAGAAGTTACATTCTCCCACATTCCCATTGACGTGTGTATTATAGGTTAGTAATGAGCACTAAAGACAATCCGTATAGCTGTACAGCGATCTGAGACTCACCACAGTAGTTCCCTTATCTCAGCCTTAACCTGCGTCGCAAGGATAGAACGTTATTCATTAATGATATTCTACGAACGTTATCTCAGACTAAAGTGACCGTGTCGGGCTGAAAGGGCCCTTTAAATATAGGAAAAGATCTAAAAGTGATCGTAAATGGTAATTCGTAATTGCACACTTATCGAAACTATATAAACTATTCGATCGGTTTAAGGAAGTATGAGCACTGAAACTAAGCTAAATTGTTGCTTTTATATTGTGAAGTATGTTGGATGTAAGCAATTGTTAGGATATAATTATTTTTTTTTTAGCTTCACGCTTTATCCGCTCGTAGTAATGTTGGCTTAGGATCCGCAGGAATCGTGGAAATCTTTAGACACTCGCCCGATTTTCGCCTTCTTTTGTGTGGTTGTGTGGCGGAACTTAACGCCGTCATTGCCTATTTGATGAGCGTACTAGCAAAATAAATGCAGCCTCCCGAATTGGGAATAAGATCCTCAAACCATCGCGTGTACAGACAAGACGCTGCACTCTGCGCCAACAAAGATCTTTTAGTTCATTGTTGATAAGAAAAACACCTTTAATATTGTCTTTTTATAGCGTATTTCTCTAAGGAGTTAAACCTTAAAAACGCCAGCGTAATATTAAATGGTATATAGCATTGAAATGTTAATTTTAAGGACTGAGTATGATTACTATAACAAATTATTACAAAGTATAGCCTCTTGGCTTGCTTGGGGATGCGACGTGAAAAAAAAAACCTGCAGATATTACCATCCAATGTGGCGGGCACAAAAAAGATTGAAAAAAAAATAAATAAGTAAAGTTGTATAAAAAAATTGTGAGAATAATTTACTGGATTCTTATTGAACCCGGTCGTCTGTTAGACGCTGTATAGCGTTTAAGATTAACGAACATAAAAAAAATATAGACAAAATTTCTCAAAAAGAATCATTACAAGATGGTCTGAGAATTTTTTTGTAAATGTATAAAAAGTATAGATCAAAAAAGAAAAAATTAGATAATTTTTTTTTTTACTTATAACTTTTTTAATTTTAAATTTAAGGCAAAAAAAATTATAGAAATATATTTGTAGGCAAAACATTTTGTACTACAAATTATGATACCATAAATTTTTTTTGTATGATCATAGTTTCGAGATATCGCGAAAAAATATGTTTCCCCCCTTTTCGCAAGATGGCCGCCGGAGGACAAAGGTGGCGACCCCACAAACTGAGGTTTAGCGGATGACCTCCCCCAATGTACAAAAATAAAATTTGCGTCCTATAATAAATGCAAACAAATGTAACATTCAATGGACTAAAATATGTTTCATCGTAAGTTAAATGATATTAATTTAAAATTCATATTAAGATAGAATCAGATCATTTTCTAATACCTACAATGCATTTAGCCGCTACTTACGCAATAACACAGCAAATTACATATAATTAATGTTGCGAACGCGTCTGCTGGGCGCCGCTCGCTTCTTCAAAGTCATCAGAATGCTTAATTAAGTTTAATTTGCTGGAGTAGATTTAGAATAGCCTAGGGCTTGAGGATCGTAATCCTAGGTTGCTCTGTGATGGATCGTAGTACCCCATAATGGGTATGTACGGCATGGGTACGGTATGGGTAGGTTAGGTGTAGGTAGGTATTGGAAAATTAGAATTTCAGCTGTATGTAAGCTTGAAGGAAATTGTAGGTTGTTTATCGCACGGTAATTTGGATTGTGTCAGTGGCGTTGACTGTGTGTTGATGTTGTTGCTGTGTTTCAACTAACAATGTTTCGTTACTTACGTTATTTACAAAGTTAAAAGTGTGGAATGGAACGTTGTCTGGCCGTATATGTGAAAGGTATGGGCTCGATTCCCACACAAACACAAGATAAAGCGCGGCGATGAGTACTGCCACTAAGTAATGTCCTAAAAAATAGGCTGAGAGTTTTACTATTTTATGCACTTTTGTATGTGTATTTTAGAAAGTACGTAAGTTAATCCGCCAGATAGATTGAAGTATCAATTGAATTAGGATGAATTTTTAATATACGTTAATAATGGACGACTAGATCTATAAAAGTATTTATATAAGTAATGAAAAACAAACCTCATGTATATGTAATCTGGATTATATATATATATATATATATATATATATATATATATATATATATATATATATATATATATATATATATATATATATATATATATATATATATATATATATATATATATATATATATATATATATATATATATATATATATATATATATATATATATATATATATATATATATATTATATAAAACTACTGGTATATGATATTTTAAAACTATAGACTATATATTTTTTTTAAATATTAAAATAAATATAAATATAAAAAAATTGAAATTATAAATAGAACTTTGAGCTGTGAATGCAACATATTTGTTTTGATCTCGTATAAGATATTTGTGGCCTTGACAAGACCTACAACAAAATAAAGTCCATTTTGAGTTGTCAACATACTGTGACTAAGCTTTTACTTATTAGAATATTCAATTGGATATCCTAATCTCTACCTACATTTTGATTTGCATACGAGTACAAGTAGCTATGTGTTTTGAGACGCCTATACTTTGAACTTAAATGAAACATATAAAAGACAATTATAAGAAATATTTAAAGAGAAAATTGAATTCGAGTTTTTCTTTGGTAAATTACTAATATTTTTATATATATGTGTCGTTGTACATAGAGTATGTTTGACGCACATGCTATGATTACGAATTCTAATCACTCAAAGGAATGTATTTCCCTGTTCTGATTAGAGTATTGTAAATGTTGTATATTTCTGTCAGGATAAGGCCATCGTGGCACAATGCGACTGCATTTGACTGTAAGTACGATTTTTTGCGTTCGATTCCTATTTAGAGTCTAAATTTTTTCACAATGTCTGGAATTTCCTGTATTTATCTTTATATATACGATAAAGTTTGAATATAAAAAATGCTAAACATATACACGGGGCATAGTAATAAAAAAATGTAGACGCGTGAGGATACCAAATATATCACTAAGACAACTAAGTAAATGCATAATATACAACTAAGTAAATGTATAAGTTTAAATTGAAAATCCTTGAGGTCCTCAAAGATGGTGTGGGACGTGTACACGTGACGGTTTATAAGTTCGAATCCCACTCGGAAAAGATAGATTTTCTATTTTCTTCGCTCTACTTCTACCTTAATTTACTTTTACACAAACTGTTTACGATTCTTTATCACGTTGTAATGTGGTTTTTTCCTCAAATACTTAACTCTTTATTGAGAGCTAAGTGTATTGCCGTCTGTTGGGAACATAGCATCGTATTTTGAAATGCATACCAAAACAATTCTTTCATTGTTCTTCTCTATTGTCGGTTATTTACAAATAATATCTGCTTTACAAAGTGTCACATGTCAATAAACTAACGAGCTCAATCGATTGTTAGAACGACACTGTTGTTTATACAGTGTACGGTGTACAAAACATTTACTTGGAATGATGGGATGTTGATATAATACGGACATTAGTGTTTGCAAAATAAAGCAATGTTTGTGTTTTTTGTTGTGTACGTTAAGTTTAGCCTTATTTTAAGCAATTAAATCAGGCAAAGCGAATTATCCGTACTTTTTTTCTCCACTCCTATAAGATATAGAGTGAGGTTATGTAACATATAGCCTTCCTCAACAAACAGGTTATTGATACAAAAATACTTTTTTAATCCAAACCAGTAGTTCCTGAGATTAGGATAGTCAAACAAACTCTTCATCTCTTTATATTATTTAACTCTTCTCTTCTCTTTATATTATGAGTATAGATTAAGGTCGATTTATCAGTTTTAGTTGTGGTTAGTTGTATATTAATGTCGGGAAAATGGAATATTGTTATTTTTCCGCTTATCGTCACGATAGTAGAGAACGGAGAGCCTTGATACTAAAACAACCTCTATAAAAATATTATAATTAATCTGTTCAACTGCGATTTATTATCGTTGACGACGACAGGAAATTGGCTAATAAATTTCACGCAATCCTAATCGAGCATCACCATACACGTATATTGACATTTGACTAAGTTTGCACGTCTCGATTACGTAGAAACTAATGTTTTATGCGTGTAATAATGTTACCTACCTGGAGCCCTGGAGTAGCGGAATTAGTATACCCGACAGACGCCTGGCCCACGCAACAGGGTATCCATCATACACCGCGTGTGTGTGTAAACGGCCATTATGTTAACCGTGTACATAAATTCACACTTCTGCTTACGATTCGGTATTGTAAATCTTTTAATTCTTTAACTTTGAAAGGTTTCCTCATAGAAAACGAATGTTTTCTAGGAAATATCTTAAAGTCTTCGTCTTTATGATGCTGAATTCAAGTTTTAGGGACTTGCTTGTGCCACTATAATAAGCCCAAATTAAAATTGATTTAGAGTTGGTAAAATTTGAAAAGAAAAAAATTAATAAAGGATATTTGCCATAACAGTATATAATCTCGATCCGTAGATTAATATGTTTGTGCAAAAAACTATCCATAATGGAAATTTTTTGCTGATATGATGCGTATTTAATTGTATGTTTGATTAGATAAATGTAAAATTGACTGATGATAATCGCATATATATATATATATATATATATATATATATATATATATATATATATATATATATATATATATATATATATATATATATATATATATATAATATATATATATATATATATATATATATATATATATATATATATATATATATATATATATATATATATATATATATATATATATATATATATATATATATATATATATATTTAGACTTCCCAAAACAACATATGAAATTAGCTCAAACAAAATGATAACAAAATTGATACGCTTGTCTGTCGTATCATATTCATATACATCTAATGTTTCGACTCCGAACCAGTCTAGACTCGAACGTTTAGTGTAGGCAGGTATCATTTTTCATTTAACCAAAGCATTTCTAGTACATGCTACATGCGTAAGCGTCTATACTTACTTACCTAAGTACTTAAACGATAACATGTGATTCATTATAACAAACTACACGTAGGCTAATTGTGGCTTGTTCTGAACTGGTACACCTTTATTAATTTGTCATTCATTGATTGTTTGCTCAGCATTGTGTATACGTGACCTCGGCGCCCACGCGCAATCTATGCCATGTTAAAAGTCATCTGTACTAACAAACGGCTTGAGTAATCTGCCTTTTATGCTGTGTTGTAATCATTACACGATTTAATTACCTCAAATAACAGTTTTGTTCCTGAACAGAATCCCGTATTTAGGGAATTTTCAAGCATTTTCTATAGATATATAGATTATTATATATAGATAAAAAAATTTGGCAACTCTTTTCTTTGTCACACCGCCAAAAAATGGAACTCTCTACCATCACTCGTGTTCCCCTCCTCTTATAACCTGGGTACCTTCAAACGAGGCGTGAAGAGGCATCTTGCGGGCCGGCATGGCGAGGGTGACTAGTGCAGCTCATTTTTGTTGCCAGTACTTGTCGTCTTCGCGTTTGGACTCCACTTCCACTTACCATCAGGTGGAGTGGAGTCATATGCCTACCCGGATAATATAAAAAAAAAAATTATTGGCAATAGAGATCTCGAATTGTGGTCTCGAAGACATGGCAAATTAAATATTGACATGCCAGTGTTGTTATTTTAATATTTTCATATGTATTTAATAACATATCACCTTCTACGTTTCCTTCGCATAATGTTAAAAAATATACTACAAACATATTTATAGGTTTTGCAATTATAATTGCATTTAAAAAAGATAAGTAAATATATTTTGTAATAAAATCAATTGCTTTTTATATACAAAATATATTTTAAATGTACAAGTACTACACTATAATAAAGTATGTGTTAAGATACATTTTTGGAAAATATTTTTTTTCACTCTTTATTTCGAATATAGCGAAGTAGATAGAGATAATCTAGTGTCAAAACTCTACGTTCACCTCATTCCACCAGTATTCGACAGAGTGTATTATGGCGGTACTAAACGCCGTAATTTGTCTTCCAGAAGGAAAAAAATAAAATAATTAATGCCTACAATGTCCGAATGTGCTTCTGATGTCTTTATAGATAACGTAATTAATTGAAACTCTGCAGGATGAACTCTTTAATTCAAGATTTAAACGACGACCTCACTAAATAGCCACAGACGTCAAATAAATTGGAAATGTTAAAGTATTTTATCGTGTCCAATAAAATCGATTTAATAAAATGAACGAAACTCGATTTCGATTTAATTAATGTGTGTTTTTTTTTTCATCTTTTCAGGTAAGTTGTTCTCTGGCTGGCGCTTGTGCTTGCGTCGTGCTTAAAAAGTTCATTACAGCTTGTGGAGTGGTGATCAGCGTAAAAGTAAAAAGTAAATGGGTTTACAATTACTGTACGCAATTAGGTTTCTTTTGCGAATTGTGCTGTAAGGACATTGTTTGCTACTTACTCGTCGGTTTTTAGTTTTATTATTTCTACCGTGCAGACGAATTAAGCGAAACACTTTTATTTATTGAGAAAAAGAATTATTTTAATAAAACTTTAATTAGTTTTTTATAAGATTTTTCGAATAACAAGACGATTATTCATACTTTTTTTGGCTCGTTTTGTAAATTCATTTGTGTGATAATATGTCGCTTTGATAAGATTAAAAACAAAAATTCCATTGTAATTAGTTAATTGGTTTTCGAAAATATTTTTACTTTTGCTTTTTGGATACTCGTAACTATTTTTAGAAGTAGTTAAATATAGTTATTTAAAATAAAAATATCTAAAACCATTTTTGGGTTTCATTCCCACTCTGAGAGATTATTAAATATTTCTCGATTTTAGTTCTGGCACTTAACAAGTAATATCATTAAAGGCGGACCGTCGTTTCGCGTGGTGTAGCCGTGGCGCACCGTCTACCCGTAAACGTTTCTGTTTGTGGGTTCAATTCCCCCTCGGAGAAGATAGTTTTTTCTATTTCTATTTCCTTTTCTCTGGATAAGCTCGACGTTGAGTTCCGCCACTCAACACGCAATACCTCAAAAAGGCGGAAAGCAGGCAACTGAGTGAACTTAAGAATCGGCTCCCGGCAGTTCCCTTAACCTACCTTGCTATAAACAGGATAAAGGGTAAAGCTAAAAAGATGCCAGAAAGCCAGAAAATATATTTTTTTAAGCATCACTAATAAATAGTCTATATATATGTACTTTTAAAACGGACAAGTCAATTTTTTATCTGTGATTCAGTTTAAGAGGACTTCAACTGAAGTGTTCTAGAAAGTTTTACCTTTGAATGAGTCACCGATATTTGCATAAGCATAATGACAGAATAGAAAGACGGTTTTGGCGATACGATCGTTAAGAAACTCAAATTACCTTTTGTGTGCTAAATGACTTTATCTACGTTTATTTTATTTACTTATACCTTTTCGATTATCTTTATCGCATGTTTAATCAATTTTGATGATAATTATATTTTATTATATCTATGCGTTATCTAATAATGGCACGATAGATAATATTTATAAAAAATATGGTTATTTACTTTAAATTAAAACAATCAATTTTTAACCGTCGTGGCGCTGCGTTTGCCTGTAAATGCGACAGTTCGTGTGTTCGATTTCCACTGGGGGCCGATGGATTTTGCTTGAGCTTTTTTTTGGTTGAGCTACACAACTCAACACACAATAGAGAACAGTGTGTCTTAACACTAGGTTCCCACAGTTCCTATTCCTCTACCTGACATAAAATATGTGATAAAACGTGAAATTAAAAGCATGCATTTCTATGGACAATAGCTACGTTCGTACAAAGCTGTATCGCAAGTATAGATATGCAATATAAAACAACATTAGTAGATATAGCCGCAGCTCATTATTGGAAAATATCGTATCAATTTAATCATTTCGATTACTTTATTTATGGTAAGAAGATAAAATGCTATGTTAAACTTCCCTCAAAACAAAATGTTATGGAAAATTAGGTAAAAACGGCGAAAGTTTATCGCATATTGACACGAGCCTGTTAGCGAGTTAAAAAATAAAAAAAAAAACAAATATATAATACCTATTTAAATTTTAAATTAATTTTTTCAAAAATATTTGAGTATTTTCAGTATCACTTTGTAAGGATGTTTATTACAGTTTTTAACGATTAAATGGATTTTGACAAAATTTTACAATAACATACCTTATACGTCCAAATAACATATAGGCCACAATTTACAATAAACAAATGTAATAATTTAATAAATAAATTATTGTATAATTCAAGCAAACAGAACCGCGGGCAGGCCGCTAGTGTGGAACCTAATTATTTCACACTTTCCATTCTATAAGAGACAAATACTAAATGTGTCAAGAGGGCGTCAGTAGTCGTTTATTATTTTATTGTAAATATTAATTATCTATAAACGTATTTTATCGGCCGTAAAATAAATGAAGTAATGTAATGGGTTGATACCAATTACTTTTTATTTAGTACTGTGAACTAACTTATTATTATAATTTTATTAGTTTTTTTTAATATTTGTTCTGAGTGCTTTATTACAGAAAAAACAAAGAGTATAACAGCTCTATATATTTGACGTTCTCAAACGTCAAACGATAAAACATCTCTTGGTTCATAATGAAAATTGTAATTTGTTATTATGTATAAATATATGACAAATATGCAATTACATTAAATAATATGTACTTGAAAAGTAAAAAAATACAATAATTACTAAACAAGAATTTCTAATCAGTTTTATAGTATGTAATTAGCATTTACTTCCTTTAACACCTAGTTCGATGATAAATAATTATAAAAAATGCATTTAAACACAACATATTGGCTTTGTATTAAAATATTCTAATAATTACAGTCTTCCGTAATTAGCTGTGAGTGGAGAATGGAGTGTTACGGTAGTCCGGTACCATCTCACTTGCCATATATATACTAAGTGCGGAAGCTACTAAGTTTTACCTCTCAATATGGGTTTCCTGGTATAAAAAATAGGGTTAAATCATTTAGTAACTAAGAAACGATTATACATTAGTAATTGTATACAATTAATAATAATTGATTGTATTAGTGTTTGTATTTGTTTTTTTATTATTCGGCCATTTTGAAATTATTTTGTGTATGATGATGTCTTGACGTAGCGATGACAATGAAAAATACAGATTAAAAAAGGCACACACGCAAAAAGTCGTTGATATTAAACCAAAATTATGTATTTTTTTAATTTTGTCTTTTTTCCTTATATTTATGTATGAGTTATAAATAATTAAAATAAACATAAACGAATAATTAAATTTAAAAATCGGTTGATACGCAAATAACATAAGGTCTTAATCTTTTCAACGAAACATATAATATGTGATATAATAATTTAACATACAAAAATTGATATATAGTTACGTAAAGATTTATAGAGGTATATCACCGTGTTCTCTCCATCCACTAACTGGCTCACGTAAATTGAATTGTGTAAACTCATTACGCATTCAGTTATAGTGTTGTGTAAAGACGATCGTTATCGTGTTAGCCGTAAACAAGCAAGTACTTTTCAAACCGAAGCTTTTCTTACTTTCTTTCTTATATTTCTTTTTTATTTAAAATATTTTACAAATGGTAACTTCATTTACAAATTACTTTAACTTACGTTTAAACTAAAGATTGTTTGTTTTATTTCGCTGTTCAAACTGGTAGCCATATTTATTTTATATATTATTTAAAAAATAAAAAAAACACCGGGTATATCGTAATAATATAAATAATAATATTATTAATAAATTTATATTACTTCTCATTTACCATTTAACGTCAGTATAACGTTGACATGTTTTAATTTATTGCCTAATATAAATGATCATTAAACTGTAGAGTAGGTCAATACGCTGTCTTGCTCGTTGTGTAATACTGTATTTAGCAGAAGTGCTGACATGTATGTATATATGTATGTATATATGTACGTATGTATGTATGTATGTATGTATGTATATATTTGTGCATATATCTACTGTCTGCCAGCAAATGGACACGATTTTCTAATAACTATTAAATATTGACAACGTTATAGCCGTTGGGTTATGGTGAATTGTTATCTTCGATAAGTAATCGTTTGAATGTCTTGCTTTTACTTTGTCATTATTTTATAACTGTTATTAAGTGATTTGTTATATTAAATAATTACGTTGTCGTCACGTATATATTTTTAATAGTTTCTTTTGTATAAGTACATCGGAGTCAGTTATTTCGTTAACGTACGAGTAGGTGCATGCAGTACGTCTTAAACGGAACGCAGACCCGACGCGAAGCTCCCAAAATGGCTAACCGGGAAATTAGCACACTTTAAATAATTCATATTCAATTTTTTTTCTTGGCGCATTTCTTGAATTTTTTGGTTAAGTGCTCAGTACTTATTGTCGCTTTGTTTCACATTTTTTTGCTTGAAAACACCAACGGGAATTTAACAACGCCTTAGCTGGCAGTATATAGTTGCGCTAAATTATTTATACTTTAAATAAGTAATGTTAGCAGAGAACAGAGTGTCTTAACACTAGGTTCACACAGTTCTTGCAGTTTCTTCTACCTTATAAAAAGTGTGAAGCTATAAAAAGAGAAAAAAATATATTTACAGTCATCCCTTATTTTGTAGTAGATAATGTAATATTTTAAATCTTTATATTTATTCAAATGTCCAATTTAGAATCACTGACAATTAATATTGCTAGAATAGTTTCTAGGGGAAAAGTTTTCCCAAAACTATGAAACGTAAAACGTTAACAAATACCTACAAGAAGAAAACTAAGAGTTGCGATTTGAATATATAACCATCGTTAAGTTTACTTAAAAACTATGCCACCGCGACTTGAAATATATTTCGTAAGCGTCGTTATATCTCAACAGAACGTGGACCCGCAGCGAAACGCCAAAAAAGGCCGACCGGGAAATTATCACACTGTAAATAATTCATATATATTACTCAATCATGTCGGTACAACTGTGTAGCTTATAAGAAATCATTTTTTTGCACAATCTCTATTTTGGTCAACGCGTTCTTCGTACAGCATTGTTCTGTCCCTCCAAAATGTTTAATGCACGCTGAAAAAAGGGCTGTCTTTTTGACATTTCAAGAAAGAAATATGTATGTAGTTTTAAATGGATTGCGAATTTTATGATAAGGGAGGATTCTGTGGTGTGGGTCTCAAATGTAACGTAGGTTAAACTTTTAACTTAAACAAAAAATAATAAATATATTGATATTTAAGGTTCTACATTTAGTGCCTTGAATTCGGCTGGATGTGTCTTAAAACTTGTTTGTTCCTACAGTTGATTTCTTTTGTATCATACAAAACCTTCTATTTGTTAATTTTAATCAGATTTATAGAAATATGCTAAAACGATTTGAACTTACTATCTGTTTCCGACATTACAAACACTACTGTGCCATGAGGTCACAAGGCCAGTACAGCTACCCGAGATATGTATATACCGTATAAAAGTCGTTAATATACGAATTTAATATTATTATTTATAAAATTTCTAACGTAGAATTTGATATTAAAAAATTGTAACGGTTCCATCGTCACAGTGACCCAACGAAAAGCGTAGCCGACCGGTCATAGTTACAGGTGCGGCACATTCACTTTCCTTGTTGCTACGATTTATTTTTCGAGCTTTCATGTTGTTCCGTTGCAAGATATTGTAATAAGATTGTAATAAGTTGTAGTGGAAAGTTTATATATATATATATATATATATATATATATATATATATATATATATATATATATATATATATATATATATATATATATATATATATATATATATATATATATATATATATATATATATATATATATATATATGTATATATATATATATATATATATATATATATATATATATATATATATATATATATATATATATATATATATATATATATATATACATATATTTATATATATATATAATTCTGTTTGTTTAATTAAAATATTATGTAATATATTATAAGCTTCATCTGGTTAGTTATAGTTATAAAATTATGCTGCAAAAAAGCCAATCTTTCCTTAAAACCGCTTTTTTATATATACCATTTTATAAGCATCTATCTACCAGATAAAGTCACCGTCATGGCGATCAAAATTTATATGAATAAAAAGTCAAAGCAGTAAACAACCTAAGTGAACGATTCTCACAGATAGTAATTATTAAATTACCGTTTTTAATTGTTTTGAAATAAAACGTCTTTTTAATTAAAACGTAAATAAATCTCGATTCGTGACATCGCTGAGCACGAATCGAATAGCGGTCATGGCCTCGTGTTAAATAATGTTTTAGTTTGAATCAACAGACGCACTTTAAGACGAATGACATTAAAACTAGCTGGAGTTTATGGAATTCTAATTATTTATAATATATATATATATATATATATATATATATATATATATATATATATATATATATATATATATATATATATATATATATATATATATATATATATATATATATATATATATATATATATATATATATATATATATATATATATATATATATATATATATATATATATGTATATATATATATATATATATATATATATATATATATATATATACAACAAAATCAAATTGCTCAATTAATAAAACTTTGGTGTTAGCTTTGCATTTCCTCGTGTAAAGCCTTAAATAAATACATAAAACTATTAAATGTCTATATATAGAGCTTATGTTCTACAGTTATTTGCCAACGACTGTCGTACTAAAATATAGCCTGTCCCCTCTTGGGACGCTGCCCGGTTGGCAGAGGCGTTTGTTATAAATCTTCTTTATTAATATGATTATTCCTAAGGTAGAAATTTCTATGAATATTACATTCAATCCAATATATTTATTGTTTTTAAATGTTACCACACAAAGAATAGAAAAAGTATATATTTTTTTTAATAAAATGTACAAAAAATTGTACGCAGCGTGATTTGAAGCCGTGCCTAATGGAAATCGTCCAAGCGCTCTGACTACTAAGCCATGCGCTCTTAATCAAGTTGCTTCGATATTCTTATATTCTTTTAACAACTTATTATTTTAGCTAGATGTTTATTTTTGTTTTATTTCTAAGCTTTTAGTAAAAAAAGCTTTTAGTATAAATAGAGTACGGTATAGAGTTCCGCCACATAACTCGCTATTTTATTATGATTATTAGTGCCTTCTATTTATACTTTCCTATGAGGGATATCGCTAAAGTTCGATATTACGTAATTGATATTATTTTTTTTATATAGCTTCACATTTTATCCCGCGCATAGCAGGGCAGGCAGAGGGAACCACAGGCACCGTGAGAACCTAGTGTTAAGACACTCCGTTCCGTACTTTCGGCTTTTTTGAGGCATTGATATCGTTAATGAATGTTAAGTAGCACTGTTATAAAGACAGTCACGCCTGACTTGATAATTATATATTCAAATTGTCATTAGAAAACATATTAATATTTTTAAATTAATTGTTAATAATATTTATTATTAAATCTTTGTGTGGCCACTCATGCAAATTTACTTTATACATAACTATATAGCTAGTAAAAAGCTAATTTATTATAATGTTACCATCTTCCTAATATATTCTTAGGGAATTAAGGAATATTACCTCATTTTAAATTCAATTAATATACAAGTACATGTATGTGTGGTTGTCATAGAACGATAGCAATTTAACGAGGATCGTTTAGGTTTCTAAGACCTAGATCGACCGAAGCAGTAAAATTTTATAACTTAGGTTATTTAAAGATTCTAGATTAGAATTTGTAATGAGCCTAACGTTTGTTGACAATATTTTAGTGTCAATAGTTAGTACATACATACATACATACATAGCTTCACGCTCTATCCCTAGCGGGGTAGTCAGAGAGAACGGAGCGCCAAACGCTGCGGTCTCTGCATACCTCTTTTGCCTCGTCTACTGTCATTGGTTAGTTAGTTAGTTAGTTAGTTAGTTAGTGTTTTATTCAATTTTACTAAGACAATTGATATGAAAAATGTAAATAATTCTAGATTATGACTTTGGACTATGGCTTTGAACGTTAGATATAAAAAAGTACAGTATATTACACAAAATACCTATAGTATGATAATTTAATATATTTGCCCTTGTCGTATTTATATTACAACAATTTCGTCATCGTTATATATTATTTGTGGAAGTGTTTTAATTGCGCACACTTAGAGAGGCGAGTTTAAGCCTAGCATTATACTTTTGGCACTGTTTTAAATATCTCTACATTACGGATTGGTGAAAAATATAGCCGATGTTCGAATTTGAACACTTTGCACTTGCAAGCGCTTTATAAGTGTTTGTTTTAATAAAGAAAGTTTCTAACTTTACCATCCCCATAAAGTGAACTGACTGACATGAGAAGAAACAACTTAGCGTTCCATGGATTCACCGTGCGGGTGCCGGGCCCATCGTGTTGTAGGAAGAGGAGCTCCGAGCAGCGCTTGGGACTTGCGACCCAAGTGTAGGTTTAAAGGGGCCCCTTTAAAATGCATTAACGCTCACCTTCACTGTCCGAGCTCCTCCCACTACCTAACCAAATTTTAAATGATTCTACCAAAGCCGCCTTCAAAGTGCGTTCTAGAAATGAATTTGTGATAGTTCTAGACAGGCCGAGATCTTTTAATAAACTATAGAGAGATTTCGCTGTTATACCTCTCGCTCCTACTTCAACCGCATATAAGCTAGCTCTAAACCTATTCCTGGTCAGTTCGTTTGTAAGATCGAAATACTTGTTGAGTTTAAGGTGGTGACTTTTCGGGATATTTGTTTCCCACGGAACTGTAAGTTCTACCAGTACTACGCGTTTTAGGCTTCGAGAATATAGAAAAATATCCGGTCTGGATGACGAAACACAAATATCCTCAGGGATTTTATACTGTTTCTCATACGTGTCCATCATAAGTGTCCAATCAGGAGCTGGATCTAATATGGAGAAAGGCTTTTGTATAGGTTTTTTATGAGGACCTTCTTTCACAAACTCTATTGAGCGTTTGCTGGTTGTTATGTTTCTCTGTGCTCTTGCTACTGAAAGACTAACGGCTTCACGTATGATTTCCAGTACTTTGTCATGGCGCCGTGAGTAATGACCACTATCCAAGAGTACCCTACACCCCACCAGCATATGTTTAGCTGTCCCCACTGCCTCTTTACAGATGTAGCAAGATTTATCGGTAGCTTTACCCCATCTCACTAAATTACTTTGATCTGGAAGAGTCATTTGGAACGCATTTAGGTAGAATTTTAACAGTGCTGGAGACCAGTCGTGAATTAGGGTGCGCCATTTTAAAGCTAAAGGGATACAGAATTCTCCTATAGTTAGCCACTCATTTTGCATTTCTAAGCCCATTGCGTGCACCTTATACTTATCGTTCTCGTCTTGCCGAATAAAAGATTTTATTATGTCTGTGTCTTGGACTTTCCTCTTTGATCCTAACCCTACTTTACTAAATTGTGCTCCTATCATAAATTGCTTATGGAATTTAAGTCTTGACTCGAGCTCTGGGACACTTCTGTCTCTTGGAAGTGAGGTAACAATCTCATCCCGTGATTTTCCCAGAATATGTGTTTTGGTGACTCTTAGATGTTTATAGAGCTCCGATGGTTTCTTTAATCTCAACCCAAAATTATTTTTGTCTCTAAATAAGGTTGAGGTGTCCGCCGAATGCGCTAGCCCAAGCCAAAACTTCAGCATCTTTATGACGCTTGCATCTAACTTTGCCAAGAGAGTTTTATTAAAATATAATACTTTGCTAAAAAAGTTGTAAAAGTATATATATATATATATATATATATATATATATATATATATATATATATATATATATATATATATATACATATATGTATATATATATATACATATATATATATATATATATATATATATATATATATATATATATATATATATATATATATATATATATATATATATATATATATATATATATATATATATATATATATATATATATATATATATATATATATATATATATATATATATATATATATATATATATATATATATATATATATATATATATATATATATATATATATATATATATATATATATATATATATATATATATATATATATATATATATATATATATATATATATATATATATATATATAGGTGAAGGTTGCGATCATTGGACCGGCTCTTTGATTGGACCACCTAATTTTTTCAAAAACTATACACATCACAGGACTTTTGACACGTTGCTAGGCAACAGTACCGGTCATCTTGCCTCCCCACAAAACCTCTGTGCGCCCGCGATGCGTGGTAAGTAGTGAGGTGTGTACTTGTGTTAGTGGTGACCGTGATATAAAAATCGAGCCATCAACAAACTCGTGTAAGTGACATTGTTTTAATTAATGTTTAATGATTGTATTAGATCTGAATAGCAAATTTATCTGCGCTTACAGACACTACTAAGCTTTTTACTTGACTTTGCACGTTTTTTAATAATTGCTTTCGTTCTGTTCATATACCTAGTTGCCATCAATGAACCTGAATGGTGACGCTATCATTGGACCGGTCCAATCAAAGAAACTAATATCAACGTTAATAAATAATGACTTTTATATTGTAAATTGAATATTTTAGTATTGCATGTAGATAGATACCTACCTTTTAGCTATAATCGAATTATTTTTATATATTCCTAATTGTCGGCAGAGGAAAAGAAGAGAAAATAGTGTTGGTTACTAGTTTGACACTCACTATAGAATATTTTTAAAAAACTATTAGATTAAATGAAGCAAGTCGAATCTATGGCGTTCCAAAAGCTACATTAAAAAGACGATTAGATGGGAAAAATAAAAAAACTGTCGAAGAAATTCAAATAGTGGGATCAAAAGGAGATTTCCCTAAGGCTTTGAAAACTGAAATTAGCGATCACATTATTGAAATGGAGAATTCTTTTTTTTGGTATTACTCCCAAAGATGTCAGACAGCTTGCCTTCCAATTACCTGACAAAAATAAAATTTATCATCATTATAATAAAACCAAAGAAGCTGCAGCATACATAGTACTGTGCATTCATAAAGCGCCATCCAGATATAAGTTTTCGTCAACCAAGAGCCACATCTATGAGCAGTACAATTTTAAAATCGATTTATAAAAAAAAAATAAAAAAGTAATTCTTATTTAGTGCTTCATTTGCATCCCCTTCATTGGACCATTAATACAAATGTTTCAAAGTCCAATGATAGCAACTTAGTGGTCCATTCGAGGCGACGGTGGTCCAAAGAAAGCAACTCGTCATTGAAGATTTAATTAAATATATTTCCAAAGCCTCTCAACTTTCTTTGCTAATATTTTATATATCATTAATTTACATAAAAAGCATCACATTCTATTAATTATCTTAATTTGTCGGTGATATTTTATTGAGATATGGTGTCTCAAAGTTAAGTGGTCCAATGATAGCAACCTTCCCCTATATATATATATATATATATATATATATATATATATATATATATATATATATATATATATATATATATATATATATATATATATATATATATATATATATATATATATATATATATATATATATATTTATATATATATATATATATATATATATATATATATATATATATATATATATATATATATATATATATATATATATATATATATATATATATATATATATATATATATATATATATATATATATAGATATATATATATATTTTTTTTATTCCTCTAAAACAACAACGAGTAAACAAACATGTTGTACTACAAAAAACCTTTATTTGCCTCTTATTAAAATAACTCATTTAAACTATCAACGACATTACCTTGTACGTACCAGGTGTTATTACTTGTCAGGCTCATTTGAAAAAGCAAAAAACAATTTAAACAGCTTCATTCGAGTGATCTATTTAATTCGACGCGTAATCGATAACCCGGCATTCACAACCACCGTTTTGCCGCGGACCTAACATTTTAATAGCTGTATTTCTCTTTATAATTGCAAATTAACTCTGTCACCGACATCCTGCCTTATCTCGATACTCGAGATGCTGGCTTGTTACCAGTTCTATTGCAGATAATTTTCGTTGCAATTATGTGTTTTTTTTTGTATTAGCTTTATGTATATTACTTAAGTATATTGTCTGGTGGAGAGAAAAATTAGTGCTATGAGACTTTGCTCTTTGTTTTATGCCCATCATGGAGGCATATATGTCTTAAATTTCAGCAAGTTAGTATAGTTTTGTTGATTTCCTTAAGTGAAGATAAGTTTCGTTTTTGTCTCGCAAGACAGGGAAACTGTAACATTAGATATTTCTATGATTTATATAGTGTCAATCAACAATAAAGATAGAAAAGATATTTAAAAAAATCATAATAAATTGAACTGAAAAGGCGCAGTTTCAAATCCCGCTGCCGTTCACATTTTTTTATATGTTTCTTTTTAAGTTTTTTAGCTATAATATCAATTTTAATTAAAAACAAAATATTGGATTAAATGAATAAAATTATTAGAATTAGAATACCAAATATGGCATTTGTGTTGGATGTATACTCCATCACTATAAGTTACAAAGCTAACAATTTCCACATAATAACATTCAATTGTAAGATAATAAAATGACTGGACCTCTCAAACGCGGGCAACTTAGTGCCACTAAAGTGTCTTGCTTTATTTGCACTTCAGAATCTCAAGTTATGCGCATCACGTAAAATCGTAAAGGCTAAAAATACTTGCCACGGTTTGTTTATAAAACTTGTGTTTGGTTTGTGGCGCTCGAAGGAATATGTGTCCTAATTGAATTAAGGCAGTTGTTTCAGTGGCTATGGTCTGGATTACCGTATATTTTTGTATATAAAGCAGTCATTTTAAAGCTTGTGTAAAGTTTGCATTAGTTGCATATATTAACATTTCGACGTAAAATTAATCATTATTATATTAACTTATTAATATAGTTAAGTAGCGTAAGCGTAAGCATATCCACTGTTATATATATACATAGGATGGTAGGTACCAGCGAGGATGTCTCAGTAAGAATGAAGAAGATCGTGCTCAGACAGTTTGGGTATGTCGAAAGAATGAGTGACGAATGAATGGTAAAAAAGATATAGGTACGAAGCAAAAGTGAGTGGTAAGAGAGGCAAGGGGAGACGTTAGTTGATTTTCGAAGAAAACACAGTATTGAAGATCCTGGAGGAAGGTCACTTAAAGAGCACGAAGACTCCTCAGAGAGCATATATGAATCGCATCGTTTGGCGCTCCGTTCTCTCTGACTAAGAGCGTGAAAATACATTTGTTTTTATGTATGTATAGGTTATAGAAATTATCATATCGTATTACATGTACTACAAAAATATACATTACGTACAAGTGCGTCAAAAACAGGTAAATCTCTATAAGAATTTATAGAACTGGTACTAATTAGTCGGCACAATTTAAATAAAAAACCATGGATCAATAACACTGTAATTACTTCTTATTTGAAGTATATTTACATTGAAAATCGATTAAAATTCTTGTTCAATTTTTGGTAATATCATTTATGGCTTAAATAGGCCTGTAAAAAAATTATTATGCTTTTTTTAGCTTCACGCTTTATTCAGAGGTAACCGCAGGAACCGTAGGAGCCTAGTATTAAATCACTCCATTCCCCGCGCAATTGCGTGAAGAGTATTATTATTTTTTATAGGTACACTTTAATTTTTAAGTCCCTTGTCCTTTTTTTGTCAAATTTATAGATATATAATAGCGACGCCTACCATTGTACTTTGTCTACAGAAAGATATATTGTTTTTAAAAATCAACGTATACGTTAAAAATATATAACATATACATACGTTTGTAAAATATATGTTTATATACATATTGTAATTAGAAATAAACCCTAAGCACTTGAATTGCTTCACCGTGAATTAGTAATAAAGCTGTACAGTAGTTTAACGCTTCAACAGCTCGGTTAATTTAACGTCAAATTGAATAGTTAAATTTTAACCAATCTCTTAAGCGGTCATTTGATAACTCTATATACGTACTTAGTGAACGATTGATTGCGCTCAGATAAGATGTTAGATAGTTATGTCAATGGCTTGAACTGAGCGTAGTGTGTGTCGAAATATATTGCATGATGTGACTGCTGTGCTAAGCGAGTGGTGGTTGTAAGATGTTGCCTGGAGGCTTAATGATAATAAATACAGCAAGTAATTGAGATATTTTTTGATTTTCGCTTGTAGAACGCAGGTTCAAATCCTGCTGCGTTCAAATTTTTATATGATTTCTTTGAGTAAGTAATTGGGATAAAAAATGGCTATTTTTTACATGAAAACTTTTCTTTGTTTTATATCGCTGACATAGGTGATTAAATGTATATATCAGCGATATATGTATGTATATCTCTATTGAAAAAAATGTAAACCTGGTAAGCTTAATTAAGAAATAATAGCTGAGCATCAGTAAGCTATCAGATGAACAGATCGCACAAAATGTTAAAAAAAAATAAAAGCTTATTTTTACTTTTTAAATCAAAATAAAATAAGACATATCTACAAACTGAGCATGATCTTGGCTAACTTAATCTTATTACTACTTATCGTACACAAAATTACCCCATTCAAAGGCTGCAGAGGCATTCACTAAAACTGGTATAACCGTTGCTATTTATGTTATTTGTATGGTAGTACCGTTTGGTTGGTAACTTAATAGTGGGACGTGAATATGTCCTTCCTAAATATCACGCATATCACATATCAGAACGGCTTAGCGAAAAAAAGAGGAATATAGAGTTAGTGTTCTTTTTTAGATTTACCCTATCCTGTTTTTAGCAGGGTAGGCAGGTTAAGCAGAGGGAACCGCAGGAACCGTGGAACCATAGTAAGACACTCTTACGTCTATTTTCTGCCTACTTGGCATTGTGTATTAAGTGATAGAATTTAAGGGTGCGCTTGCCGAGATACCAGAGAGAAGAAGATGGAATTGAAATATTTCATTACCCTCAAGTGAGAATCAAACCCGCAGACAGTCGCGTTTGCAGCCATATGCTGCGCCTTTGCGCCACGACGGTATTCACTTATGCGCTAACTTAATTAATGTAATTATAGACTGAGTACTTATAGCGATATGTAGCAAGTAAGTAACTTGAGCAGTTGTTATTCAATTCAATGTCATCTTCAGGGTTTTAAGATGATAAGTACATCTCGTTCTCGTTTCCATGGTCGTGACTAGTGAATGTGGTAGGATATTAGCATTTGAAGGAGTTGTATACCATCCTAGGTATCCAATCTACGAAATGATTATTTAGTATTATAATTATCGAGTTAGTGAAACTTAGCTACTATTTATTATATTTGAATACATCGATTTAAAATGGATAGAATTTTTGGTAATGATACATACATACATACATAGCTTCACGCTCTATCCCTAGCGGGGTAGTCAGAGAGAACGGAGCGCCAAACGCTGCGGTCCCTGCATACCTCTTTCGCCTCGTCCACTGTCATTAACCTCTTCATGTATGCTCTCCGGGGAGCTCTCATGCTTTTTACGTGACCTTCCTCCAGTATCTTCGATACTGTGTTTTCCAAAGTCAACCAAGGTCTCCCCTTACCTCTCTTACCACTCACTTTTCCATCATATATCTTTTTTTTTAGTTTTGGTAATGGTATTTTAATAATTATAATGTGTACAGCCTTTTAGTACTGGATTCCCACTGCTTATTTGTTTTTTTTATTTAATAATGATCATAGATCAAATTACAAATCTATTATTGTTTTATTTGACTTCGAGTTTTTTTAATAGGTACCTACTGCTGGAAGAATTTACGTTAAAAATATTTTTATATAAAATCAGCTATGTATAGTTCCAAACCGTCTATCTGTGATGCACCTGCGCCCGCGCATCTCTATATGCCTGTGGTACACTAAAACCTCACAGATATAGTATGTTTAATTAATTTAATTACATTTAAATTTTAATGATGTTTTAATTTGACACGAAAGTAAAGTCTTTATAGAAAAAGCTTGTATTTTTTTCATTATAGAATCTTTAAATTAAGTTTTTAGTCTTTTGCTGTAGTGCCATAAGATAGTGCAGTTGATACTAAATTTTAATTCCAAATACTTCAAATTTTATATATATTATATAAAAAAATATTAAAAAATATATCAATAGCCCATACACTATATATCTTAACAACGATTCCCACTTATGACCATCACAATATAATAATATATACATATATAACATAGTGTATCAACATTGCTTAGCGATAAAGTTTTAGTATAGAGCTAGGGTTTAATTCTGCGACGGGCGATGAACCCATCGACCCGCTTACCGAAATACATGCGTCCAGACGCCCCGTCAAATTGGAATAGCAACGCGTAATGCCAAAGTGCATGTGACTCATATAGACTTGCTTGGATTCTTTTGATATTGTTTTAGTTTTCTTATTTTTGGTTTAACATTGTATAGAGCTTTCAAAAAAAATTTGAGAAAAAATGCGATTTTGTTGAATATTTTTATGGCGAAGAACGCATGGCTCAGTGGTGAGAGCGCTTGCACGGTTCGCAAGAGGGCGCCAATTCAAATTTCGCTGCGTTCAAATTTTTATGTTTTCTTTGAGTATTCGGTTGGACGGTTTCTGGTTTCGATCCCCAGTCGGAGAAGATGGATTTTTCTATTTCCATTTTCTTCGCTCTGGCAAATTAGGCAAAGCGCGGCGTTGAGTTCCGCCTCTCAACACGCAATGCCTCGAAAATGGCGGAAAGCGGGGAGGGATAAAAGCAGGGACTAAGCAACGGAGTGTCTTAACACTAGGTTCGTATAAAAAAAAAATATTACTCGATTAATTACTTAGTTAATATAGTTTAAAGGTTGACAGCACATCCATCGTGGATGTATATCTATTTTTTTATTAGCTTCACGCTTTATCCCGCACATAGGGATCCCGCGAGGTAGGTAGAGAGAACAGCAGGAATGTCGGTGAACTTAGTGTTAAGACACTCCGTTCCCTGATTTACGCCTTTTTCGAGGCATTGCGTGTTGAATGGTGGAACATCTAAACATCTTATTTTATATATTAAATGAACTTACTATACTGCACCTAAAAAATAAATCTTATTTAAAAGCAGCTATAAAATCCTCCTTCACATGTATCTTCTTAATTTTATATACGCTTTGTATATCTAAGCTTGTATTTTATGACAGATTGAAAACGAATTCTTCACGTTATTGCCTGTTTACGACTTGGTATGGGATCTTGTATAATGAGAGAATAAAATGTCAACCAGTTGATATCCCTATATAGGATAATTGGTTTAAATATTTTATTTGAGACACTTGGGATAGCGTCTGGAATTGAACTAAGTACCGAATTCGATGATTCTCAACTAACAGTGTTTCGGGTTAAAGTCAAAAATAGAGAACGGAGAGTTTTGATGCTAGATGATCTTGACTGCTAACTGTATTGGAATACATTTATTAAGGTTTATAAAAGTATGTAAGTTTGTAAAAGTATGTAGGCCCGTCGGGGCGCAGGCGCAACGTCTGCCTGTAACGCCACGGTTTCTGGGTTCGATCCCCAGTCGGGGAAGATTGATTTTTCTATTTCTATTTTCTTCGCTCTGAAAACTAGGCAAAGCGCGGCGTTGAGTTCCGCCACTTAACACGCAATGCCTCGAAAAAGACGGAAAGTGGGGACGGAGTAAGCAGGGACTAAGTAATGGAGTCTCTTAACACTAGGTTTCCACAGTCCCTGCAGTTCCCTCTGCCTACTCTGCTATGCGGAATAAAGCGTAAAGCTAAAAAAAAATGTAAATCTATAATAATATGAATTTATTTTGTAACTAAATTTATATATAATTATTGTATAAAACACTGCATCTGCTGGTCAAAATATAGGTAGATAAAATTGTACAGTCTATAAATATAAGGTTTCTTTTTTAATCCTTAGGTACTTTAGTTTTAAGCTATGATAGTATAATTATATTAGAATTAGTAGTTCTGAATTAAAAATATATTTTTATCTAAAGATAACATAAAAATGTGATCATAAAAACAGCGATTTTAAAGATTTTGTATGATTTAAAAATTCGACTATTTTTGTATACTTAATACATTTGCACTTAAAATTTAGTAAAATATATATAAATATATTTTAACTTTGAACAGATTCGACGAAATAGGTAATCTATAAATATGTTGCCAGAGGCGCCTCGAGAACTTTAAATATGTCATAGATTTATTAAAGATAACAATTTAAGGAGTAATGCTATTCTTGCCAGACCGACATCTAATGAGTCTATAACATTGTTCAAATTCATAAGTTACATTTGATTAGTTTACTTATAGACTAGATATTTATATTAGAATTAATGTAATTAGGCTACGATGGGGCTGGCATGTACATTAGTATAAAAGTTCCTAAATAAAATAAAGAAAAAAAAAGGAGTAATGCGCTAATAACTATCCCTAGGTTGTATATATATAATTTTTTATAATATTGAAAACGGAACGGAATTACATGGAAAACGACAAACAGAGGGCCACATAATGTTAAGTGGACACCTTTGCCCTTACATCTAGAACCCGAGAGGATGAGGATGCGTTGCCAAATGAATACCCAGACCAACCCCCTTTTATGAGCTTCCGGAACTCTCACTCACCTGACGAAAAGACAGTATTCTGTGAGAGCGCCATAATTACTTGGTTCGAGTGTGGCCCTTTTGAGCTACTGGTGTTGGTGTAGCTTGGCTCTACCACCACATTTTAAGTAAGGTAGACGATTCGTCAAAATCCAGGTCGTTTTGTCGATACCAATTGTGTTTTAGCACAATAGTAATATTATTATACAATGTGTATTTTTTAGAAATACAAAAACAGGATTTACTACATAAGATTAATCGTAAATCATTTATGCTAATTTTACATTTTTATCAACCAAATAAATAAACTGTATACAAAATCAATAAAATACAATTAGCTTTTCTTTCTATTTGTGTCCAACCTTTAGTCGGTCAAAATCAAAAAAATGTCGATTAAAATAACATTCGCGTAAGAAATGTTAAAATAGTAATTGAATTTATAATATGACATTATGTAAATTACAATATTTTGAATACTTATTTTCTGCTATATATATATATATATATATATACGCGGAACAAACAATTATAAATTGAATTTATTCCAGACTTCCAGACACTTAAAGAGATTTATTCTGGCTAGACAGTTGTAGCAGACGGATGCCACTTTTTCGCTTTATTGCATTATATCTACCTAAATCCCCATGTTATAGTTTCATCCTTATTCCTGAATGCCAAGGTTTATTATCCCTTCACCGAGTGTATAGATTTGGGTGCACTATGCGAAGTACTAACTTAGCAGATCAATACTTGGCATGCTTCACTTAGGTGTGTGTGTCAGTACATATTGATGTTTTGTATGTGGGCGTTTTAATCTCGTTTATGTTGTGAGTATTCAGATGATGAGAAACAGTTTATTGCAACAGCTACACTGTTTTAAATCCCATATCGATTGTTTTAATGATGATTTGTATTTGGAGTGCTTTTTTTCTTTCTTCTTAAAATCTCGTGGCGCACAGGCGTGGCGTTTACCTGTAAATGCGATGGTTTGGGGGTTCGATTCTCACTCTAGGAAGATGGATTTTTCTATTTTCCACTTTCTACGCTGTGTTGTCACTCAACACGCAATGCCTCGAACAAGGCGGAAAGCAGGGACGGAGACAGCAGGGGCTAAGCAACGGTGTGTCTTAACACTAGGTTCCTGTGGCTTCTGCAGTTCCCTCTGTCTACCCTGCCAAGTGAAGACTATTATAATGCACAAAAAATTGTTAGTGAATTCAAATATTTCTATAATATTTTTTTATATTCTTAAGAAAGCAAAGTGCGGTTTTGACATCCGTCACTTAATACTAGAAAATACTTGAAAATAGAGCCGGAGGTAGAGAAAAAAGTGTTTTTTTTTCTACTTATCTGTCTCTAGGATGCAGTGTAACACAAACATTAGATATTCTTAAAAAATGTTGTCATATTCGACATAATAAAAACTACTTAATGAAATGTTATTTTTAACAATCTTATATTGGAAAGAGACTCATACTCACAATAAACTTTTCTTAGAAATTTCTAATGAAATAAGAAAGAATTTTATAGTGAAATAAATAGTATAAATAATTTGTGTAAATTAAAAACATATACCTATTATAAATATGTTTAAATATAGCATTTGAGGATCGTTGTGGCACAGAGGAGCAGCGTCTGCTTTTTAAAGCGATGGTTTATAGGTTCAATTCTCCCTAGTGGTTATATTTTATTTCCATTTTCTTTGCTCTGGCAACTAGCGTGGCGCGAAGTAAGCCACTCAATACTCAGTGTTTGTTTTAATACTAGGTTCCCATGTATCCTACAGTTCCCCTATGCCTATCCTGCTATAAGTGGGATAAAGCGTGAAGTTAAAAAAATACAACATAAAAGTTATTACTTGTAAAATTCATATGTACATTACTCACAAGGCATATATTATATGAATTCCGTATTAATTAGTCATATTACGTAGTTGGTGTCGCTAATTTTTTACAGACTGTCTGTGATAGCGGTCTAGACTTAGGCTATGACTCCATAAGCTAGAATCTAGACTACTTTATTATATGTTGACAAACGCTATAAAATATTAATCAATTCCGCATATTTCTATATAAAATGTGACGATTAACTTGAATTTAATTACATACACAGCGGAATATTTTATAATCTATGGTTTTTTCTGTTCCTTTTTAAATATGGTCTTTTATTTCTTTATGCTGGTTTTAACAACAGGTTCAAATCCAACTCGCGGGAATATTCTTTTTTAGAAAGTGCTGTGTTAGGTTCTGCCATTCTTCATGTAATACCTGTAAAATGAAGGAAAAAAATATTAATTTGTATATATACGTTAAATCTTTCCATCTTGAAAATATAAAAAAGATAGAAAATTCAAATATATATGGAATATTTCCGACAGGTGTGGTCTCACGTAATAATTAATGAGATTTTTTGTCATAATCTCGTCTACATCCGTCAAAATTAGCTACGTAATATACAATTTAGTGTAAATTAGTGATTTATTAACGTGAGTGACTACTTACTTTCTTGTCGGTTTGTTCTTAGAAGTGGTATTTCTTAATTCTTAATTCTAAAATGGCCAGTTCGTTGACACTATGTATGTAGAATTTTTTTTATAGCTTCACGCTTTTATCCCGCATATAGCAGGGTAGGCAGAGGGAACTGCAGGAACCATATGAACCTAGTGTTAAGGCACTCCGTTGCTTAGTCCCTACTTTCTCCGTCCCCGCTTTCCGCCTTACTCGAGGCATTGCGTGTTGAGTGGCGGAACTCGACGCCGCGTTTTACCTAGAATTAGAATTTCTAGAAATTTTCTACTCCATTATTCTGTTTAATGAAAATCTGTATAGTGAAAGAAAAGATGCTGTGCGTTGAAGAGCAGTAAAATACACTCGTAAAAGTGTAATACTGTCATACTTCAACGATTGAGAGAGAAATATAGAGAGAGAATGAGAAGTAAGACGAAACTTTTAACATTTTTAATAATTTTAAATAATGTATGTAATTTTATGCCAATTAAAAAAACATACTATTTACAATAGCAGTATCGGTAAAAACTAATAAATGTCAAATATTTGAAGTACTTACAGTACTCACATAACAATATGCAAGGTGCAAGGTGCATATATAAAAAAAGCCAGCTGTAACTGTATGACACCTGACAGGCGCGTGCGCAATTAGGTTACCTAATTTTGGCGCATCTCGCACAAATGCCAGCGTGCAAGAGAAAACTGGACTGTAGGTACTTTTCTTTGACACTAAGTTCTGACTCACTGCAGAATTTAAGATATTAATAGACTGGAGTGAGCATTTCATTTAAAAAAATATTATTTTGTATATTATTATTAAATTATAAATATTATTATTAATTATTATTTAGTATTATCTGTAATACACAAACGTTGTTTCATAGTTCTTTTAAATTCTTATATAGAACATTGTTGGACTTGTCTGGGATTGTATTAAAAGCGACTACGTATTGCAATGTGTAACTTAACGACGCGATTTGTCCAAAAATAATTTCTCCAGATGGGAATCGAATCCACATACTAACTAATGAATAGTAAAATCAACGGTACCAGGATTCGATGCTCCACTAATTCTGTTAGGTACGTGTGATTTATTACGCAACGGATCAGCGATCCAGTGCGGTCGAGTGCGTGAAACGGGATTGAGCGGGTTTTTTTAAATATACTACTATATTATGTTTAACGTATATTTTCTTTGGAATATGTATATATATATATATATATATATATATATATATATATATATATATATATATATATATATATATATATATATATATATATATATATATATATATATATATATATATATATATATATATATATATATATATATATATATATATATATATATATATATATATATATATATATATATATATGTGTTTATATCGGATAAAAGTTAAAATTTGCATAAAAAATATGCTAATTAAAAGATCTGTGATATTTCCGTTTGGATTTTTTTAAATATATTTTTTACCACATTAGTTGCTTTCAATTATAAGCACATATGAAATAAAATTACAAACAGGTAATTAAAATTATTACATAATTAAATTAGATATATATTAGATATTAATATAATGTTATTTTATTTATTGATTCTAATAATAGAATGAACATAAACTATAAGTAATTATTTTCATATTTCATATATATTATAACGAAAATAAAAAAAAACTCTAATTAACTTTTATTACTGTCCCTTAGTGGGAAATTAATTGCAATTAGCACTTAATAATTGACAGATGCTATCGCCACAAATAGCTCAAAACGCAAGAACATAAAATATGAATCTATTTTGATCAAATCAACCATCAATCTTTTAGATTAACGAAGTAAAGAGTGAAACCAGTATCGCAGGAAGAAATTCCAAGGGCGGTAGGTGCAGGAACGGTAATTAATAGAAGGTCACGCAGCGCCGTTAGATGCGCCTGCGCATCTCGACTTATATAGACGTTGGCGTCCGGCTACGCTTTATATAGCGAATTTACTTTTTATATTCCGCTTACGAGACTAACGTAAACGGACGATGTAAATACTGAATAATATTTGTTGTTTTTTAAATGTTGGTGGTGAAATTTGCTATGGAGGTGGTTGTCGGTTCGATTTTTACTCACAACAATTTTAATGTTTCGTAAATGGCTCGTCATTAGCGTTTACTAATCTGTAATAAATACATTAATTATTGAAAGACATTCAAATTATACTGTTTCTTTTTTAATTATATTAATTGTTGAAAAGTATTTAAGGACAGTTGTAGCGCGAAGACCCAGCGTCTATCTGTAAACGCGACGGTCTGTAGGTTCGATTCCCAGTTGGGGATGATGAATATTTAAATTTTTCATTTACTTTACTCTGTTAACTAGGCAAACTTCCTTCTGCCAATCAACTTTTTGCTTACCCTACTATGTTAAAATAAAAAAAGATAAAGCTAATCTACCATAAAATTATTAAAAATTAACAATAATAATATACATAAATACAACGAGCAATACAACAAAATAGCTTAAACGTCGTTACATTTTAGAAAATGCCAATCGGCCATATCGAGATATGAATGTTTTTATTGCCATATATGAAAAATAATTAAATATAAATGTGGGAATGCGCTTTTCCGTTCCTAGAAAGTTCTCCCCATCTATTTCTTTGTAATACGCTAAAAGGCGATTTGGAATGTTCCAAAGCAATTTACATTCAACGCGAGTACGAGAAAGTAAAATTGATGTATATATGTATGTATATGTCATGGGTAGGAGTGTGTGGTGTGAACGGTTATTTAATCGCCTCGCCATGGGATCGCCATGGGATATATATATATATATATATATATATATATATATATATATATATATATATATATATATATATATATAATATATATATATATATATATATATATATATATATATATATATATATATATATATATATATATATATATATATATATATATATATATATATATATATATATATATAATATATATATATATATATATATATATATATAATATATATATATATATATATATATATATATATATATATATATATATATATATATATATATATATATATATATATATATATATATATAATATATATATATATATATATATATATATAATATATATATATATATATATATATATATATATATATATATATATATATATATATATATATATATATATATATATATATATATAATATATATATATATATATATATATATATATATATATATATACAAAATTTCTTGGTATTAAATGCATACGAGGTGTGTTCAAAAAGTATCGCGAATTTTGAATTTTCGCGGGTTACGTATATTCGAATTTCAATTTTTGTGGCGTTATGTTGGTACTCATGTCTCTCACTTATGCCGACAACCTCGGCCATTTTGAATGTTCACTTAATTGTTGACAGCTGCTTTGCTTGCACGTGTTTTGGATCGTCTTCGATTTTTACCCATTCAAAAAAATGGATCAAAGAACGTGTATCAAATTTTGTGTGAAAAACGAAATTAAGTGCGCGGATGCATTCCGAATGTTGACTGTGGCATACGGAGAAGCTACCTTGGACCGAAGCAACGTTTATCGGTGGTACAAAATGTTCTCAGAAGGCCGAGAAGATGTGAACGACGAAGAGCGTGCCGGACGCCCGAGCACTTCAACAACAGACGAAAAAATTAATGAAGTGGAGAAAATGGTATTGGCCAATCGTCGAATCACCATTAGAGAAGTTGCTGAGGACCTAGACATATCGATTGGCTCGTGCCATTCGATTTTTATCAATGATTTGGGCATGAGACGGGTCGCCGCGAAATTCGTACCAAAATTGCTCAATTGCGACCAAAAACAGCATCGCATGAACATTGCTAATGAGATGTTGGACTCTGTCCGCGACGACCCAAATTTGCTCCAGAGGGTCATAACTGGTGACGAATCGTGGGTTTATGGTTATGACGTGGAAACCAAAGCTCAATCATCTCAATGGAAGCTGCCGCACGAACCAAGACCGAAAAAAGCGCGCCAAGTTCGGTCGAATGTGAAAGTTTTGCTGACAGTTTTCTTCGATTGCAGGGGCGTGGTGCATCATGAGTTCTTGCCACAGGGTAGAACGGTCAATAAGGTTTATTACCTGCAAGTTATGCGCAATTTGCGCGAAGCAATCCGCCAGATACGCCCGGTTTTGTGGAAGAACAAAAATTGGCTTTTGCACCACGATAACGCCCCTGCTCACACATCGTTGCTTGTGCGCGACTTTTTGGCCAAAAACAACACACTAATGATGCCGCAGCCACCGTATTCCCCAGATCTGGCCCCCTGTGACTTTTTCTTGTTCCCTAAACTGAAGAGGCCCATGAAAGGACGACGTTATGCTACACTTGACGAGATAAAGACGGCATCGAAGGAGGAGCTGAACAAGATAAAAAAAAATGATTTTTTGAAGTGCTTCAAAGATTGGAAAAACCGTTGGCACAAGTGTATAATATCTCATGGGGATTACTTTGAAGGGGACAAAATAGATATTCATGAATAAATAAATAATTTTTGAAAAAACACAAAATTCGCGATACTTTTTGAACACACCTCGTATTTAGATTATTTTTTATTTAATTTATTACCATCAATAGATAAATTATTATTCATTAAACACGAAGTCTAAAGAGTCCAGTAATTATAACCTATCATGTTAAATTATTAGTTCCTATGGCAGTTCTATCCTAAGCGCTGAGCATATTTTGCATAATCGTCAATTCCCATTTTGTTAATAAACTGGAGTGACTTGATTTCGCGCTTCATTTGTACTTTGCGTATTAAAAAGTGTGTTTTTCTTAGATTTTAAAATTGAATTTTAGAGAATAGTGAGGTGGATAGTGAATTAAGTTGGTTATGTTCTTTGGTCTAACCTTTTAGAAGGAGTAACTACACACATGTGTATATATAGTCGTAAATTTAATGGCGTTATTTCTACATTTTTAAATATTATTTTAAAAACATAAATAAACTCTGTAACGATAAATTTTATATTCGTTTCAGATATTTTCAAATATACTTGTACAAATTCGTTAGTAAAAAGTTAGTGGCGAACTGGCAGGTAGGTTTTGTATGTCTAATGCAATCTACGAAATATTTATGAAAACGAAATATTAAAAAAAAATATTTTGTATTCATACCTTTATTAAAAAAGATAAAATTTATCTCAGTTACGGCTAACCAGTAATTAGTAAACAAGTAATTAAAATACGTAACATAATTAATTTTAATTAATCGACTTATATATGACTTTTTTGTAAAAGAGTATTTTTAACATAAAATTTAGCTTCACGCTTTATTTCGCTCCTAGCAGGGTAGGCAGTAGGAACAGTAAGAACCTTGGGAACCTTGTATTAATACACTCCTTGCAGACGTTCCCCGCTTTCCGCCTTTCGAGGAATTACGTGTTGAGTGGCGGAAGTCAACGCTGCCTTCCACTTGTTGCCAGAGAAGAAGAAAGAAGAAAACGAAACTACTTCCTTCTTGCCGAATGAATCGAACCCACAAATCCCGTTTACTTTTAAACGCTGTGCCTCTGAGCCAATACGGTTTTCACTAGTTTTAATGCCATTGCTAAAATTTAAAATTAAAAACACACAAAGAATTTTAATATATTCAATTGTTAACATAAAATGCTATACAGGCCTTGTTATGTATTTTCAATTATAAAACTTCAAACAATTTCAATAGTACTGTTCACCTGTAGATGCAGGTGCAAGTACTTATATATAACCAATAATATAAACTATCCTTAATAGCCTATATAAGCTATACAGCACGAATACTGCCAAAATAGGATATGGGAACCTATTAACAAATTCTTACAAAGATGGACCTTAAAATGCCGGTATGAGTGTAAGGGCTTTTGTTACTTTAAAGATGGATCAAATACTATATACTTGAAATGAAATCTCTTTTATCTTTCTTATGTAAACTTACATATAGCTGGATGGGCAGAGAAAACATAGCGATAAAGCACTCCGGTCTCCCCATTTCGTCCTAATTTGAAATATTGCGTGTTGAGTGTCAGACACTGACAACGTATTGTCTGGTAACACTCTTATATCTTACCTATTTTGCGAAATATATATTTTAACTTTTTTTTTTTTTTTTTTAAACACAGATCTTTCATTTTATTTGATTTTTACAGAATTTTGAAAATTTATATAGTTCCTCTCTTTCATACACTATTTGTTATCGATAAGCAGAAGCGCAACGATTCTCTAGACCGCGCTAGTCTAAACAATATAGAAACTGAAACTATGAGTTATTTTTAGTTAGTTTTTTAATTAGATTTCATTACATAACAGCTACACCGGTACTGATGACATGCTCTGTACGATTAAGATCTACGAGACATTAGTACCCTAAAGTAATAATCAATAAATTAAGTTATATGTTAATTTTATTCAATATATTATAATTTGTAATAAATTGAGGACCGTTGTGGCGCAGCGGCGTAGCGTCTGCCTGTAAACGCGACGGCTTGTGAGTTCGATTCTAACTCGGGGAATGTGGACTTTTTCATTTCCAGTTTTCTTCGCTCTGGCAACTAGGCAAAGCGCGGTGTTGACCCCGGTTACTCGACACGCAATGCCTCGAAACGGCGATAAGCAGGGAACAGAGTGTCTTAACACTAGGTTCCTACAGTTCCTGCGATTTCCACTGCCTACTCTGCTGTGTGCGGGATAAAGCGTGATGACATACACACACAATGAACAAAACTTTACACACACTGCCATATGTTTGACAGTTTACACTTCTGTATGTCCTGACATACACGTTGATATGGCCCATATATAAATTTGCCCATTGAAACACTTATAATAGAGAAAACCGCATCAAACTCCATCTTGCTGGGAAGCGATTTTATATAGTAATATAATAATTCTACTATCTATTGTGATATTTTATTATTTCTGTATTTAATTCTTATCATGTATTTAAAGACTATGTGCTGGTCGATGTGATCTAATGCCGCAATTAATTAGGATTATCTTGTCAAAATTTAAGTTTATCCACATATATAATCGCATTCAATTAGATGCGTCATCAATGTTGCATTGGCCAATATATATATCCTGATAGTAAAATTTTAACGCATACAAATTAGTCTAAACTGTGACAACTGCCTGCGATTTCTGTAGGATTTATCCTCACTCGATGGGTAGTATAGATCGTTTTTTAAGTTTTGGAAAGTTTTAGAAAGAGCAATATCTCAAAATATAATAAGCAAAGTCTTAAACCTAGTCTACTTCTATGCCTATGTTGCTATGCTATATGGGGATATATATTATAAAGTTAAAAAAATAAAAAATTTGCCTGTTTAATTTGTTAATAATTCTAAGAACGGTGTTTGAGTTGTAAAATGATATTTCGCAAAAAAATAATTTTTAGAGTAATTCTCACAATCAGGTAGAACACAGGTAGCAAGATGCGTTTAAAGGTCTCGTGGTGACGTCACTATGCGGCGACTGCAGTGGATTTTCCATAATGATGCAATACTGCTCTAATAAGATTATTTGCTATGAAGGTTTTTTAGCATTGAAAAATATTGGTACAACATTGTACAAGCTGCAGCTTACTACTTGGTTTGCGTTTAGGAATAAATTCTCGTCATTTTAATCCTCAAATTGTAAAGACACCCAGTGTCTAGACACTACGTTTTCTGCATTTCGAATCACAACTTGTCTTGTTGACTGATTCAGGAAAATTATACTAATGATTTCCTCGTATATACCTACCTAACATGCAAATATGAGATAATATTTTTATGTTGGGATAAAACACAACTATGGGATCTTTTTCTGTCTTTTGTGCATTTTTTTTTGTTTTTCTCCAATTGTCTTTTATTTGTACTCAACTTACTTCTTGTAGCTCAACTTTTGCAATTTGGTAACATAGTAGTACTTTTTTTTACACCTGTCATTTTACTTACATGAAACACGATATACTATAGCCAATTAAATTAATGAACTTGGTTGATACATATATACATCTATATTATATAATTATGTACTTCCGCTGTTACATGAATAATGAGTAGAGTCACGCGGGACTTGTATTTATATAAATTACAAACATGTCCTAGTAGTGATTGAATAATTCATAATTTTCTTTTAAGAATCTGTATAGATTTTTTTGCAAAGCTCGTGTACTTTTTTATTTTGTATTGTTGGTAACATATTGGTATAAGGTACTTATATACATACATACATATCTTCACGCTTTATCCCTAGCGGGGTAGTCGGAGAGAACGGAGCGCCAAACGCTACGGTCTCTGCATATCTATTTTGCCTCGTCCACTGTCACTAGCCTATGAGGGTATGTATATACCCTCAGTTAGTCCTCATTATATTAGTATATTATATAATTTATTAGTAATATATTAGTGCAAATTGATCGCTTATTTTAAATTTCTCAGTAATTCATACTCGTAAGTTTAGGTATTTACGTACTATCGGCAATTTCTTAGGAAACATTTGGTTAGTAATAATATGATTTATTCACGTTATATTCCCTTGTACTGATATAACTCGATAATATCATGAAATAGCCAACTTTACGATATGACTACAACACATAATACTAAGATTAAACAAGGCTCTAGTTAACAAAAAAAAGTTACCAGGTAATACTTTTCATGAATTAATGTCTCACAACATCTCTTTAGGTTAAAAAGCTTATTCACTGGAAGCTTATGAGGAAAAGCGCATAATATTGTAAATTTTTATTTGAACTTCGGTCCTGCGTATCCAAAGTGCGTCAAGCAAACATTGAGAAAGTTTTGCTCAATTTGTATTCTCACTTGTATGTTTATTTACGCCTTTTATCTATTTATCTCTGCGTTGGAAGCTGAAAGTGTATTGACATAGTCTACCAGTGGTGCACTTAGCTTTACCCTGTATCATGCATATAGCAGGGTTGAGAGAGAACTTTTCAACCAAATTTAAGGCATTGAAGGAAATTGACATTTTGTTATAAGGATCTTAAGAGACTAAGAAAATAATTCACTGAAATCCGATCAGGATACTATGCAATTTTATTATATATATTTTTTAAACTTGAGATTTGTAAGCAAACCACATATTCGTAAATAATGGACAGTAGGCGAGTGTTAATATTTTTTAACAGCTGAGGCATGATCATACATTATTTTTTATATAAATAATTTCCTTATATAAGCCTATGTTATATATATATTATGTCAACATATAATTAATTAACAAGCTGTTAAGCCATATCTTTGATATTTACTAAAAGTAAAAAAATACTAGTTGTCAATTATAGTTGAATATTGCGCAATCCACTGCAATCATGTTTTGCAAGTATACAATTTTCATATATTACTTAGTTTTATTAGAATTTTTGAAAATTCACGTAAACATTAGCTTATTAGGCAGCAGGTTTCTCTCTTTTGACACTAAATTCTCACTTGGTTATTTTTTATTTTATTATTCTGGTTAAACAAAACTGCAGCTTTAAATTCAACATAAAATGTAAAAAATGTTATGTATAGACAGTAGGTTCTCCGTCCATCCTGCACGCAGGTGTTGGTAGGAATATATGCAGGATACACATGCAGGGTACGCGTGAAACAGAAAACAAAGTGAATGCTTGGTTAATTTTGTTTGCGGTGTTGGCAGCTTTGCGTTATGTGTTTGTTAAATAAACAATGTAAAACAAAATAATTGTACAAAGGTGTAAAAGCTTGGCAAAGCAGCCATTAAGCTCGGCAAATTATTTTAAAATCCACACAAGTATTTCCTAGTACAGCTAAGCTTTATTGCTGTAACATGACTAATTTAGGTAGGTAAATGTATTGAAATTGTGTTTAAATTTAAATTTAAAACGAATGTGTTTAAAAATATTAAAAAAAGATGACTTGAATCTCTGGACATAATGAGACGTTTCAAATGCATATTGCTCTTTTAATATACATACAAACATTACTTTCTATCTTTCACACGACTATGAAATTTTTCTTTGTTAATTTCAACATATAGGTATAATACAACTAAGGCGTTTGCTGAAATAAGTTTAAATAACCTAGCAGGTTGACTGAACTATTTTTTTAATACAAAAGCCATACAAGCTTATAAATTTTCATATTTCCATAAGAGTTTTGTTTGATTGTACAACCTAATCTCGGGAACTACTGGTATAAAAACGTTTCTTTATCATTCATAGAGGCTGTGTAGGTTGTATCGTTAATCGTTTTGATGTTACCTAATAGACCTAAGTCAGAGTCTTCTCGCTTTTTGCTTCGAATATGTCATTTGTATTTATATCGATTTAGCATCGTCGGCTAACTAAAGCTAACTTAAGCTAGCAAAACTAAGCTAGCCAAGTTAAGCTTAAGGCTTAATTGGGGCTTAAGATATTAAAATCAACTTGTCCGTTTGTCTCAGTTCAATAATATTACATAATTAATAATATGTTGCGCAACCACAGCGGCTGTATGAAGTTAGAGGGGCAATAAATATCCCGACGTCATTTACCATATGAGACGACGATGGATTTAATTAAAAAATCTTGTGATGACATAAATTATTTTAATTAATATTCATCAAAAATATGTGAAGAGATAGTTTATTAAAATTCCTTTTAAATTATATGTTGGTGTCATTAATATATTGTTCAATTATATTTGTAAATATAATTTAGAGACTAGATTTGATTTTTTACTTCTACCATTCCGCATGTAACGAGGAAACTTGGGTTCAATTTTAAAGGATTTTGACTACGCCATGGGAAATCGAACCCTAAACTATTCATATTTACAGTCAGATGCTATGCTTGCTACTAGTGAGTCGTCAGCAGCATGTGAATACATAATTCACGCTCTCTACTCCTCATTAATTTACAAATTCAATTTTAAATACAAAAACCGAGTGATTTACAATATAAGCTAGTAATTATGATTTAAAAGAAAAATTATTATGACGCCCATTTGTGAAACACATTCCAAAAGTAATTAATATCATGAAGCTTTACGAAAGATCGTATCGTGATACCAAATATGTAAACGGAGTCGTGGCCAAAAGTATTGATATAAACAAGTTTCAGCCCAACGACTTGCCTTCGATTGCTATCGGTATGTCGAAATATTTGTAAACGGAATTGATAGTCAAACGATAACTGAATGTCGGCTATCGAGAAAGCACTATTGAAACGGACCATCGCCTTCATCAGATAGCGGGCGGCTAATTCGATTGTAATTGTATTGTTCGAGACTCGGTTGTGCTGTTGATACTGTAATCGATTTTTGTTTCTCGACGTTTTCATGTGATATCTGTGGTCAATAGGGGCTTTTGGCGCGAAATTTCGTTAGCTTGTTAGTGAGGCGTGAACGAAAACTTTATATATTTAAATGGATATTTGTTTTATTTACACTTTAATATGGAACATTAATTAAATGCGACCTAATGGCTATATATTTTATCGTTATACAAAGTCGATTTAATTTAAAAAACCGTAATATAGAAAGATTTAGTGTTGTCAATATTTTACGTGCTATATTGGATGTATTTAAATCGATTTTAACGGTTTCAATTAATTGTATTTTTTATTAATTTAGTTCGTTAAGTGTGATTAATATATTCATTCAGATCGAAGCATTAGGTATATACTAATTATTTTAAAATTTATTGATACATAGTTAACGGTATATCACATCAATCCCCTTGATTGACCGCAGACTTGTCAAATTAACTAAATCTTAGCCTAAAACACTAAACGAGGTATAAATTGACAAGTTAAAATCGATTCCTTATTTCGATTAACCAAGAACGTGTTGCCAACATTAATATTCATGAGTATTTTTTTAAAAGAGACAACGCATTTAATTTGGTCATTTGAAAAAAAATGATACTAATCTGACAGTTGAGGCCTTTTTATTAAAGAAGGTGAAATAGTGACACTTTTTAACAGGTTATTCCTTTTTCTTTTATGCATCTTTCTTTTGGAGAGAGAGAATGTTCTATTGATACTGCTTATTATAATATAACATCTTGTGGATTTGATTTCCACTCAAGTTAAAGATTTACCATTCCCACGCTCAGGTAAGAAGATAAAGCGCTGCGTTGATTTCCACTCAACACGCAATATCTTAAAAATTGCTTGAGAAATCGGGAACGTTTGGTTCCCGTCTTTACAAATGGTTGCCTTGTCTACCTCGTTTTGCGGGAAATAGCGTAAAAGAATTTATTTCTAATATATTTAAAGTGTTAAAGTAAAATCCCCTCATACATATAAAAGTTAATCCCAGCGTGTTCAAAAATTTTTATATGTTTCCTTTAAGTATTTTCCTATCTTCAGCGTGAAACTGTTTAATATTGTGTCTCGTGACAGTCTTTAAAATAGCTTTATATATCAAAAAGCAAGAACCGAACCCGTGACCATTACGGTACATAGTCAATTACTTTCTAACTGCGACACGATAGTGTTAATTTATTTTTTCTGCCAAGTTGTCCAAATAAGGTTGTATATTCAATTTAGTTAGCTGTCAATTTGTATAGTGTTGTGTCACTATTGTTAATTCGCCATAGTTTTTTGTGTCAGCGATATTCAAATTGTTTTCTCTAATGTTTAGTTTAACGGTTCTATTTAGGAATTTTTATTGCCCATCATAAAATGCGCGTACCTACTGACGCCCGAAAGCCAAAGCGTTCTATCAATTATATAATTATAAAAATATTTGTACGTACAATCAAATTAAATGCCTCGGTTGATTGTCTTTTCCGAAAGAAGGTTGGGCGTTATGAATTATGAATCTAACAATATCTCTATAACTTATCTTAATTGAAATTTTGATAAATTTCCCATAATAAAAGCTTATTAAGCTCTTTCTATGGTAGAAATTAACGAGAATATTTCGCTATACGTTCAAACTGATGGAAAGATTATGTGAGTTCATTACAAACTATCTCCCATTATAGATAGCGTACGCCGTAAACAGTTTGAAATGTATACAATAGATGCTAACGGTCCATCAAATTATTGGCATCGGTGTAAAATTCCTTTATTTATTCGTGTTCACGATATGTAGGTCATTTTTTTATCGACGTGACAGGTTTTGGTCGCTCATAGAAAAAAAACTCGGTGGCAAAACCGTTAAGCGATTCGTTATGGTTATTTGCCTTCTATCGATGTATTTTTACTTTTAGTAAGGATTTCGTACTAAATTTCCAATGTCGTGACCCAAAAGTCTAAATTAACGATGTATATATAAGATTATTAATATTGTTTCTTATTAGGATACGTCATATAGCACCAAACCAGTTAATTATTAATAACTTTGGCTTGCTGTGCTGATTTTTAATGTTTCATAGAGACAGGTTTGTCTAGTTACTTTGATAGAATGTATTGCACCGTGCTGGATTTAATTTTTTTTTATTTCTTCACGCTTTAACCCGCACATAGCAGGGTAGGCAGAGGGAATTGCAGGAACCACAGAAAACTAGTGTTAAAACACTCCGCTGCTTAATCCCTGCTTTATCTGTCTCCACTTTCCACCTTTTTCGAGGCATTGCGTATAAGGTGGCGGTCCTAAACGCCGCGCTTTGTCTTGTTTTAAGAGCGAAGAAAATGGAAATAGAAAAATGTGGAAATCGAACCCACAAACCGTTGTGTTTAACAAGTAGACGCTACGCCTCTGCACCACGACGGTTTAATGTTACGTACAATAAACATTTAGCGAGGTTTACATTCAGGAAAACATTGTTGACAAGTGACAGCGGTCTTCGTACACTCGCACAAGTTAAATATACTTACAAGTATTCAAGAAACTTAAACGGCCTCTTGAAAACGGCCGTATATTATATTTATTTTGGGGTCACAAGACTTACTTGTTGATTTAAAACTCATAATAAAGGAATAATTTTCAAAAGAAAGTTTTTGTTTGGTTACAGCAAATAGAAAGTGAATTTTGTTAATTAAAATGAGCTATATAGTTGAACCTGCACCTTTTATATATAATCCTAACTGTTGAACCATTTACGCTAATATGTTAATATGTTTTTATCAGTTTTAAGGCAAAACTATTTCTATTTTTTACTTGAATTTAAGGCATTATTATGTGTTAAGCGGCGCACCTTAACGCCGCGCCTTATTTGATCAAAATAAAGAAATCAAAATTTGAATCTACGACCTTTCGTTTAACGTCAAGTCTATCATTATAGCTTCTATACCATAGGTACAAATAGCAATACCGAAATTTCTATACAAATGTTATATAGACTTGGCTGTCGGTCTCTCGTACCTATATACTACGTAAATAGCATAAATACGATCTGACAGTATCAGAGCTCTAAAGGTTAAAGTATCAATGACCGGAAAACATTGGAGCCGAGAATTAAAAACACAGACGGTATTGCCGCGACGTTTGCTGAACACTGTATAGAAGAGTAATTAGTGATTTAAATCAAATTCACTGTAAGTTAGAGTGAAGTAGTTATATATAATAATGTGTTTCATTTTGAAAATTTCAGAAGGTTTCTATATTTTTTTTTGATTATTAGCTTTACTATTATAATTTTAGTGTAGAGAAATTATGTGAATATAAGATTTTTTAAACATAATTATAAATAAATTTACATTACTGTCAATTATTGACATGCTATCCTCGAAAACTGTTTCCGCTTCAAAGCCTGTATTCGGAAGTCACTGGCCTTGTCATAAAATTACTATGTATCGTGAAGAAATAAAATAAATAAAGCTATGGTTTTTTCTTAATTTTAAAATGTTGTTCCAAAGTGTGGCAAGAAACACATTTTCAGTATGGATAACGAATCTGGATCTGAACCCAGACTTGTTTGTATTATTTTATGAAACTCAAGGTTTATAAACTGACAGGTTGGACGTTGTTGAGCTTGTATAGGTATGAAACGTTGAATAAATTTACAATATTTTAGTATATTGTGACAATTTTACGATTATTTACATATTTCACAGTTTTCTTTAAAAACGTCATACGTTTATTATCCAGTTGTTAATATTGGTTAACGTTTTAAAATACTATAATTTTATTCATAATTTTAATTTAATATAAGGTGCTTTTATTGATTCGTTTTCGGTTTTACGACTGGAGATTTGAAAAGTATTTATTCCCACGAATGAGAATTGAACCCACTATCGTTTACGGTCGTAACTTATTTTATATAAAAATAAAGATTTTGTATTGAAAATTACTATATTATTAGGTATAATTTGTTAAAACTTAGGTTGCACGAATGACTTAATTTATTTTTTTGCTAAAGTAAAAAAACTATGCACCGCGTTTAATATCACCATTTAAAAGTTTAAAGTTAGTCAAAGTTAGGGTCGACGACTCTCTAAAAAAGTAACATAAACAGTTTGTAAAATAATCAACTTCGCATATATATAACATGGTTCATTATAAAATATTTATAAACAAATTCTGATTTAAGTAGCCTAAGCAAAATCATCTGAATGAATCGAGGTAGAACGTCCTTGCAACTAGTATGGGTGGATACGTGATCTATCTATTGTTCATAATGCTTGTGTTATACTGAACGTAAAATATGCGCCATCTTGTCTCTTTAAAATTAAACCGACTGGTTTACTTTTCTAATTTTTTTTTAGTTGCACGCTTTATCGCACATATAGCAATGTAGAGAACCGCAGGAACCGTAGAAAACTAGTGTTAAGACACTCCGTTCTTCGCTTTCTGCCGTTCCGTGGCATTGCGTGGCGGAACTCAACGCCGCGCTGCGCCTAGTTGCCAGAGTGTGAAAAATGGAAATAAAAAATCCATCTTCTTTGAGTGGAAATCGAACCCATCTCGAACCCACTCGTTGCCTCTATATGCGTGACGCCTCTGCGCTACGACAGTCCCCAAAACATATATACAATATATCTATATTGTATTGTTTTGATATATAAATATACATTTAAATTCATTGTCATTTTTGCTGCATTCAATTTCCAGTTTTCTTTACGTAAATGTAAATAGATTTTTATAGAATAAACAACTGTCGTTTGACCTCTCAGCCTTGTTGTATAGATCTCGATAAACCCGCCATCAGAGTACAGGGTCCTGTCAATAACAACTATTGAAGTTAAATTACAGTACTTGTATATTAACATATATATTATATGATTTGACTGGGCTATTTAGATATAGCGTTTGTGTAAACATAAGTATTCTCCAACTTCTAGATATTCTTCTTCTTTCTTTCCTGTATTTAAGGCATCCCAAGTGAATGTTATTCTTCAGTAGTTAGCGTTACCGTATCCAGTAAAGTATGTTTCAGTTGTTTTATCAATATATAATTAGTCCTTTAGAAAATATTTAATTTAGTACAAAGTTATGACAGAAACGTCACTTTTTTTTAGTTTTTGCTTGAAACAAAAATAACTTTTTTTTATATAACTATATATATAAACTAATGTGCTAACTTTACCATAAATATTATAATAAACGATTTATCATTAAATAAAAAATATCATATGTATACAATATTTAATAATTGAAAAATATATATCGTCCATTTTTAATAACACATTTCGAGTTGGAAACTTGTTGTCCTTATTGAAAGTCGAGTCGATAGTATTTTTTGCAAATTATCGTTGAACTTTACAACCGGTTGTGCGTATAAGGATCTTCACTTGCCATATTGACCTTAGGTGTAGGTTACTTTTGAGATATCCACTATTTGCGTAGGCCTTGGCTGGTTATATGTAGGTTGCTTTGGTGTAGGTCAGGCATGGGATTAGAAATGACCTACTAAATGAATTTTACGAAATATATGTGTTTCTTTTATTATAAATTTGAAAAAAATGTATATCTTGTAATTTTTTTATAAGATATAATTGTGAATTGAAAAAGACTAATTTAAGAGTGTTTGAACTCCTAGGAATGCAAGGAGGCCGTTTGTAAATGGAGTGTCTTGATACTCTGTTTACAAACGTACTGCGCGTTAAGCTGAAAATAAAATGACATTGTATAAATCACACGCAGAAAAATAAAATAAAATATTAAGTAGGAATTAAAACACGGTAAAAAAAGAAACAAAGCATTCAGATGATTTACAGTGTCCATCACGTTGAAGAATGGGATCAGGGTAGTGCCTGTTTTGAACCCAGACCAACCCAGACTCAGACCCAGACCTAGACTCAGACACAGATCCGACCACAGACCCGGACCTATATTATATAACTTTTTCAATAATTATATTTTACACAAACTGCAGGTATGCAGGTCTAAATACAAAACCCGTCTTTTTACCGCAATCGTGTAGTTTCAGGAATCATTAATAGCCTATCTCCACATAATTGATAGCCAGATCGTATTAAAGCCGATTATAGTGGTGATAACCGCTTTTTGTTTTACATTCTCAATTGAATTCAAGTCTGTTCCAACAATTTATTTACTTACGATTACAGTTATATAATAATGACATAGCGTTTCTATAGCTAATCTATTGTACGGAACCTCTTGTGTTTTTATATTGTAAGAGGGTACCTCGATTGTATAGACAGTGGGTTCAAATTTATCTCGCTGATGCTATTCTAAGGCTTTGAAGGCTTATGATAGAAAAGTTAGTAATCGAAATTTTTATTACATTTAAAATTTCTATAAAATATATGTTGTATTGTAAATGTCTATATATTTATGTTATATATTTTTGTTTTTGATAAATAATATTAAAAGCGGAATAATCATCGTTATTTAATTGAGTCTTCACGAAACATATTCGATCCAGAATCAATCAATTTTTTTTGTAAAATAAAGTGTTATATTTTTTATAAAAAAATACTTGCATAATTTTTTTTTAAATTCAACAGGTTCAAATCCCGGTGCGTACAAAATAAAAATTAATGTATATTTTCGTTCAATAAAGAGTCATATGATAGTTTGATCCAAAGAAATGGGATTTTAGGTCTCAAATTTGAATATATAGTGACTTTTTGCGCAACACTCGAAGATTTATTGTACGAAATCGTCGGTTGTTTCGCCAAGAAGAATTATCAATTTACAGGTATTAAGTATGACGGCTTGATTGATTAAGCAATTTCCAAATATTTAAGATAACGCTTGAAACTCAATTAAAGCTTATTTATATACGAGGTATTTCTTTTTTGTTTACTTTAGTTACTTCTCGTAGAGAAAGCTCGGCGTTCAGTTACGCGTTAATTGGACTGATAGTTTATATGTATATTAAAATTTATAAAAAAATTATATTGTAAGAAAACATAAGTGTTTTTTTTAATAACTTCAAAACGTATAGAGATCTCTGGTATTTATCGTCTAAGACTTCCCCTTTTTGAAAAATATTAGTTTTTAGTATTTAGTTAGGAAAACTAAATTACGACTTATTTTCTCATATAGAAGTAACGAATAATTTTCTTTAATGTTTCAATAAAGTTAGTTCGCGTTACTATGAGCATGTTATAAAAGTTAAAAAAATATAATACACATATATGTATACATAGGTATATACTTACACGACATATAGTTACATGTATGCTTTAAGTAGCTTTTAAGTTGGTCACATTTAAATAGGTTCGCCTTCGCAATATAACTTATTTTACTGATAAAATCGTTTGCATATCGATTTTATTTTATATCAGTATATTATATCTATTTTATATCAGTATATGGCTTCCGTTATAGCCCATCTGACCCATCACTACTTTCCTCTGGGTATTTAATTATTAATATTAAACACACACATATATATATATATATATATATATATATATATATATATATATATATATATATATATATATATATATATATATATATGTGTGTGTGTGTGTGTGTGTATATGTTTAATAGCTGTCCATCGTTAAGTAGTACAGCAATCATGAGATAAATGTATTTTTTATAACTTAATCGATTGTCGCTCGCTTGGCTTGATAACTTAACTAATGTAAAAGATAAAACGTCTACGGTGTCATTTGCAAATCGCTAATACAGTAGAGTGACGTGGATTTTTACATACATAGGACAGTTTTTGTTACAGTGAGGATGAACTACGTTGATATTATTTTTAGGTCGTACTTACTTTTACTTACTGAACTGTATATATTAAAAAAAATATATACATGGTGTAAATGTGTAGAGGATAGCTTTTCAAACTGTTATTGTACTTTACTATATCTAAGAGAGAATTAGAAATCTTGTGTTTTTAATATATTTACCCTATAAATATATCATATTTTAAAAAAATCATAATACACAACTAATTTCTGTCTAATCTTTTGGTCACCATATCGGATGCGCGTGCGCCGTTTGGCCGCGGCTTTTTGTGAATGAATTGAAGCTAGCTAGCTGTTAGAACAAATTTAACGGTACCGTCCGCTTATGCAGGTTTTTACACCTGACAAGCTCTGGCTTCTGGCAGTCAGTTTGTCCCAGATGAGCAACCTTTATGTGTCGCTTGTGAAAGTTAAGCGTATGAGCGTTTATGTTAATATGCTTTATTGCGTGTAGCACTACTGAGTGCTAGTTAAAAGGCTTTTTCTGTCTTTTTTTAAAGAAATTCTCTAATTGTGGTAGAAACTGGCTTTTAATTATATGATTTAATGAGAATTTCTTTAATTTACATCATGCATTGAGTCATATTATGTACGAGTAACAAGTTTAAGAAATTGTGACGAAGTTAAACGAGTGTGAACAATATCGATATTGATTTTGAACAATTTTCGATAATCTGTTGCATAAATCAGGGGTTAAATTAAATTGGAAAAGAAGAAAGCGTTCTCTCTCAGAATTATAGACAACTTTTTGTAAATGTACGAAATAAGATAATGGCAATCTTAAGTTATTAAGTTTAATATCAAGAGTTATTTGGGCATCATATAATTATTTTCATCTTTTTTCATATTATTGACATTATTTTTGACATGACCCTTCATTGTTTTCTTATGGAGATCTGTTTATTTTTTTTAAATGTCGTCGTAATGTCATAATTTATTTAACAGCTTTGACCTGATGCAAGTGAAGGTTGTAGGTTGACATACAATTTCTTTCGTAACAGTATAATTGCAACTTTTTTATTATATTATTATAAAAATCGCTTATGCAATATTCCATAGCCTATATAATAAGAATTTTATTTCTTATTCAATTTATTGACAAATCATTCTTTATTGTAATATTCGTATTGTCAAATAACTAACGGATTACATGAATAAACAAAAAAATGGTTCGAATATAAACCTGTAACTTCCGCTTTGGCTACTACAGTGAAACGATTGCTATTACGGTAAATGTCATTGTTTCCACCACACTTCCTGACCACAGCTTAGTGGTCATTCTACCATACACACAAAAACAGTACACAATATTTATGTGAAGTATTAAAATAACATAATAATATATAACTTGTATGTCGTTTTTCACATATATTTATGAGTGTTTATTTGATTTCAGGTATGTCATTCAATTTGTATGGTAGCAACGTGTGAAATTTCGTACGTACGTATAAATATGTAATTTATATTATATATATATATATATATATATATATATATATATATATATATATATATATATATATATATATATATATATATATATATATATATATATATATATATATATATATATATATATATATATATATATATACATATACATATATGATGATGATGCCGAAGTAATTTTAGGGACTTAAGACTGTCGAAAAATGGATCTAATGCATTATCCATTCCCAATATATAGATTCATCATTTATACCTAACTTTATAGTTTTAGTGTGGATTAGTGTTGTTCTTTCAACCTTTTAAGACGTACAATAAAATAATCCGCCTTAAATATCCGCTTTTTCCACCAACCACATATTTATATCGTACAATCGATCGTCAACAAAATTAGCGATCGTCAACGGATAATGGTTGTCTTCAGTAATAAATTCGAAACGCTTAATTCGATAATGTTTATCGATGCTCTTGCAATCTCTGGAATCTTTTGATTGCAATGTTTGTACATCACTATATGCAATGTCGATGATGCGAACATTTCTTGACCTTTTTCCTTTAGTGTCAACTGTCATTTTATTGTAAAAAGAAAGATAAATTATTTAATATATATCGTAAAATAATATTCTGTTGGTTTATATGTGTATTAGTTATTTGAAGAATACTAATCACTTACGAACTACAGTGTTTTAATTATGATGTATTAGATTTGGTGGGATCTCGCTTTAGTAGAACGACATCGCGGCGTTTAGTTTCGCCAACCAAGTAATATTTCGTAATTAATGCGTGAAGCGGAGAACAGAGAGTGGTAATACCAATTTTTCTCTGCCTAATCTACTATAAGCAGGACAAAGCGTGAAATAATAAAAAATAATAATTTAACTCCTTTTCCCGTATGTGATGCATAACATAGAAGTACAGCGATAACTATGTGGATCAATAATCATAAAACAAATAATAAGTAAGGTGGATAAATGTAATAGTTTCATGCTTCAAAGCGAGTCGGCAGGCGCGAGTGTAAATCGAATAAATCATTCGTACCGGTTGACGGCAGAAAATCGATTTGGACGTGATCGATCGAACGTGTTTTTATGATAGGATTTATTGTTTTTTGTTTTGTTTAATATTTACGTTTTAAGTATGTATGTATGTGTGTAAGGAGTTCAGGATACTAGGTAAGGTGATATATCTTAGGGTACGCTAACGGCGATGACCAATCCTTTTGCTGATATAAGATAGTGTGATATGGCACAATTATTAGAAATATTATAATTATTACAGTTTTGTTAGGTATATAAGGAGGCCTGCAAAATGCATACACGTAGGTTTTATATCCACTGGGGAAATGAATATCCTGCGCTGATAAGATATAGTAAGACATAGTGCAGCGTTTAGTTCCGCAAATAGAGTATTTTAATGCTAGGTGTTTATTGCTAACCTTTTTATATGTGGAATGCGGCGTTAAGCTACAAAATAAGAACTATACCATATTGGTGTAGTAGTGTAGTCTATATAGTCTGTTGGTTCAAAACTTGCGCGTTTAAAATAATGTTTATAAAAAATAAAGTATGCATATAAGCATTCCTTACAAATTGCCTAGTTATAAATGACTTGCAAATGTTTGTAATAGTATTAAATCTTCGAGGACTATTTTTGAGTGTCTTAAGACACCACTAGTGTACCTACCACTAGGCTAAATATTTACCTGCTTAGAAAAATGAAGTTTTATTTATTTATTTAAAAACAAATTTGTAGATCTGAAATAGCTTTTTTCTAAAAAAATAAAAAAAAGATTTTTTTCTATTTAACACCATTTTAAATTGTACGTAAACTCTTGGTCGTTTTTTAGACATTTCAGTCACGAATTGACTTTTTAATTCACAGTACAGTACTAACTATTTCATAGCTCTAATAAATTTTCACAGCAAGTGGCACTCCAACAAGTTATTGGGTGATAAGAAATCTAAAACGTGCGTGTATCGTTACCGTTACGTCTCTATGAGGTACACTTAATTTACATTCAATATAACTTTAATGTGGTAGAAAAAAAATAATTAAAATATTTCGTTTCGTTATAAATTAATCAGTTTTGTGTGTAATATATTCTCCCTTAAGCGCTAAAAATACGACATTTATTTACCTTGAAAAGAAGTCGAACCTGCTACCCTTGTTTTTAGAACTGATGTTCCTAAATATATTTTTATTTATATTTCATAATAAATCGAGTATCATTTCCTATCTATAATATTCTATAATGATTCAAAATATTTGTATGACTTGTCAAATTTTCCTTTATAATTGCTACTTGTTTATATAAATTGTAACAATCACGTAGAAATTTTGTTGCAATGTTCAAACAGGTCCAATGGGAAACATTAGAACTTGATCGGTTACCAATAGGTGCCAGTTCAAATCCGGCGTTCAAACGGTCTATGTTTTAAAATGTTAACATAAACAGCCTTAGCCTTAGTTCTACGTATATAAGTATATAAGATATTAAATATAAAAAAATATAAAGATAGAAGTTCGTTACGATAAAGATTAATTATATATATTATACAGGGTGGGCCCCGGAGTTTTGCGAATTTGAAAAATTCATAAAAAAAAAAACAAAAGTAATATTAAAACCAATTTATTTTTAAATTAAAGTTAACATTTGGGAAAATCATTTCTTAAAAATAACATCATCCAGATCCCCACCTCCCGCGCTCCGCCCCCCTCCCCCGTTCCAACGCTATGGCGATTTCAAATTCGCAAAACTCCGAGGCCCACCTGTATATTAATATAATCAATATTTATGATAAGAACATATAGTATAAGTTATAAAATGGTACGGACCAAGTGTCTGTGGAGTCAATTACATTTAAGTAAAGAAAACATGTTTACATAGATTAAAAAGAAACAGAGACCACTGGCTTATCAGTGAAAATCACCAGTAAACCTATGACCAGTAAATAACATGAAAAAACTCGTGTCTTAGTAAAAGGTCGCGTGGGTTGATCGTTTACGCTCATCGATTCTCTATATTATAACAAATTTAACGTATGATACCTACCTAATTGACCCTCTCTCAAACAATTTATATAGCTGTTTTTGATTTCGATGTCACCTGAATACCATCGATAATCGCAGATTCCATATATGGCCATAAAATATATTTGGTAAGACAGCTTTTTTTAACAATAAAATTGTAATTAAGTGCATTTCATAATAGATTTCTAGCTTTGGATGATAATTTATTGTGTCGGTTATTGGATGTCGCCAGTGTTGTTTATATATATATATATATATATATATATATATATATATATATATATATATATATATATATATATATATATATATATATATATATATATATATATATATATATATATATATATATATATATATATATATATATATATATATATATATATATATATATATATATATATATATATATATATATATATATATATATATATATATATATATATATATATATATATATATATATATCGCTGTCTCAACTCTTAAGAGAGAATTTCCTAATAATATTCCAACGGGCTTGGACAAGGAGGTTGTATTTTTTTCTAAACTTTGCTATTTTTGAGTTTATTTCGTCTCTATCCCCGCATACACGCGATATCTGTACTGGTAAAGCGCGGAGAGTGGAGAACGCATTGTCTTGGCACTACGATTAGATATCTTTTTAATTTAAATATATTTCTATATAATTTATTATTTATAAATTTTTGTCGAAAACCAGGAAATTAAAACTATTTTGATATATTTATTGAATGTTTTAGGTACACATGTTCTTACAAGACCTAATGAACTCGTCTTTTAATAAGAATATTAACTGTATTAATGTATAAAATTCTGTATTTTGCTGTTCTAACAGAAAGTGTTTGCGTGTAACACGATATTACTGAGTACTAGACCGTGGCGCTCGTGTTGCCGCGCATCTGGTGACTGCGATAGGCTGAAGCGATTGTCGTCATACGTGTGTATATATATATATATATATATATATATATATATATATATATATATATATATATATATATATATATATATATATATATATATATATATATATATATATATATATATATATATATATATATATATATATATATATAATATATATATATATATATATATATATATATATATATATATATATATATATATATATATATATATATATATATATATATATATATATATATATATATATATATATATATATATATATATATATATATATATATATATATATATATATATATATATATATATATATTCACAATCATATCATTATCATACAGCAATTTGCTTTTTATGAGATCATTAGACTTTTCGGAAGTATACGTTTTGAATCAAATCTAAAACTGTCTCATGTACAGTCAGTTACTGATGCCACAACGCCACTATGGTTCTATTGCTAATGTAAGCTATTTTTTGGTTTATATATATATATATATATATATATATATATATATATATATATATATATATATATATATATATATATATATATATATATATATATAAACAAGTACTATGCTATACGTCAGTCTGTTAGTTGATACCAGGTGTAACTTTGCACCACCACTATCGTAGCATTCAGAGTGTGAAGTCGAAAGCTGCTACTTAAAAACGCACGCGTCGCTACTAAAGTTAGTAGCTCTGATATTAATATATTTTTCTATTCACAATACCTAATATATATTTGTATATTTTTTTATGAAAAATAGTAGAAATTTAGTGTTAATAATATGCATTATAGAAATATTAAAAAAGAAAATAATAACTGCCTAAACGAAAGTCAAAGAATCCTTTTGAAGACGTGGGTAAAGCCGAAAAGATGCATCAACTTGACTTCTTTAAAAGAAAATTTTCTAACCAATATTCAAAGGCCTACATAAAAATGCATGTCCATCGTTGTTTATCGATTTCATATTCAAATTGTGTATAATTTTTAACGTGGTCGTAACTAACTTGCCGTTCCACTCTTCAGTTTCATTAGCGGTTGACGTTTATGCGTTTTGTTTGTTTACTGCTCAACAAACAACTCCTAACCTTGCCTAGGCTTTGTAATAAAATTTTCATATCGATACTTTGTACAGATATACTATGTCTAAAGATATGCCATGTGCGGGATAAAACGAAAGCTAAAAATATTTTTAAAAAAATATTTATCATTTAAATTTTTTATTTTTTTATGTCTTGACGCGTGCGGGATGCACGTGGCAGGGTAGGCAGAGGGAACTGCAGGAACCATAAGAACCTAGTGTTAAGACACTCCGTTGCTTAGTACCTGTTTTCCGTCTTTTTCGAGGCATTGCGTGTTGAGTGACGGAACTCAACGCCGCGCTTTGCCTAGTTTCTAGAGCAAAGAAAATGGAAATAGAAAAATCCGTTTTCGTTGAGTGGGAATCAAACCCACAAACCGTCGCGTTTACAGGTCGACGGTGCGCCTCTGCGACACGAGAGCCCTCAATAATTTTTTTTTTTGTAGCTTCACGCTTTATCTCGCACATGGCAGGGTAGGCAAAAGGAACTGCAGGAACCATAAGAACCTAGTGTTAAGACTAGAACGAAGAACTCCGTTACTTAGTCCCTGCTTTCTCCGTCCCCACTTTCCGCCGTTTTCGAGGCATTGCGTGTTGAGTGGTGGAACTCAACGCCGCGCTTTGCCTTAGATGCCAGAGTGAAGAAAATGAAATTAGAAAAATCCATCTTCCCCGACTGGGGATCGAACCCAGTAACCGTCGCGTTACAGGCAGACGTTGCGCCTCTGCGCCACGACGGACTCTCTTTTAAAATGAAAAAAGTAAAATTTGAAAAGCACAGTATTAAAGATACTGGAGGAAGGTCACGTTAAAAGCTAGAGGACTCCATGAAAATCATGTTTGATTGTAAACGAAATAAAAGAGCTATGCATGGATCGTTTGGCGCTCCGTCCTCTCTGGCTACCCTACTAGGTCTAGAGCTTGAAGCTAGGTTGAATTAGGTTAAGATATACCCCTAGATTATCTTTGACCTATAAACATACTGTTTCACTACCTACACCTAAGGCCTTATCGTCCAAACGTTTTTTATCTATGGCATATACTAAATCAATTTCTGTTAATATTCATTAACTTAACCTTGTTACGTGACATTGTAGGATATTGTGTAGTTATTTATTTATGTATAATTGTAGCGGGGCTATTTAATTATATAAATACGATGACGTGAAGGCCTCAATAATGTGAAGTCTTTTTTATTAAAAGAATTTATCCATTTGCTTCAATTTTCGTACGTTTAGAAATGTTTTAGGTCAAAGTTTGAAGTTTGATCCTCCAACCGTTATCTATACTAATAATATAAAACTGAAAAGCTTATTTGTTTGTTTGAACGTGCTAATCTCAAGAACTATTATTGGAATAAGTTGAAAAAATATTTTTACATTTAATAGTTTATTAATTGATGACTGCTGTACATACTATGGCCAATAAGACTGAAGCCGTATTAAAAAATATTTTGAATTAAGTAGAGATGTTGGGTGTGTGTCGCTGCACGTTTGGCCGTACACAATGCAGTTGAGGTTCTGCCGCCGTTTTATGTCAGTGCAACTTGGATGTTGAAGAAGAATGAAAGAAAGATGAATGCTGTGGAGACGCAGTCTCTTCGGAGGATATGCGGGTACAGCATAGCTGGCCGAATCCATACTGCAGCATTTCGTTCTTCGTTCCTTCTGACAACTAGGGATAAATAATGAAATATGTGAGTGTGTATGTATGTATGTACAAGGGGATCTCCTTTAGTTACAGCATATGTTGAAAATTCCGAACAAAAAATTAACGACTGCAAACTTTAATCATGACTGTATAATATGTTTAAATATCTTTATAGCTTTCATTTAGGCTTATTATTATGTAATTAAATGTTAAGTTGCTTAATATTACGTCTTAACAATGAAGTAGTAAATTAGGCTGTTGAGGGATTTTCATTATTATCACGACTTAAATATTATGTGAATGCGATTTGAGTTTTGATTGGAATTCTGTTGGATATAGAGAATTATAAGTATAGAGAGAGACAGAGCGAGAGAGAGAGAGAATAAATAGAGGTTAAGTAGAGAAAGGAATTTGGACATCGAAGTAGAGAAGAAGAGCTTTATTGTTCAATTCAAAGGGGTTGAACCATTGGCCACCTGCTCGTGATTAGGTTCTTGAATCTTCTGTTTCTTTCTTTATATGAAATTTTTTAAATCTCATATATTTTTATTTGTAAATTGTATGTTTTTGTATATAATTTTTTGTATGTTTTATTTAAGTATTTTTATTTATCCTTTGTGAGGATTACACTTAAAAAAATCATTAATATATTTAATAAACATATCATTGTCTCTCCCCCCAAACTATTGTTCTTTTTAATAATCTTTGGGTGGCGGAAATTTGTAAAACTCACCCTACAGCGATAATAACAGAGTAGTAAGTTGTATAAAACATAAGAATTTGGCGCGGCGTGATAAAGAACAGGTGGCTTATTGGTCAGGGTGCTAGCAAGAGGCGCAGCTTCAAATCTCTAAGTGTTCATTTTTATGTCATTTGTTTAAGTGTTTTTTCTATCGTTAGTGTGAATTAGCACTTTAAAAATATTTAATAATTATTTATCTTTTATTACTAGAAAACATAGAAAGAAAGAAGTCAATATTAAAAAGTCAAAAATGTGATTTGGCCTGTTTACAACGAAGCGTTATATTAAACTATAAAAGCAAATGGCTCGTCCAAGTCCTTATAAAATGATCGCATTAAATATAATTAGCGTTAATTAAGGATGAGGGACCGCGTGTGCTGGAATAAGCCATCGTTTCAAATTGGACCTAATTGATTATAGCTCTAGTTATTTATATATCATAAAGGATGTTATTGGGTTCAATTCCCATTCGGGGAGGACGGATTATCTCATTTTATTTTTTTCATTTTGACATCTAGGCAAGCGTGGTGTTGAGTTCCGCCACTCAACACGCAATACCTCGAAAGGCGGAACAGAGTGTCTTAACAATAGGTTGTCACTGTTCCTGCGGCTCCCGGTCTTATGTGTACGGGGTGTAGCGTGTTAAAAGTTATTTGAAAAGCTAAGTCAAAATAATTTGAAGCTTTGTGTTACCACAACATACTGTTTTGCACCCAATAATGTTACATGGCGAGGGTATATATAATATGTAACTATATCGTTTGTATGTATACTATATGATATAAACAAGTATGTATGTCGGTTTATGAGGATTTGTCTGGTGTAAACATTCCAACCGGGATTATTTATATAGATTCGCGATTATCCGATCAGACTAGACGCTTATGCATATACCATGAGTCGTGGCGAACCGTCGTGTCACAACGGCACAGAATCTAACTGTAAACACGGCGTTTGCTGGTTTATTTCCCACTTGGGGAGAGTTCCCTCGCTTTTAGTAACAAGTCAAAGTGCGATGTTGATTTTTGACGTGCTTTGTATCAGAATTGTGCGAAAGCGAACAGTGTATTAACACGCTACCTCTTTCTACCCTGCTATATGCGGGAAATAGTTTGAAATATTTTTTTATATAATAAAATACTGACCTACTCTCTGCTCTTTTCAAAGAGCAAAATAACAAGCATCTACACTGTATACATTGTAATTTTTTAATTAGGAACAAAATTGAACGTGTGAATTCCCATAGCCGCTACGCAACGAAAGTTATCTAACACACTTCCTAAGCTTGCACATTGACAATACAGTTACCAAGTTTTTCTACCGTAATACTATGGGAAATCCGGTTAAACTGAATGACTTCCTTAAGCCTGATGTAACACCATGATGAGATAACGATCGCTTTTTGTTAAAATTGCAAAGTTATTACAAGTTTAAGAGACGGAAGATATAAGGAAGCTGGAGGCTTAATCTGCGCGAGAAAATTTGTAATGTTTTCTCAATGTATATAATTATTAATACAAGACTTGATGTGTAAAAACAAATATGAACTCTGTACGTTATGTAAACGCGTGGGTTGTGATAAATATATATATACCGCCTTTTTCGAGACATTGCGTGTTGAGTGGCGGAACTCAACGCCGCGCATTGCCTAGTTTAACCACCACCAAAACAATCCATATCCCCGACTGGGAATCAAACCCAGAAAGCGTCGCGTTACAGGCAGACGTTGCGCTATATATATATATATATATATATATATATATATATATATATATATATATATATATATATATATATATATATATATATATATATATATATATATATATATATATATATATATATATATATATATATATATATATATATATATATATATATATATATATATATATATATATATATATATATGCGTACGTGTGTATGTATGTATGTGTATCAAACTACAAGTACACACATACTTCTTAAAATTCCAAGACGTATTGGCTATCTAATACGAATCTGTGGATCATGAATAATGATCATTTCATCATGATAATGCTCTTTCAAATCCCGCTCATATCCCGCTAACGCGTCCCATATCATTTATAACGCTGGGTCCCCGTTAACCTGACCTAAAGTCGCAATTAGCGCTGCGCGTGCGCAGTCATGCCGGTGCAGGCAGTGCTTTGGACGTGACAGACGTGACAGGTCATAAGTTCGATGTATTGACAGGGTTGGAAGAGGTTCTTGTTAGGTATACTTACTTATGTATATTAAATAATGGAAAATTGTCGCATTGTAATCAATGGAGCATATTTTTTTACTAATTTAGAATCTAACATGGAATTAATTTTTATTTTACTTCTTTTCCTATTCATTGGTTAGGAATGAAAAAAACACTGAAATTAAACTTTATCTTATACCTTAATTAAACTTATTGAAGTGCTTAAAGTTAAAAATTAAAGAAAAATATAACCTAGACCGAGATTCTACTTAATTGTAGTACATGACGTAAATAACTTCAGAACAATATCTCAGAGTAGTTGCCTTCAAATACGGACCGCTGCCAACATGCAAAAGCCTAAATTGACATACATCCATCCCTTTTATAATCTTATTTAAGCCTACCCTCTTTTTCAAGAGACTTCTAACTGTATTATGGCTTATCTCTGAATAAGATAAGATCATTTTTAAATACTTTACCGACGGTTTTACACAACGTCACATCTAGTAAATGTTATATCAATTTGCCAACGCATTTATTGATCAATAGATCTTTTGCACATCTAACCTAGGCCTTTCATGACTAGCAAGTTCATTGTTCGGCATTACCTTTCAAGTTGTGAGTGGCATTGTAATAAGTATAAATTAATGGTCTTCTCTGAGGATATTTCTTACATTTTCTACTCAATCGATAGTGTAATCGAGTAATCGATTCATAAATATATTGACTTTTTTGTCAGAATCGATTGTATAGACTACAGATTATATATACGTGATGGTAGTTTTTATTGTATATAGAAGGTTGTTGATGTTGCCTTTCATAGTTGAATAATATTACACTTATAAAGGCATTTCTAAGTATTGTAGTAATTATTCCCAAAATGTCTTTACTCTTGCCAAAAATATTCATTCATAATCCTAGGCTTGAAACAATATTTTTCAAATGAATTAAAGCAAATAGTTTTGCTTCGTTTTCCAGGCATTTACATATACATATATACATCACAGACCATCAGCCTAAGATTTTATATAAAGATAATCATTGCTCTATATAAGGTTTCCACGATCAAGCTGACGTACAATTGGTGCATTCGTCTTATTTCATAACATATTGTCATTTGCACGTTGTGCAATAACAAATTTGTTGTAGTTGTATGTAAAACTAGTGCGTTTTATTGATGTGCCGTTGAGCGTATTTTGATGACTTCTTATAATGTTCCTCAAATGTAAACTCGTACTTCATCTAAATTGAACTAAATCTTACGTAAGGTAATATTTAATATGAAAGCTGTTATGGCGCAACGACATCGTCACTGATTGTTAATGCGACGTCTACAGGTTCAATTTACACTTGGGAAGAATGAATTTTTATTTTAGTAGTTGGAAGACGCAGCGTTGATGTTCGCAATTCAAGACATAATATTTCAATAATAAAGCGATGTGCAACCTAATGTAAGCTACAACAACTAACTAACAAGAACTGTGCTATAAATATTATAAAAAAAAACGAGTTACAGTTAAACGTATCGCTCGAATTTTTAGCTCAAAAAATATATTTAAATTTAAAATGTTTTCTATTAAATCCATGTCTGCGGTTTGAGGTACAAGTTGACAATTTGACATTGTTATTTTTGCGGTCGACAGTAGATATGAATTTTCTTAAAATTACTTTGCCAATATTTGTTTTGGTTTTTACTTCTATATATATATATATATATATATATATATATACATGCTGTTATGCATAATTTCCCGCCATTTTTGTATATAAAACAAAAACAGTAATCACTATTCCTACCACGTTTTCTAGATGAGCGGTAAAAATAGCGGAACATTGTGACGCAATCGGTGCATGTCGTCGCACGCGCATCTCTAATCTTTTTGTTATACCATTTAACGTTTTGTATGTAAAGAAATAGAATACAGTGTCAAAACACTACATTCTCCGTGTCAATGGCTGTTTTATTTCATTAATACCACTGTGGGCCAATTTACTTATTTATTAAACATCTTTCCGATTAATGTCGAAATATTAATATTTATAACGTAGAGAATACAACAGGATCTTTTACAACATTAGAACTATTGTATTGATTACAAACTGAAGTATTTTAGCTTCACGCATTATCTCGAACATGGCAGGGTAGGCAGAGAAAACTGCAGGAACTGTGGGAACCTAGTGTTAAGAGTGGGCATCGAACCCACAAACCGTCGCATTAACAGGCAGACGCTACTTCTTTGCGACTGATGAATTGATTATACATATATAATGAGTCTAAAGTCTAAACAATCGTAACTTGTCTGACATCTACAAATTGTATTAAAAATCGTTAACATTTTAATTTAAAATTATAACCAAAAACTAACTAAATTATACATTTTTTTAGTATTAAGTTTATGTCCATTTTTAGATTGTTGAAAGATAAGTGATGAACGTACGGTACTTTAGGCACAGCTAGCATCCGACTCCCACGTAACAGCACGTGACCACCTGTTGCTTACTTAACTAAGGAGTGGCTCATTTTTTAGTGTGTTAATATATATATATATATATATATATATATATATATATATATATATATATATATATATATATATATATATATATATATATATATATATATATATATATATATATATATATATATATATATATATATATATATATATATATATATATATATATATATATATATATATATATATATATATATATATAATAACAAATTTATCTTATTTTAAGTTATATTAATATTCCCTAGAACGTAGTGTCAAAACACTTTGTTTTCTGTCCTCTGCTTTCGGCTCGTTTTCGATATTGTGATTAAATATATTTGTTATTTTTTAAATGTTAACCCACAGTAAGGATGAGAACCTGTGCCTCTTTGGCGGTTTCTAAATTTGTATATATTGTTGGCAAAGCAAGGCAACCATCGCATTTACGGTAGTTGCAAGTATTTAATATAATCATTTATTAATGAAATATATTAATATAATATAAAGTATATATATATAGAGTATGTTTCACAAACTACTTTGAAATGGCAAAGGGAATCTAACATATTTAAAGGACTTCTTGAATTTTAATGTAAGTTTAATTAAGCAACAAAAGATGAGATAAGATTCTTGAAACTTTTGTCGAGCTAAAGCTGGTGATATACTAAATATGTATAATTTGTAAGGTGGCCAAAGCTGTGGTTACCCTAACTGGTCATTTATATGTGTACGTACCTATATATGTGTATATCTACACTACCAATATATGTTTTTTTAACAGTAATTCTAACTTTCCAACTAGTTAACTAGCAAGGTCTATGTTAAATTTTAAATTACAATATTTATAAAAAGACTGTAAGGGTGATAGTTCATACATACGTTCCAAAGTCTTAATATCAAACTTATTTAGTTCTGTTCTGTTCTGTTCTACGGTAATGGCGTTCCGAGCGTGCCTGTTGAGCACAATTCACTTCGCCAATGTCACGTTGCATGAAGAATATACGAAGGAATAAAACTTATTTAGTCACATCAGTCAATCATTCATGTCATTACATAATATAAAAAGTAAAAGTAAATGTCGTGGTTAGTATAGAAATATATATGAAAAATTATGTATAAATATATATGTATAATGTATAATTATTATATTACATATATTTCCAGACGTGTTGAATTCATTACGTAAAGCTGACTGGAAAATAGTAAACACATTTATGTTGTTAATTAAATTCTGTGCCCACAGTTTATTAATAAACTTCAAAGTGCAGAAAAAGTAAATTAATTGTGGAGAGAATCGTTTTTTATTATATCTCTACTTACTACTCTCTCTCTCTCTCTCTTATTTCGAATTGTTCACAAGAAAATAATTAAATAAAAATAATGAAATAATTAAAAATACTTAATTTTTTTTATCTTTGTGTTTTTGAACGTATACGTATCCGAATTTATCACCTAATTAAATCTTACGATCGAAATAGGTCAAGCTTTGTCAACATTTACAGGAGATCTTACAAGCCAAATTAGTTTACATAAAGAACGTCATAAAGAACATTTCCCTTTAAGGCGAAAGGTTAACTAACGAATGGAAAGCGAGTGAATGTTACGTGGAACACTTAAGGATAATTTTTGTTTTAATTGGCTCACAATAATGCTCGCAATGCCACGCCCGCTGTTACCCGAGATTTATCTCGGTTCCCGACGGACCTACTAGGAGGTAACCGGAAGTTGTTACCATCGCTGTAACGTAAATTGAATTTATTTCGTGAAAGCGGTTGTCAAAATTCATGAAAAGCCATTTATTATCATATATCATAACTTAACTTATATACCTACATAAAAATGTATATTCTTCAGTTCATATATTAAAAATATATTGGTATATCAATTATAATTCAAAAAAAAATTAAAAAGTAACATAAGTTAAAAATAATCAGATATTATTGTCATTCCAAAAAAATTTTAGAATTTTTCGTCTTTAAATATTTTATAAAAATCTTAGGATAAGCCTAGAGTCTTATCCGGTACGGTACACTATACTGGCCTCATCTTGCATCAATGTACAGTATTAAATGAAAAATATGAAAATTTGACGTTTTACACACTTAACACCCAATCGTGCAATTGTCATTACTTAATTAAACACGACGGTCGCTGGTTCAATTTACATCGACCCAGCTATTAAAAATAGATTACGTTAAGAATACATTAACACTCCAATGCATTTGGCGTTGCATTTAAATCGAACTGGACGTGTTACACATGAGGTCACTAAATTAATTGCATATAATAAGGCGGCAAAATTACCCAAAATCAATGTTGAAATTATATACAGTTGCTTTAGTGAAAAAACTCTATAGGTCACTGAACAGGTCTGAGTGGCATTTAAAAAGTGACACCGACTTACATTATATGATACGCGTATCAAAACCCAATGGTGTAGTGCTAAAGACGACGGAGCCGATATGTTAATGGATTCGAAGCAAATCTTAAGATTATTTATATATTTTTGAATTTGTATCGCAACTCTATATGTTTGTTTCATTAGCAGAGAGCTTGGTGTTAAGACACTCCGTTCTCCGCTGTTATATGCCACATTGTGTGCCATAAGGTTCTTTTATATGACACTTGAACACTGTTATTAATAGTCGTAAATTTTCACGTGTCAAACAACTTGTCCTACTACTTTTATTCTTTATCGAGCATTTACATATTTCTTATTATCTATTGACTGTTAGATTTCATTCATCTATTCGTTAGCTTAATGTTAGAAAAAATTATGAGAAATTATGTATGTATGTAAGTGGTTTTTTTTGGCTTTTTGTTTTCATCATCAAGCTGTGTAGCAGTGGCTAAGGTAACCTAACGTTTCACATCATTTTTTATGTTGTCAGAGAAATGAAATCCCAAATGAGGATCGAATCAACAGTCTTCGCATTTATAGCCTCATGCTGTTATTACGCCATGATGCCTTCATTACTATGTTAAAAATATAGGTTAAAGTGTGTTAAAATTTTATTCCTTTTACCAAGGCCGATTTTAAAGGAAATACAGATTAATAATGATAAAAAAGTCATAATAAATAAAGGCATAAATAAAGAAAAAGGAGGGACCGTCGTGGCGCAGAGGCGCAACGTCTGCCTGTAACGCGACGGTTTCTGCGTTCGATTCCCAGTTGGGGAAGATGGATTTTTCTAATTCCATTTTCTTCGCTCTGGAAACTAGGCAAAGCGCGGCGTTGAGTTCCGCCACTCAACACGCAATGCTACTCGAAAAAGGCGGAAAGCGGGGACTGAGAAAACAGAGACTAAGCAACGGAGTGTCTTAATACTAGGTTCCCATAGTGCCCAGCTCCCTCTGCCTACCCTGCCATGTGCGGGATAAAGCGTGAAGCTAAAAAAAAAAGACGGTTAGTGGGTTTGATTCCGACTCGAGGAGGTTAGATATTTTTATTTCCATTTGCTTTAAACACGCAATGGCACAAAAAAGCGGAAAATGGGGAAAGGAGTGTTGTAACACTAAGTACCCACGGTTCATGTAGCCTACCCTGCTGTGAGCGGAATAAAGCGTGAACAAAGAAGAAATCAAAATACAGATTGAAATATTAGAAACATTATATGAAATAATCAACATATAGTTGCCCATACAGTGGCAACCTGAGCACGCTTGCCAAGCATTTTGGCCCGAGATGAGGTTTTTAGATTAGATCGCGCGATGTAAATGTTTTACGACTGGCCTCTGTGTCGTAATGCTGTAATACGAGTAATGATATTGCGCTTCAAATGAAACACTCATTAAGCTACGTGTACACTGTGGCTAATAGTTATATGTTGTATGTTATATATGTTGTATGCAATTGCCCTAAAATTAAGTACCAAAAGTGGTTTTGTTATGAGTGTCATAATTCAGCATTTGTATACGTTTTCAAATCAAATCAAATCAAATCAAAAAATCTTTATTTAGACATACACAGTTTACATACAAAAAAAAAGACAATATATATAAAAAACAAAAAACCAAGAATGTGATGCCTAAATTGGTAGGCCACTCAGCTTATGTTGAAAAATCATTGTACAATGAGTTTCAACGCTGGTATTCTGTGGCTGCCAGTCACTAAGCACGTCACGTCACTATGTAGGGACAGGTAATATATCCTACCCACAAAAATATATATGTATAAAAGTTTGATTTCTGTATGTGTTGATTTAAAGTATTGAATTCTCAACAATTTTTATTTTACAATATCTCAAAGTAATTTTAAGTTTTCGTTGTATTTATTATAAAGCTGTCTTAGTAACTAAATTGTCATATCTATTATAATTCATATTAAATAACATTTTCATCCATAGAAAGTATAGGAGACTGAGTTCAGTAGTATCATATGGTAGTATGTATATATTGTTTAGTAAAGTAATGTTTATTAGCTCTCAGCCTAACGTTGCTTAACTGAAACAACATCTGCTTAGTTGATAAATTGCCACTTGGAAAGTATTCAATTACCTTCCAGATACGCTAATAACAGGAATATGTTGCGACAGTTTCCCATTGATGACGAAAATGATAATAATGAAATATGCATATATATATATATATATATATATATATATATATATATATATATATATATATATATATATATATATATATATATATATATATATATATATATATATATATATATATATATATATATATATATATATATATATATATATATATATATATATATATATATATATATATATATATATATATATATATATATATATATATATATATATATATATATGTATATATATATATGTATATATATATATGTATATATATGTATATATATATATATATATATATATATATATATATATATATATATATATATATATATATATATATTATATATATATATATATATATATATATATATATATATATATATATATATATATATATATATATATATATATATATATATTATATATATATATATATATATATATATATATATATATATATATATATATATATATATATATATATATATATATATATATATATATATATATATATATATATATATATATATATATATATATATATATATATATATATATATATATATATATATATATATATATATATATATATATATATATATATATATATATATATATATATATATATATATATATATATATATATATATATATATATATATATATATATATATATATATATACAACCATCTTTAAATCAAGAATTTCTGCTACGACAATAGAAACTCCACAGTAGTGTAAAATTCGAAAACTCATAATTCTACCTACGTCGTAACTCCAAAGGTTTGAATGGGTCCTACGTGACGATAGCACGCAACAAAAGGCAAGCCGTTATGAATATTGAAGGAGTAGGCCTCGATTTTTACATGTCGACTGCTAGCTAGCTATTCGACTATGAAATCACATGTCGGAATGTTTGGCCTACTTAAGTACACGCTGTCGTTTCCGCGCCGTAAATAGTTGGCGTCTTATAACGGCTTTTTACTATACATACATTTATATATGTATGTATGTATATGTATATGTATATATACATACATATCACATTATATATAAAAGATTATATGCTTATGACGTTTACAGCTTTTAAAGAATGAATTAGTGATATAAGCCGTTGTTAAATTTTAAAATATACAGCAGATTACTTGACTTAGTTTAAATTTGTTAAATATTGATGATTGAGTGTATTCAAATTCCGCTACGACGATCTTAAGATTGTTGCTTTCGTCAAGATTTTTGAAATTTTTGCGTCATTTACCAAGAATTTCATTTAAATAAACATGTTGCGAACCGTGCAGGGGCGCAAGTTCAAATCCCGCTGGGTCCAAAACTTTTATATGTTTACTTTAAGTATTTTTTTCTATCCTCAGTATGGATTAACACTTTAAAAATTATAAAAATACGTTTCATATCTCACAAACAAAAATAACAAAATATAAATAATATTTAATTAGTGCGAAGTGAGCGGAGTGTTTTATCACTAAATAACTTTAAAAATAAAAAAAACTTCAACAAAAAAAAAAGAATACCGATTTCTCAAAACCTATTGCCATAGCAAGTGTTTGAGATTAACATAACTATGAAGTGCGTAAGCGCCGGCTAACCGCAGACGTTTGGGACACAAATATATACAAATTCTTAATATGTATCCAATGTCGCGACTACTGTTTTACAATGCATAGCATTTGTTTGTTGGTCATTGAGAATTTAATGAATCACAAAACGATATGGCTTATTTTTGTCGAAATATTCGTCATTTGTGCCGGATATAATATTCTGAGAATTTATTCCAAGAAACTTCTTCAATATAATTACATGAATCGAAAAATCGATGGAGAATTACAGGAAAATTATGTATTGAAGAATACGAAGAAATAGTTATTATGTTAAACAGTTAAGCATTCAAATTTGGTTGCTGCGTAATGTCTCTTGATAATAGGTCCAAGTCGGATCTTATTCGCAAGTTCTTGCGATCAGAAATGAGGTTTGTTTTAAGTATTGTAATTGGTCAACATTGAGAAGATCAAAGGAATTATTGACGTTAAGACAGTAAATATTCTAATTATTGGAATATTATTGCAGACCGGCACAGAGGCGTAGCGTCTGCCAGTAATTCGACAGTTTGTGGGTTCGATTCCCACTCGGAGAGGATGGATTTGTTCCGATTCCATTTTCTTCACTGTCGCAACTAAACAAAACACGGCGTTGAGTTCCGCCACTCACCACGCAATGTTTCATAAAAGGTAGAAAACGGGGAACAGATTGTCTTGACACTAGGTTTTAGGTCTCTTGACACTTAAATTTGATATATTAAAAATAACAAATCTAATCTACGACCCACACGTTACGTTACCCACTTAGCCAAATGGTGCATTTACGAAGAATGCGTCGCTGCAAAAAGATTGTAACATTTATAGCTGCAACGAAGCATTTAAGGTGCGCCCTAAGCTTCTAAGAAGCTTGCGTATACGCATCCACCACTTGAACTATACTTAACAACTTTAATTACTTGTAAAAATACCTTTAGACGACTATAAGCTTACTACACAAAGTTATACGAACCATTTTGCTCTATCTAAGAAGCCATTAACAAGATCGTACAGTGCTTGGTAAAGCACGATAACTATTTCAGCTATGTCACAGAAAAACTGTCCTTTACGTAATTAAAAATTATACTGACAGGGAGACGGTTACGTAAAGTGAAGTAGTGGTATAAATGTACTGTATTATATAATTATGTGTTAAACTTTTTGCTCAAGACCGAGGGATAGACTAAATTACCAAATGGAGAGCTTTGAAAGTCTTGCGTTGCAAATATTCTATGAATTTATATTACTCATCTAGATTCGGCTTAGATTTTCGAATCTTCAAATTTAATTTTAAATATTTATATGAAATCCATTAGGGACTTACGCCATCATAGACAGCATCTGACTGTAAGTAAGAATGAATTGTTATGCCCTGAGTTACCCACATGACACTAGGTTCTATCTACCTAAGTGGAATAGCATGTGAATAAAAAAATAACAAATATCAAAAATACTATAATTAACATATGACTTAAATTCATTTCTATATATAATCATATAAAAAACCGGCATTGAACCCAACACCGTTTCAACGTCAAAGCCGGTGCTTTACAACAGCAGTTACATACTTTATGACTAAAATCACACTTTCCTTTACAAAAAACCCATAATCTGCGGCGATTTATAAAATTTACGACTTAAAAAACAAACGCTTGCGAGGTCGCAACTGATCATTGCGCCTGATGTGGAACACTGTTTATTTAAATGGAGGGAAACGCCTTACATACAATGACTGATGCCTTACCTGAAAAAAAGAAAAAAAAAAGCTTAATTTAAAACAAAATTAGGTTAAGCTCAAATATAAGAAAGCATGTTATTTGTTTCACACGAACTTTACAAGCATACGTGTTGGTTTATCGTGTATGCAGAAATAAATTATTTTTTGATTAACATATTTTTGCATAATTTGTGTAAAACTGTAAAAAGACAAAATAAGTACACGTAAATATAATGTATGATAAATAAAACGCTGCGTTGGGCTCCGCCACTCAACACGCAATTTCTTGAATGGGGAAAAACAAAGAACGGAGTGTCTCAACACTAGGTTCTTCCAACCTACGGGGCCTTCAGCCTACCAAATGTGGTACAGCATGAAGCAAAAAAATCTCACTTACATTTTATATATATAAAATTGTAAAACACTTTGACACATGTATATGTTTATAGATTTATACTGTGTTCAATAAAGGTTATATACATGTTTATAATTCATTAAGTACAAGAAATTATACCATAAAAAGACCATCAATGACATTATTTAACATTAACGTTCAAGAAAAGTTGTAATTTACAAGCCAAAATTTCGTTTCGATTCCACAGGTGTCACGTAAATCTGATTACATATATAAATAAATGTAAACCAATTTTAATACAGATTAAACATAGATATATGTATATTTTACAATAATTTTCACAGATAATAATCCGCCAAATTATTACCTTTTAAGGATATATATATATATATATATATATATATATATATATATATATATATATATATATATATATATATATATATATGTATATATATATATGTATATATATATGTATATATATGTATATATATATATATATATATATATATATATATATATATATATATATATATATATATATATATATATATATATATATATATATATATATATATATATATATATATATATATATATATATATATATATATATATATATATATATATATATATATATATATATATATATATATATATATATATATATATATATATATATATATATATATATCCTTAAAAGGTAATAATTTGGCGGATTATTATCTGTGAAAATTATTGTAAAATATACATATATCTATGTTTAATCTGTATTAAAATTGGTTTACATTTATTTATATATGTAATCAGATTTACGTGACACCTGTGGAATCGAAACGAAATTTTGGCTTGTAAATTACAACTTTTCTTGAACGTTAATGTTAAATAATGTCATTGATGGTCTTTTTATGGTATAATTTCTTGTACTTAATGAATTATAAACATGTATATAACGTTTATTGAACACAGTATAAATCTATAAACATATACATGTGTCAAAGTGTATTACAATGTTATATATATAAAATGTAAGATTTTTTTGCTTCATGCTGTACCACATTTAGTAGGCTGAAGGCCTCGTAGGTTGGAAGAACCAAGTGTAGAGACACTCCGTCTTTTCTTTTTCCCCATTCAAGACATTTCGTGTTGAGTGGCGGAGCCCAACGCAGCGTTTTATTTATCATACATTATATTTACGTGTACTTATTTTGTCTTTTTACAGTTTTACACAAATTATGCAAAAATATGTTAATCAAAAAATAATTTATTTCTGCAAACACGATAAACCAACACGTATGCTTGTAAAGTTCGTGTGAAACAAATAACGTGCTTTCTTATATTTGAGCTTAACCTAATTTTGTTTTAAATTAAGCTTTTTTTTTTCTTTTTTTCAGGTAAGGCATCAGTCATTGTATGTAAGGCGTTTCCCTCCATTTAAATAAACAGTGTTCCACATCAGGCGCAATGATCAGTTGCCACCTCGCAAGCGTTCGTTTTTTAAGTCGTGAATTTTATAAATCGCCGCAGATTATGGGTTTTTTGTAAAGGAAAGTGTGATTTTAGTCATAAAGTATGTAACTGCTGTTGTAAAGCACCGGCTTTGACGTTGAAACGGTGTTGGGTTCAATGCCGGTTTTTGATATGATTATATATAGAAATGAATTTAAGTTATATGTTAATTATAGTATTTTTGATATTTGTTATTTTTTTATTCACAAGTTATTCCACTTAGGTAGATAGAACCTACTGTCATGTGGATAACTCAGGGCATAACAATTCATTCTTACTTACAGTCAGATGCTGTCTATGATGGCGTAAGTCCCTAATGGATTTCATATAAATATTTAAAATTAAATTTGAAGATTCGAAAATCTAAGCCGAATCTAGATGAGTAATATAAATTCATAGAATATTTGCAACGCAAGACTTTCAAAGCTCTCCATTTGGTAATTTAGTCTATCCCTCGGTCTTGAGCAAAAAGTTTAACACATAATTATATAATACAGTACATTTATACCACTACCTCACTTTACGTAACCGTCTCCCTGTCAGTATAATTTTTAATTACGTAAAAGACAGTTTTTCTGTGACATAGCTGAAATAGTTATCGTGCTTTACCAAGCACTGTACGATCTTGTTAATGGCTTCTTAGATAGAGCAAAATGGTTCGTATAACTTTGTGTAGTAAGCTTATAGTCGTCTAAAGATATTTTTACAAGTAATTAAAGTTGTTAAGTATAGTTCAAGTGGTGGATGCGTATACGCAAGCTTCTTAGAAGCTTAGGGCGCACCTTAAATGCTTCGTTGCAGCTATAAATGTTACAATCTTTTTGCAGCGACGCATTCTTCGTAAATGCACCATTTGGCTAAGTGGGTAACGTAACGTGTGGGTCGTAGATTAGGTTTGTTATTTTCAATATATCAAATTTAAGTGTCAAGAGACAAACCTAAAACCTAGTGTTAAGACAATCTGTTCCCCGTTTTTTACCTTTTATGAAACATTGCGTGTTGAGTGGTGGAACTCAACGCCGTGTTTTGTTTAGTTGCGACAGTGAAGAAAATGGAATCGGAACAAATCCATCCTCTCCGAGTGGGAATCGAACCCACAAACTGTCGAATTACTGGCAGACGCTACGCCTCTGTGCCGGTCTGCAATAATATTCCAATAATTAGAATATTTACTGTCTTAACGTCAATAATTCCTTTGATGCTCTCAATGTTGACCAATTACAATACTTAAAACAAACCTCATTTCTGATCGCAAGAACTTGCGAATAAGATCCGACTTGGACCTATTATCAAGAGACATTACGCAGCAACCAAATTTGAATGCTTAACTGTTTAACATAATAACTATTTCTTCGTATTCTTCAATACATAATTTTCCTGTAATTCTCCATCGATTTTTCGATTCATGTAATTATATTGAAGAAGTTTCTTGGAATAAATTCTCAGAATATTATATCCGGCACAAATGACGAATATTTCGACAAAAATAAGCCATATCGTTTTGTGATTCATTAAATTCTCAATGACCAACAAACAAATGCTATGCATTGTAAAACAGTAGTCGCGACATTGGATACATATTAAGAATTTGTATATATTTGTGTCCCAAACGTCTGCGGTTAGCCGGCGCTTACGCACTTCATAGTTATGTTAATCTCAAACACTTGCTATGGCAATAGGTTTTGAGAAGTCGATATTCTTTTTTTTTTTATTTAATTTTTTTTATTTTTAAAGTTATTTAGTGATAAAACACTCCGCTCACTTCGCACTAATTAAATATTATTTATATTTTGTTATTTTTGTTTGTGAGATATGAAACGTATTTTTATGATTTTTAAAGTGTTAATCCATACTGAGGATAGAAAAAAATACTTAAAGTAAACATATAAAAGTTTTGGACCCAGCGGGATTTGAACTTGCGCCCCTGCACGGTTCGCAACATGTTTATTTAAATGAAATTCTTGGTAAATGAGGCGAAAATTTCAAAAATCTTGACGAAAGCAACAATCTTAAGATCGTCGTAGCGGAATTGAATACACTCAATCATCCAATATTTAACAAATTTAAACTAAGTCAAGTAATCTGCTGTATATTAAAATTTAACAACGGCTTATATCACTAATTCATTCTTTAAAAGCTGTAAACGTCATAAGCATATAATCTTTTATATATAATGTGATATATATGTATATGTACATATACATATACATACATACATATATAAATGTATGTATAGTAAAAAGCCGTTATAAGACGCCAACTATTTACGGCGCGGAAACGACAGCGTGTACTTAAGTAGGCCAAACATTCCGACATGTGATTTCATAGTCGAATAGCTAGCTAGCAGTCGACATGTAAAAATCGAGGCCTACTCCTTCAATATTCATAACGGCTTGCCTTTTGTTGCGTGCTATCGTCACGTAGGACCCATTCAAACCTTTGGAGTTACGACGTAGGTAGAATTATGAGTTTTCGAATTTTACACTACTGTGGAGTTTCTATTGTCGTAGCAGAAATTCTTGATTTAAAGATGGTTGTATGTTGTATAGAAATAGGTGCCATTGTTTTGTACTTCAGTTAAATTCTAGACATATTATATGTTAATAATGATATAGAGGACCGTCGTGGCGCAGAGGCGTAGCGGCTGCCCACAACGTTTGTGCACAATGATTTGTGGGTTCAATTCCCACTCGAGAAAGATGGATTTTTCTATTTCCATTTTCTTCGCTCTGGAAATTAGGCAAAGCGCGGCGTTGAGTTCCGTCACTCAACACACAATGTCAAGAAAACGGCGGAAAGCGGCGACAGAGAAAGCAGGGACTAAGCAACATTAGATTCTTTTTCTCTTTATTTATGGCGTTTCGAGCAACATTAGATTCGTATGGTTCCTGCAGTTAACTCTGTTTACCCTGCCGTGTGCGAGATAAGGCGTCAAGCTAAAAAAAAATAATGATATATGTGTTTTTAAATGTCGATATTTTAAATATATCAATCTTGTAACGTGATGTTGTTTATTTAAGTGTATTTTTGAATTTCCAAAAGATTTTTGTATTTCGCCGACAATAACACGTCATGGAGAATTGGCTATAGTTCACAATCAGAATGGTCTTAAAACAAATTAAGCTTGAATTTAAATTCGCTACCATCATGAACACTCGATAAAATACTGCAATTTTAAAATAATCAAGATAGCTAATTTTAACAGATTTTATATATAAAATGTTTGCTTTAGTAAATGTGGTGGTACTTAGAGCTTGCACTGGTTTACGGTTCATAAATTATACTTAATAATGATGAACAAGCCAGATAAGTGTATAACGAGTTTGACCTCGTGCATCTTGAAGACATTTTTGCCTCTACATGCTATTTCATTTATACATTGTCGTATTAATATAAATTTGTGGATAAATTACGGATTTTTACCAAAAAAAAATATTTACTTAACATAAGTTTTTTATAGTGTCGTGGCGCAACTTTAGTTTTACTCATTGCTTGTTTTGAAGTTTTCAAATTTGTTATTTAGACGAACGAAATAGATTTTTTACATTCTTAAATACTTAATATAATATTTATTTACGTAAAACATTCTGTAAGCCAAATGTCACAAAAATAACAATTGAAAATTACATTTTCAATTCAATTGTAATTGATATCACGTACTCGATTCAGTGCCACACGACGCTCCACAAACCTGACCCATTTCAACTAAATATAAGATGTTCCTCGAATCGTTGACTCATGTGACACAAATTCAATTTTGCAGTCCATCATTTTATTTGTAGTTGGCGCTATAAACGTTTTTATGTACTCGTAAAATATCCTTACATTACGTCTTGGTTGTAAATCATTCAGCCTAGGCTTATCTCGGCTGTATGGTCTTTGGTTTTTGCCATTTAAAACTCTTTAGAACATTTCTGGGATGCTATTTATAGATGACATATTGCAGTCTGCGATTTCGTTTGAACTTGAGTATGTATTTTGTAAAATAATATCGTTTTGCTTTTTATCGATAAGACTATTTTTTCTTAATCGAGCACTCTTGGTAGAGTGATTGGGAATGTGCAAATAATGGTAATTGGTTAGGCTTCTTGTATTCTACCTGGCAATGGAACTCCACTTATGTTGGTTAGCAGTATCCTGAATGGACCAAGGTGGACTTGGTAGACTTTGTTAAGGCACCTACCTGCCACACTATAGTGTTCTGCGATCATTGTTTGTTATAAGTTGTTATGTAAGTAAGTCTATGATGGAAGGTAATTTAAAAGTAATATGTAAATATACAGTACAGTTTTTTTAATCTCATAATAGAGAGTGTATTATAAGTGTATATTAATTTGGGTAACGTCACTCATATGTGTAAATTAAATTAAATAAATGTAAAAAAATTAAAGCAGGACAGGCAGTTCTATATAGTCGTCGTCGAACCTAGTGGAACTTCGAAAATCATTTTTATTTTATAATCATTACCTCGACTGTGCTTGAACCTACAACCCTCGCATATGCAGTCAGACTATGATTTAGAAATGTAGCTAAATTTGAAAACTTTCATGACAAATTTAATGCATGCATAATATAAAGAAATTAGTCAGACTGCAGTCAATGATTGTGGGTTCGATGCCAACTTGGGAGAAAGAATTATTTCTATTTTCTCATCTCTTACTCTCTCTCTCTCTCTCTCTCTCTTTCTTTACCTATTACTCTTTTTAGTCAATTTCTGTTAACAACACAATTTAATTAAAGAACCAAGTCGTGGCGCCGAGAATGTGTTGTTAAACTCCGTTATACTTACTCCGCTTTGCTTTCTAATTTGAACAGTGCGTTTTGAGTGGTGCAACTCAACGCCGATTTTTATTTTTTAGGAACTGAGTAACCTTAGACTTGTTAGAAGTAGATTAACTAATTATAAAGAACAACAAACAATAAAATATATTACATTATACTTACCTCTATTAAGAAATAAATAATTTCCGTATTCAATATTTTTAAATGCTATATTTTCATTGTAATAATTTTAAATGCTCGATTCTCATTAAAATTGTGTAATTGTAAAATATATATGTATTATAAAAAAAATAAACTATGTAATTTTGTGTGTGGAAGTAATTAATAAACGTATAAGTGCTTTTGAGTTTTGTAATATGTGCTTACAGAGACGACCTTATTTAAATTACTTTATAAGACCATCAAATTTATTATTGCTGTAGAATTAATTATTTATATATAAATTAAGTAAATTGGACGAAAGATAGAGGAACGTAGTGTCTCATCACTACTTTCTGCTATATGCTTGTAGAATTTGTTTCCTTTTTTTTGGATTCACGCTTTATCCCGCACATGGCAGGGTAGGCAAAGGGGAACCGCAGGAACCATGTTAATTTATTGTTAAGACACTCCGTTGCCTATATTCTGCCGTTTTCGAAGACGGAACTCAACGCCGCGCTTTGCCTAGTTGCCAGAGCAAAGAAAATGGAAATGAAGAAAAACCATGCTTCCCCGAGCGAGGATCGACCCACAAACCGTCGCTTTTATAAGCAGACACTACACCTCTGCTCCACGATATTACTGAGACGATCGTGTACTGAGTTCGATGCCAACTCGGGGTAATATATTTTTTTTATTTCCTCAATTATCTTTCAAAGGCAAAAAGTCCTTAATCACAAGGAATGTCACTATAAAACTACAAACATAAATATAATTGACATTTGTAAACAAAACGTGCACATGTAATGTTACTTCTATAAACTACAAGAATTTCAACTAGTTTCTTCAATGATCGGCACTTGTTATACTGCATCTGTCACACCAAAGATCGATGCCAGCTGTGGCGAAGAAAAAATACGCATCTTTAATAAATATATAATAAAAAATATAAAGATGGCACGTACCAAAGCTAAGGCCATTGTCTCGTGCTACACTTGTGGTAGGATGTTTATTTGTAATTTGTGAAGAATTTTAATGTTATTTTATGATATACTGACAGTTAAGAAGGCTGTGGTGGCACAGTGTCTGCCTCTATACGTGATGGGTTGTGGGTTCCATTCCTATTTGCGGAGAATGAATTATTTTCATTTTCTCCGCTTTGGTAACAAAGTAAAGCGCGGCGTTGTGATCCACCACTCAGCACGTAATGTCTCAGAAGGCTAAAACATGAAACGGAGTATTTTAACACTTTGTTCCCACTGCGTAATCTAGAGATTAAGATCGAAAGATCAATCGGTTCTTTATCATACTTGCTGTCTATATAAAAAATCGTCAAAATCAGAACTGAATAAAAAAAATGTATAAAATTCAGTTTTACAATTATAATTCACATAATTATCCAAAAAAGTAAATTAGGTAAATTAAATCTGCTACCTTCGCCATAAATTTGTAACACTACCACCACAACCACCATATATACATTAATCACCTTAGTCAATAAGCTATACTATAGAACTTGAAACAAACGACACGTACATCTTTAATAAACAATCATTCAGTCGGCAGTTTTTGTGGAGCCATAGTTGATAATAGGACGAGTGGCGTTGGATGCGACGAAAATACACCTAGAGTACGTAAAGTTAATAGAAATAGCATACGATGTTTTTAATATAATTATTATTTCTCGTGTAGACCCAGATTTACCACGACGTACGCATCCATTACAAGTTACTGTACTATGATGCCATTTATAAATTAGTAATACTCTTTTTTTTATATCTTCATGCTTTATTACATAGCAGGGTAGGTAGAGGGAACCGCAGGCACTGTGGGAATCTAGTGTTAAGACACTCCGTTCCCTGATTTCCGTATTTTCGAGACATTGCGTGCTAAGTGGCGGAACTCAACGCCGCGTATTGCCTCGGTGTTAGAGCAAAGAAATTAAAATAATCTTCCTGCGGTGGAAATCGAACCCACAAATCATCACGGTTACAGGCAGACAGACGCCTGTACGCCACAACGGTCCTCTACATAATACTCTTGATATAATTTATATAAGATAAACACGATTTTATTGCCATATTCTTTTTAAAATTGATAAGCACATAAGGTCTAATTCTGAATAACTTTGATTAATAATATTATTTTTTGACTTGATTTAGACTATTCTATTATGTATTATACATATATATTATTAGTAAAAGTATTTATACTTATTAAGTGGGACATTTATACATAAATAAACATTTATAGCTTGACTTAGGACTCTTTCGCCCAAACTATAGACATTAACATTGCAAACGCGGTTCATATAAATTATTTCAATCAAACCCATTCAACTGTCAGACCATGATTGAGTGCATACTAAAATAGTGACGAAATAATACTTGTTTGTATTATCTTCAAGCATATATTATACAGTTAAAGCAACTAGACGACTTTAACCAATTAAGCGTTTATGGCATTTTTATAAAATACTCTAAGGATCTTCACATTTATTGTTAAAAAACCAACATCCAGTCTACGGACGTCATTAAAATTCTTGCTCGTGCTGCATCTATTTTAGAGCGTTAATAGCACCGGCGCCCTCCCTTTTGAAATATATAAGAAAATTTAAAGATTTTTGGTCATTTTGGTTCGTTTAAACAGCAGGTAGATTTCCTTTGGCTGGGATAATTTGACAGTATAATTGTACGCCATCAATGAGGGCCTTAAAATTTCTTTTAGATAATTAAGGTGTAGAACAAAATAACAAAACAGTAGTTATAATATACCTGCCATTCAATCATCGTAAAAACAAGTTTTTCCTGTCCATGGCTTTGTAGATCCTTGATCTTTCCCTCCGTTGTCCTTTTCTAATCAATAGTATGTGTAAAGCCTGTCTCTCTTGACTTGTCGGACGGGTTGGGAACAGGGTTGAGGTAAAAAATAAAAAAAATTCAACGATATGGATTTTCCATAAATTAATACTAGAACAAAATAAGTATTTGTTGCCTTAAAGTTTTATTGTTAAACATAAATTGTTTGAATAATTACATTAATTGAGCTGTATAACTAATTGAGATTATTATATGCTAAGTTTTTGGAACATGTCTAAAGAATACCGGCAATGCAAAGGACTAAAAGTTGTTAAGTAAGAAAAATAACTTAAAATAAAAACAGTTTAAGTTAAATATTCGATCTTTAAGCTAAGATACTAAACACATCATACAATATTTTCTATAGGAATATACAAAGTGGTAGAAAAATGTTATTTTTTACCAAACGGCACCGATTATCTTATTTTGCAACAAATGTATGAGGTCCTATAAAGAAATCAATAGTAATAAAGAAAGCCACATAGTCTATGAGGTCGTATGAAGAAATTAACAATATTTAATAGATATGGAGAAGATCACATATGCTTAGTCCAATATTATTCTCCACGAAGTTATTCTCGATAGTTAAAGAATCAAAAATGAAACTCCTCACCCGCTAACCCTAGAGGGTGCGGGTGAGAAACAACAGGAACCTATGATTATAAGGTAATCATCGTTACCCATAGAACTGGTAATGGGCTGGAATCAGTCACACCTACTTAAACGATTTATCCCACGCCAACTCTCGTTTGTTATGAGCATTACGTAATCTTCGAATACCGCACTTTTGTTTTCATGGCTGTGTTTTAATCTCTTGCAGCTTTTTATTGATCGTTTACTGTATATTTCTTTAGATATGTTTTACGATTAATGTTCATTCTTATGTGTTTTGCACTTTCACTGTTATTTTTTTCTTTCGTCTACTAACTAGTGCCATGTTTGTGGCTTTGTCCACTTTATTTAAGTCATTAAACTTACTATAATGTAAGGTGCATATTTTAAATACATTGTCCTATTCATTTTTCGATGTCAGATCGCCTTTTCTATGAAAAGTAACTTTTTTTTAAACCCGTGTCGCTGTTTTTGTGGTAAATATTAATAATCAACGTAAATCCTGGACCAATGTATCAGGAGATACATTGGTATCAGGAGATACTTAGGAGAATTCTTATATATATTTATATATTTCAACTTTAAGCCCGTGACTCTTATTCTGTCTTAAAATTGTAAATTGAAGCAAAGCCGCGTGTTTAAGTTAGTTGTTAACAAAACGCTTTGCATGTATAGCACTTACAATATTATCTTCTTAAGCTATATATATCCAAGTTTTTATCATGTTTATTGTATACATAAAATAAAATTGTAATTCCGATTATTAATAATTCCTTACTTATAAGAAATTTTTATCTTCAAAAAAATTAACACATTTTGAGTCTTATACAATCTAAATAAAGTTTATAATCGATCGGTTATTGCAAAAGATAATTTCTATTGACGTAGAAAGTGACGATGTGGAAAGGCAGGTGGAAATGTGGTGAAAACCTATTGTATTCTATTCTTTTATCGTTTGTTGTGTGAAAATTGAACACATTTACGTATTTAAAAACAATTGCTTGGAAAATAAGTCGCGTGGACGATTTTGAGGATACTATAATATTATTATAATAGCATTAAGACCGTCGTGCCGCCTGTAAACGCGACGCTTTGTGGGTTCGAATCCCATGTGGAGAATATGGATTTCATTTCCATTTTCTTCGCTTTGACAACTAGGCACAGCGCGGCGTTGAGTTCCCCCACTTAACACGCAATGAATTAAAAAGGCGGAAAATGGGGAACTGAGTGTTAACTTAGGTTCCTACGGTTCCTGCGGTTCCCTCCGCATCTTTGCAGTTCCATTTGCTTTAAGCAGGATAAAACGTGAAGCTATAAAAAAATAAGAACAACTAACAAAGGCCCGATTGAACGAATGATTTAAGCGAACTCTAAAATATGTTACATTAAGTGTTTAGTAAATTGTTTATTTTAAAAGCTACAATGATTTATTCTATACATATTTTAAAAATATACAGTCTGCGCGTCTCAGGAACTTCTGGTTCGAATGTAAATTTCTGTGTCATATAGTCCCCTTATCTAGGCTATAAGCTATTACGTCACAGTTAACGTTTCGATTTAACTCACTGTATCTGGGACACTTAGATTTTATACATGTTCAATAACCATCAGTTATTACAATGTTTATGCGCAAAAAACCTACACTTAAAAGCAAATTTTATCTAAATTAAAAGCGTTGAAACTTAATCTCCATTTTATTTCCTTATTGAGTATGTAATAATATCATATATAATAGTCTAGGACACTCGAAACGTTCTCGATTCAATTTAGTACTGTGTAGCACTTCAAGGTGATATGTCAAAATATTTTCCTAGCACGTCAGCTTGTCACGGAATGTACAACTCCATTCAACGCGTTGATTTATTCTGATTTATTCATCCGTTATTATATTAGAAACTATTGGGCCTTCACTTACTTTGGCTGAGTATAAATTGTCTATAAAGGATGTTGTCATCGTGGTTTAGTTGGAATGTTCGGTTATGGTGAATGAATTTCTGTTCAAATATATGTTAGGTACTAACTCTGTACGGTGTATGCTTTGTTTTATATGCATATTGCAATTGTATGGAACTCGGCCGGTAGACTTATTGATTTAGAAATTGCTAGGGAACCCTCCGGACGCGATTCCAACTTGCACTTGCCTTTTGCAATGATTTCATAAATATAATTTTAACAATTTCATATAATTTTTACTTCTGATACAAGCTATATATAGCATTCTTTATTGTGTGGACTATAAAGCGTAAAATCTCACTGTATGTAGATTGCCTGTACGTTACTTCATAACGAAAAAATATGATATATTTAGACATATATATATAAAAGTTACATATAATATGTTTGTTAACTTAATGTATAAAAAAGCATATAATTATTCTAGTACATTCAAAACACATTGGCCGGCTTTCATCAAAGTAAAAATTAAATTACGTCCCACTCGGGCTTCCTAGACCTTGATGCGAACAAGGCGAGGCCGTTAAATTGTATTAATCTTGGTAAGTAGGTATTAATCTAGGTCAGTGTACCTAGCATGAGTAATGCTGTAAAAATATGTGCAGGTTTGTTTAATGTGAATGTCATTCAGAGTTCGATTCTTCAAAAAAACATATAGGTAAGTGTTTTTTTTTAGGTTTTTAGAGAATTAAATAAATATATTTTATTTATGGTTTCTTTTATGAATTTGATGTTTAAAACACGTTGTTTTTTTCAAATGATTTAAAAAAATTTAATTTAGTTCCTAAAAGCATTAATTTTGATTTCTAAATCTATATTATTAATAAATCTATTTAAAACAGTTATTCCTTAAGAATGTAAGTGCAGATTTAAAACCCGGCGTAAATCATCTACAACTCAATCTTCTCCGCACAACGATTTATACATGTTAACCCAAATTTAAATATATATTACCTGTCAAAATACAGTTCAAACATCTCAATTGGTACTAAGCAAGTACTAAACGGTGTGTTAGCTCGCCTACTTGCTCTCGATCTATAGATGAGATAGCTTTGATAACACGAGATGAATATTTTTGTCAGTGAAGTATGTATGCTAATGCCTCGCTAATGTAACCGGTCGTTGTAGTTTTGAGAAAGTGTAATAAATATAGGTTTTTTTTATATTTTGTACGCTTCGTACGACTCAACTGTTCTGTGTAAGGTAAATTTGATAACGTTGATTTTTGATTGATAATTGATCTTAAATTGTAATATACGTATAGTTTCTAAGAAAATCAAATTTTTTATTCAAGTTGCAATACTCTCCAAACGAAGTATCTTTAAACTTACTAGAGATTCTTTAAGAAACAGATGATGTGTTGCTGCGCCATGACGTTTTTATATATGAACTTACTTATATGTTAAAGTCAAAATCAAATTATAAATATAATAAAATAGTTATGAATTTCGAATAATTTTCTCTTCATCGCTTTATGAAGAACACGCAGTGTTTACTTACAAAACAAGACAGAGAAATGGTGAACGGAGATTATTCTTCGTTTTATTTTGATTCCATGTGAAGAAAATTGAATATATTTCTGATGTCTTCTGACATATTTCTGTCTTTTTCGCTTTTATATTTATTTTAGCTACTCTATATTTATGAAATTGTAATTTATATAGATATTAGGCTCTAACTTTTTAATTTTAACTTCTTAAATTTTAGAATTTCTTCTTCACCTTTAAATTGGGTTCTTATTAATATCGTCTACTCAAATAATTAAATTAATTGATTAAAAAATATATACTTTGTAAACCAAACGAGAACTTTCCCAACACTAACAACTCTCTGTTTTATAACAGCAATTTTCTAATACAATCAAAGTCAAAATTAGTGGCTTTAAAAGTTTTTCGCATGTCTCGATAATTAAACGTTAACCGCATATCGATTATCGAATCGGAATCTTCATACTCTTGAACTTGGGTCGTATTTCGTGAGTCTTCTTAAATTTTATATTCGAAAGTGAAATGGGAACGCACCTGACTTTGCTTTCTTTATGTCTCGGTATTCTTTTTGATTCAGTGAGAGTGATCTAGATAAAATAATTGCGCCGGTAGCGTTTCCGTGACTGGCCCGGGCCGACCTCCCGCCGCTGCCTGTCGTCTTGCTCGTAGACTCTTCTGGTTGGATTGGATGATGTATTTAGTGCATATTGTATGTTGCTAATTATGTGTTTATGTTTGGCATATTAAAATATACTATGTAACATACACGTTTCTTTATATATTGATTGTGTTTTATGTTTTGTTTTCTTTCTTGCATTGACTTTACCTAAAAGTTTTGCCAAGTACTACTAGATGATGTTTACGAGCTAGGAGGCACACACAAATATAGCCTGGTTTTTTTATTTACCCTTAATATTCGTATTCTTATACATTACTTACTTTCATTTGGTAAAAGAAATTAAAAAATACCTATATATATCTTTCAAACTACTTAGTGAATACATCAATAAATTATAATCCAATGAATTATGAAATTGAAATCTATCACATAATACAGTGAATATTAAATAGAAATTACAAAACCATCTATTAATACTGGTATCAATCGATTACATGATTCCGATGTAACAATCTGTCTATCATCGACTCCTTTCTCCGATAGACCACCGTTTATTGACTGTTTGTCGAAAGCGATTATATCGATAGTCATTGTCGCGTTTTTACCATTCGATATTGCCATTGTGGCTATACTAGAAAGCGGCGTCTGTTGATTTTTCTATTATGCCGCCTCGCTTTTGTGTTCGGAGAATTTGCTCTATTGTTTTTGTTTAGTTTTACTTTTCTCTTGTACGTTCGCTTGATCGTTGTCAATTTGGATCTTTATTGGAGTGAATTGTGATAATTACGAGGTGATGAATGCTCGAATCGGTTTTTTATAGCTTGTCGATTTTGTCGTTTGTTATTTGTTTTAGTTGCAATATAGTATTTATATATGATGTTAACAAATGTAACTGAATCTTAAGTCTGTTAGTGTTTCGGTGGATGTTTAAGTCGAAACGCTTATTAAAGGCCACTACTTTAAAATACTTTGTTTAGAAAAAATTCTTATATCAACTAAGATAATAAATAAAACTTTACACTTAACACACAAATTAACTTGTAAAGATTTATTTGACTATCGAAACTGAGCTTATCAAAGCTTAAAGGAGCTTTTCTAACTGGCCAACTTTCTCAAATACGTGGTGTAAGGCCAACAAGATGAATGATTAATCCACCTCGTGCAGACTCCGCGGCGCCTCGTGCATCGCGACGAAAGTGCAAGTCGCACTGTTACTGTTTAATCGATTTTAATAAGATGTGCAAGAATCGATTGTCTTTGTAGCTTTTTTAATATATATCATGAATAATGTGTGAATGTATTGTAATAATCGATATTAAAAATTTAATTCGTATATTGTTGTTGTATATTACTGCACTTTGTTTTGTTTTTTTTTATATTATTATTATTTATATTATTATTAGGTAAATAATAGATTAATGTAAGGTCCTATTCACCTGTCACACACAGGCCAGGTGTCAACACCTGCCACTGCTTGACATGTCCCTCCTAATCTTCGCATATTCTTTAAGCTATGAGCCTAATTATCTAGGCTATTTGTGCTTCTGTAGTAGACGCGATTACTAACCGAAGCATTTTCTTTCTAATGGTTCGTCGGTCCCCTTGCCTAACTTTCATCTTCTCGATTTAGTAGCAGATCCACGACAACTAAATATGTCTCCGAGCTAGTATCGAACTCAAAATAATTACCATTACGATGACCTCATGTTATAATTAATGAAATTATAATATTTTCATTAATTATAGTAATAATTATAATAGTATAGTGGTGCAGAGGCGTAAGCGTCTACCTGTAAACGCGACGGTTTGTGGGTTCCATTCCCACTAGGGGAAGATGGATTTTTCGATTTCCATTTTCTTCGCTCAGGAAATCAGGCAAAGCGCAGCGTTAACTTCCGCCACTCAATACGCAATGCCTCGAAAAAGGCGGAAAGCGGGGACACAGAAAAGAGGGACTAAGCAACAGAGTGTCTTAACACTAGGTTCGTGTGGTTCCTGCAGTTCCCTCCGCCTACCCTGCCACGTGCGGGATAAAACGTGAAGCTTAAAAAAAGTATTAATAAAATACGATTATAAACTCACATAAAATTGTCGTATTTCTATCAGGCGCTCGTTGATTTATAGTATTAGTAATTAGCTTTAATATCCATTATAGATTAGAAAGTTAAGGACATACGTACTCGTACACTATCATTTACAAAATGGCAGCTCATAAATCTTTATTTATGTATCACAAAGTGTTTTATATGAATTAATTATTGTAAACGCCAACTCGGCTTAGTAGTACGTGTTTTTTTTGTCGAGGTGATTATGTATTCATAGCCTTTATAAGAATTTTTATTCTGTTCTCAATTTTCTTGTCTATTTCAAGATACTGCGTTGTGTGTGGTAGTTTAACGCCACATCTTGTCTCGTTAGGGAGGAAGTTAATTATTACCCGGCCGGGATCGAATTTAAGACCGATGTACTTGCAATCCGGGACAACCACTGTACCCGAGTCTTATTTTTCTTTCAGTATCTAGTGTATTTTCATAAGTATCTGCATGTTTAAAGTTAGATTTCAACCTTCTACCAATAAAGTACGGTTGAAACATCTATCATCTATATTGCCTTAACATTCATATGACACTGGGAATAACCATTAATTTGAGTCTGGCCGAACGTTTCACGCTTGTCGGCTGTAAATTTATGATTCTTGAATATTATTTACTTGCTTGTATACGAGTATGTGCGCGAATACTGAAACATTTTGTAAAAATTTCAAATGAAAATGTTTTTTAACCGACTTCAAAAAAAGGAGGAGGTTCTCAATTCGACCTGTATATATGCTTTTTTTTTATGTTTGTTCGCGGATAACTTTGTCGTTTATGAACCGATTTTGATGATTCTTTTTGTATTTGGTAGGTCTTATACCAGAGGTGGTCCCATTAAAATTTTATCAAAATTGATTGAGTCCTTTTGGAGATAATCAACAAAAACAAATATCGACACAAACATTTACTATTTCTGTTCGCGAATAACTGTGTCGTTTATGAACCGATTTCGATGATTCTTTTTGTATTTGGTAGGTCTTATACCAGAGGTGGTTCCATTAAAATTTTATCAAAATTGATTGAGTCCTTTTGGAGATAATCAACAAAAACAAATATCGACACAAACACTTACTATTTCTGTTCGCGAATAACTGTGTCATTTATGAACCGATTTGGATGATTATTGTTGTATTTCGTAGGTCTTACATCAGACGTTGTTCCATTAAAATTTTATCAAAATCAATACAAACATTTATTATGTCTATTCGCGGATAGCTGTGTCGTTCTTAAAAACACCGACTACGGTCGTACGGTCGTTTCCTCATTTGAGAGGCATCCTTGCTCGGTCTACCCATCACTCAAAATCGTTAAATAAAGTAATTTTTAACAAAAAAGAACCGACTTCAAAAAGTAAAAAAGTTCTAGTCTACAGCAAAAAAGTTAACTAAAAAGCAAAAAATAAATTTCGGCACAAAGTAATACGTTCGTATTTTTTCTTTGTTAAATTAAATTAATGATTACTTAAGTAAATAAAAAATATTTTATAATTTTGAAGTCGGCGCTAAGTAAATGCTACAACAACCTTACTACAATATCAAATTACTAAGTACACAAATTCAAATTTCAAACACACAATATTATTAAATATATCAAACAGTAACAGTATTACAATATATATATGAATCGGTAGCTACTAACTATCAAAGTATTTTTAATACGGTAAGAATACAGAAGGTTGTTGTAGTATTTACTTGGCGCCGACTTCAAAATTGTAAAATATTTTTTATTTACTTAAGTAATCATTAATTTAATTTAACAAAGAAAAAATACGAACGTATTACTTTGTGCCGAAATTTATTTTTTGCTTTTTAGTTAACTTTTTTGCTGTAGACTAGAACTTTTTTACTTTTTGAAGTCGGTTCTTTTTTGTTAAAAATTACTTTATAAGGTTGTGATATTAAATACAATAATTTTGTAAAGTTCTTTAAAAGAGAGATACACATCTTGGCACTTGTTGTCGCCTATCCTCTTTTATGCGGGATGAGGCCTGAAAATAAAAAAATTGTTTGATTTGGTTTTCTTATGGAAACTGTTGAATTATTCACAGGATATATGCTAATGCGACGACTCAACAACAGTAAGTTGTAAGAACATTTTTTTTATTTATAAGCAGCGAATTTTAAACCTCCTCCAAGCCTCTTGGAAACCGTCCAAGCCAACCACTAGCCATGCGTTCTTCAACACGCTACTTCGAAATTGTGTAGAGTGTGTAAATTTGAATATATATAATTTCTAACATTTAACACGTTTTGTTCGCAACATTGTAGCATTTTCTATATTCATACACAAATGTCAAACACCATTGTCGTAAATCAATGGTTTACGTCCCGTTTTTAGGACAGCCGTGCGGTCATAAACTATTGAGCACGTTGTGTTGCCTACTAACGTGACGACGTTTGTTTTTCAGAGGACCTTTTGTTGGGCACCTACTTTGTCTTTTGTTTTATTGTCTGAGTAAGCTGGTGATACGAGACATGAGATGATAGGAAATGGCTTTACTTTAATTTTAAGACGGTTTTTGACAGTAATAAGAAAAATAAGTTTTATATCTCGGTTATTAGGAAATGTATTTCTATTAGACAAGAAATTTATTACAGGAGTCTGTCAATTATCTATCCTTACGTCTTTCGCCCCGTCTACTGTCATTTAGGTACTTCCTAACGACCCCCAGAACTTCCAGGAGGTTCTATTTACGTGACCTTTCTTCAATATATTTAGTCTATCGATTAGCATTACCATTTTTACAATTTTTCAGTAATTACTGTAAAATATCATCAGCTCCCCAGTGTTGAGTAGCTCATGCGGTTGACAGTGATCCAACTCCACGTGCAATAGATTTGATACGCACAGTATTTGTATTGTCGCCGTGATAGAGGTAACGGTACGCTAACGTTGACCGGTTGAGGACCCTGACATAGATATTGGAAGGGAAGCTACTGTATACCTTAGATCAATTGCAAGGGAATTGTTATTAAATTGTGTTCTGAAACTGTTGTAAATGTATAAGATTTTATTCAGAGTTGTATATGAATTCTATAATTTGGTCAGATATGATATTTTAAATTTAACAATGTTAGCGTTTTAGTATTAAATACTTTTACAAAACTTGACAATTTGAAAACTTTATAGTAGTCTATAGTAACAAGTATGAAGTGGCATTTCTGCTCCTGCAAACTACCTTGGATTATTGCAGATGCGTTTTTGCCAATGATCGTCTAGTATGATTTTATTCGACATGTTTTTGAAAATAATAAAAACAGAAAAAGGAGTCCCCCAAGCTTTAGTTTATGAACTCATTATTCATTATTTATCATTAACATATAGACTTTTATGTAAAACAATTGTATATGTCAAATTTAAATATAATAAACAAGTATATGATATATGTATATATAACTTTAGATATAAGTATGTACTATATGTATATATAATAAAACTTTAAATATAGTTTTTGATTATATGTATAGTTATAGTAATTTGGTATTTCTTAGCACAAGCTATCATTAAAACGGTGCTCTCGTCGTAAGAGTATTGCTTTGATCGCTTAAATTCACATCATCCAATGACACACGTACGTGTCGACGGCCTTTGTACCTGAAAGATCGGTCAAGTTCAACAGTACAGTCGATTAGGATACACATTATTCACATTGCCAAATATTTAATACGTGATTTTGGAAAATTTTTGGTAAATAAATGATACTTTTTTTGTTTTCACGCAGTGTCCCGCTTGAAGAAGAGTAGGCAAATGAACCGTAGATTAAAAAAACCTAGTGTTAAAATACATCCTGTCTCAGTTTATTTCGAGGCATTGTGTCTTTTTTTAACGCAATCTGAGCAAAGAAAATGAAAATAATTCATTATGTGCGAGTGAGAATCGAACTTACAAACCAATACTTTTATAGATAGACGTTGCCCCCTGCACCACGACGTCCTCCATCCATCCTCTTGATAATTTATATACTCTTTATTGCACAAATTTTTACATTGAAAAAATATTACATATTACAATAGTTCCGTACACAACGGTGGACTTATCTCTATAAGAGATCTCTTCCAGCCAACCGGTGGTGGTGGATGAGTTAAAGCAGCGGGTGAGAATAGTGCAAATAATAGCTAATATCAATATAAAAAAACATATATACATATACTTTATACATAAATACATACATACACACATACACGCATACACATATACATACATATACATATACATACATACACATACATACATACACGTACACATACATACACATATATATAAATATATACACATATACATATATTTCATGTATAGCATGATATAATAAATATATAGACTATATAAAAGCATTTATAATATGAATAATGCTAGTAATTAACTTTAGAATGGTTACTAATCCAAATTTTCCAGAAGATGTTTTTTGAGTTGGGATTTAAAGGAATTTAAAGAAGGACTTTTTTGGATCTTTTTAGGGAGTTGATTCCACAGGGATGCAGCATACACTGAAAAGGACTTCTGGTAGGATTTGGAATTACTCTTCGGTATGTCCAGCATCGGTATGACACCGGACCGCCTCGAGCGAAGGGGAGAGGGATGTAGATTAAAGCGGGAACAGAGGTAGGAAGGGAAGTTTTGATAGTTAAGGATTTTGAAAAGGAGTGTAAGGATGTGCATATCTCGGCGAAGGCGAATTGGGAGCCAATTGAGCTGAGCTCGAAAATGAGATACATGATCATACTTACGTAGACCGTAAATAAAGCGGATTACGAGGTTTTGTAAACGCTCTAGCTTGCTAAGTAGCTCCTCAGTCACGTCCAAATAGCAAACGTCGGCGTAGTCTAATATTGGTAGAAGAAGCGATTGCGCAAGCATAATTTTGGTCTGAAAGGGAAGGAAATATTGGAGACGCTTGAGAGAATGTAAAGAAAAATGCATGCGTTTGCTGATGTTATTAATATTTGAAGTCCAAGACATGTTACTATCAAAAGTTAAACCCAAGTTTTTAATTTTGTTACAATAGTCTATTTCAATTCCTGAGTATACAATTTTTGGCGTTGAATTCCAATTTATTTTACCCCTTAGCTTGTTACTGCCAATAATAATGGCTTGAGATTTTTTGGGGTTAACTAAGAGACCAAACGATTCGGCCCAAGATTGAATGGCATCCAAGTCTTTATTTAGTGCTGCAATGGCCTGTGGTAAGTTGTTTATATCACAGTGGTGATATAATTGCAAATCATCTGCATACAAATGGTAAGGAGAAGAAATGACTTTTGATATATTATTCACAAAAATAGAGAAAAGAAGGGGAGAAAGAACGCCACCTTGAGGAACGCCTGCAGTGAGTTCTAGCCAAGTCGATGTAATATCGTTAACTTTTACACACTGCTGACGACCGAAGAGATAAGAGTGAAACCAGTCAATAGCTGCAGAAGACAGGTTAACTGCACGAAGAGTACCTAGAAGTATATCAAAATCTACAGAATTGAAAGCACTGCTGAAGTCCAGAAGCACCATCACAGTAAGCTTGGTGTTATCCATAGCACACCGTATGGCCTCCGTAATATTCAACAGCGCAGTCACTGTACTATGGAAAGGACGGAAGCCAGATTGGAAAGGACACAGAAGACTTTTAGTGGAAAGGAAGTGGTATAGTTGATTGTTTACGATGGATTCAAGGACCTTGGATAGAACAGGAAGAATGGATATAGGACGATATTCAGTACAGCAGGTAGGATTAGAAGTTTTAGGTAAAGGAATGACATATGCGTTCTTCCACAAAGTTGGAAAAACACTACGAGTCAGTGAAAAATTTATAATGTGAGTGACCACTGGTGTAATGTATTCCAACAAGGGAATAATCATGTCAAGACTGAGATGATCACTTCCAACGGCTTTAGTGGAAATAGACTTGATATACCTCCTGACTTCATCTTCAGTAACAGTTTTAAAAGTAAAAGAAGTTGAGTCGGGTAGGACAAATTCAGCAAGAATCTTGAGGGTCTTTGATTTGGTTTGGTGGCTTAATGTAATTGGTGTACTTGTGAAGAAGGAGTTCAAATCATTTGGACTTATTGTTAAAGAATGAGTGTCAATGGAATTACCTATCCCTAGTGACTCTAAGAATCTCCAGACTCGCGCTTGACTGAGATTCTGAATAGTGGAATGGATATAGCGGCGTTTAGCATCCCTACACATTCTGTTGCAAATGTTTTGCAGTTTTTTGTATGCAGCTAAGTTTTCTTGAGAAGGATTTTTTTTATTCTTGGCTTTTGCTTTATCGCGCTTACACATTGTACGTTTAATAATAGTTGTTAACCAAGGTGCGGGTGCGTGCTTCATACGAACTGGTCTTACTGGTGCGTGTTTATCATAAATGTTAATCAGTTCAGTTGTTAATGATTCAACCATGCTGTCAATGTTAGTGGAAGATATTATGGGTGACCAGTCAATGTTCTTCACATCCTCTTTCAAGCGATCCAGGTCCATATGCTTGAAGTTGCGCTGAAGAAATATTCTGTCTCTTAACTTAGGAGGACGTAATTTATAAGAAAGAAAAATCAAATCATGAAAAGAAAATGGCGCAGTCAATTGACCATGAGAAACAACGAAGTCAAGATTAGAGACAGAGATGATATCAATAAGGGAGGGCCTACAGTTAGGAAAATGGTGAGTGGGATAAGACATTGGAAGTATATGTAAATTATACGATTCAATTAGAGAGTTTAACAAGTCTGATCTGGCATCATTTTTTAAAAGACACGTATTTAAATCACCCATACAAATGACGTGTTCATATTGCGGTGCAAGAACTTCCAAAACACCTTCCAAAGTACCAAAGTAGTTTATTTTATCATTCGGAGAGTACAAAACTCCCAGTAAATTTTTTTTATGGCGTAATGTTAATTCTAAAAAAAGATACTCAAGTTCTCCAATAGATTCATTAGGAGACAATTTGATGATACTGGCAGAGATGTGGCTGCGAACGTATATACAAACACCACCGCCACCCTGCAAAGTACGATCATTACGAAATAGTTGGTACCCTGGAATAGTGTAACTAACAGATGGAAGAGATGGTTTAAGCCAAGTTTCGGATATAAGTATACAATCAACTACGCCGGAGCTAAAGGATGCGAGAAGGTCAGAGTAGTGAGCAGGAACACTCTGATCGTTGATATGCACTATTGAGAGAGAATAAGATGGCTTAGTAAATATCTTCGGAAGCTTATCTGCAAGTGGCTCAAGGTCTGAAAGTGATGAGTTATTACTTTCAACACTATCAAAATTACTAGAAGCACAAGAGAAATATTCATCATCAACGAACATAATATTAAAAATAATATAAATAAATAAATAAAATAATACTATATATTTATAAAAAAATATATATATATATATATATATATATATATATATATATATATATATATATATATATATATATATATATATATATATATATATATATATATATATATATATATATATATATATATATATATATATATATATATATATATATATATATATATATATATATATATATATATATATATATATATATATATATATATATATATATATATATATATATATATATATATATATATATATATATATATATATATATATATATATATATATATATATATATATATATATATATATATATATATATATATATATATATATATATATATATATATATATATATATATATATATATATATATATATAATAAATATCTAATATAAAATTTATTTAAACGTAATAAACAATAGAAATATAATATATAACGATATATAATCGTTAATTATAATACAACGTACAATAAAAAAAAAATAAGAATAAAATATTATATGTATAAACTACTAATTAGATCCCCGTGCTTAAGTTGATAACAATAAATTTACACTAAAAATATTCCAAATTATTATCAAGATAATATTAAAATATCACATAGAATGGAACGTAATAAAACCAGAAACAAATACAGCTACTAAATACATAAATAATCTGTGACAGAAATGTCACATGCAAGCACAAGTTACTGTCAACAAATATAAACTACTACTTGTCACAGTTACAAACATAAACATTAACGTTAAAATTTAAAAATATAGAAGAAAATATCTTAATGTACCCTTCAAAATATAAACAAGACAAATGAGAAAACGAAAAGATAAAAAAAAAAAAAACAAAATGATATTAAGTACTGACTAACAATATTAATAAACAAATAAATGATATGATCATTGCATGTCGATAGATTTCGAGGGCGAATCTTTAATTAACTGTTTTAGTTCGGTTAGCGACGAAATTTTGACTTTGGATTTATTAGGTAATAATATAATAATAAACCCATCAGCTGTCCAACATTTCTTTAAGCCAAAATGTTTACGAGCCGTTATGAAAACTTCTTGACGCGATTTTGTTAAAAATTCTGTTATCGTTATTTTAGTACCTTTTAATGTTGTTTTAGCTTTCCATGCACTAGAACGGACTTGCATATTGAAAAATCTGACCAAAATGGGCCTGGATGACGCCTTCACGCCCAGTCTATGGCAGGATTCTATTGCTGAGGACTGCACGTCAGACATTTTCATCTGGTTGGACAATATAGCAGTAACTTTATGAAGCAAGTTTTCGTCTTTGTCTTCCTTTACGCCATGAATCAAAAGGATCTTTCTCCTTGATTGTGTCTCAAGACGATCTAGGCCAACCAAAACAAGATCCATTTGTGATTTTAGAAGACCAAGAGTTCTCCAAACAAGAGTCTTGAAAGAATAAAATTCAGCAGCTAAGGCTTTAACTGTTGGTGTTGGGGCTGCAGAACTAGATTGTGACAGATTCTTCTCAAATTCGGCCATTCTTGAGGAAAACATAGATGAAAGTTCTTCCATACTCTTGAGCAGCTGGCTTGTTGAAGTTTCCATCTTAATGTAAATTATTTAGTGGTATTTGTGTGTGAGGAAGTTTAGTAATAATCAACTTAGCACAGGTATCCCTGTTTTAGCACATAAGTACACTTAATTGCTTTTTATTTTAAAATAAAGTGGAGCTAACAAATAACACTTCTGTTCACTATGACGCCTACCCGCGAAAAAAAAAAAAAAAAAAAAAAATTTTAGTACTTGAATTGAAAATTGAAAAATTTTAGTAAAAATTTATTGTATTTGATTTGTAGAAAATACCTCGAAATTAAGCAAAATTCTTTAATATATGCGTGGAAAGATACAAATAATATGACTAAGTTCTCTAGTAATAATCACAATATTAAATGAGCTCTCACCAGAACAAATGCAATTGAACATATGCAAATTGAAAAATAGCTTTACGTGTAAATATTTACTTTTTTTATACATTAATTGCTATTTAAATATACAGCAAAGTCAATATTAGCACGACTGTACCTTGTGTAATGTAATTTGGGGTTACCGACCTTACGTGACATCACCGTACATACATACATATATTGAAATACTCAAAGAAATTCGCATTAGGGTCGAATAAGGTCGAAATCCTTTAAGGAATCTTCTTTAAGATAAAGAAATGGGCAAAAAATAACCAGAAAATTATCAAAACGAACAAAAAATGTAAGAAAGAGTTAAGCATTATCATCATCAGTCACTTGAAGTAATGATAACTTAGGTTTTGTATTACTTGCATTCAAATTGGCACTGTCGTTATAATGAATTCTTTGTTGCTCGCAATATAATGCTGTGTTATTAATTATATATGGTATGTTGGGTTCGTCCCAGTATTTTCTTTTAACACCTTAGTTTATGTTTATATATAATATATTATATTTTTGGATATATGTAGGTATTATATGCAGTTAATTAGTTTTTTATGAGTAATATGAAAGTTTTACAAGAACAAAATAAGATTAGATCTAATTTTTTTCAATCCAAAAGAAAAGCTATAGATCCTTCTTTACATAAGTAGCTTTACGCTTTATAATGCTCATAGCAGTGTAGGCAGAGAGGCATGCATTTCGAGTGTTTCCACCACAATAGTGGAAATCAACGCCACGTTTTGCCTAGTTGTCTGAGTGAAGTAAATGGAAATGTAATAATCTCCTCCTCTATAAATCCTCTCCAAGTGGGAATCGAACTCACAAACCGTCGATTTATAGGCAGACTCTTCCCCTTTTGCACTACGACGGTCCTCGTTTCACCTCTTGTTTACTTTTATTGGTTGAAGTGTACTCTAGCCTCGAGTGTCATATATTTACTATAGTTTGGGCAAGGCAACACCCACGGCCCACCTAACCAAACGTATTTGAATGTACTGTTAATTTGTTTATGATGTGTCAATGTCTGTTCAATATAGACTTAGGCAAATAAGAATATTACATAGAATAAGAATGTAGTATCCGTGAACTTTCTGTACAGAGAGCTTTTATGTTACAAAGCTTTTAAGTAAGAAGTACTAAAAGATCTGTAATACAGTGTTGTGGTACATTCGAAGTGGTTGAGGTAAACCCAACTGGAACTGGAATAAATAAACTTTACAATTTTTTGTAATTAGTTTGAACCAGTAGTTCCTAAGATTAAAGTTGATTATGATTAATACGAACTGTTTAGCTGTATAACATTAATATTTTTTTTTTAAGATTCACGCTTTATCCCGCACATGGCAGGGTACGCAGAGGGAACTGCAGGAACCATACGAACCTCTCTGACACTCTGTTATTTAGTCCCTGCTTTTTTTCGTCCCAGCTTTCCGCCTTTTTCGAGGCATTGTGTGTTGAGTGGCGGAACTCAACGCCGTGCTTTGCCTAGTTACCAGAGCGAAGAAAATGGAAATAGAAAAATCCATCTTCCTCGAGTGGGAATCGAGCCCAGAAACCGTCGCATTTACAGACAGATGCTTACGCCTCTGCGCCACAACGGTCCTCACATTACTATTGATCACATTAATATTGATGTTCATTTTCCCATTTCCCCTATCAGTGGTCTGGTGTGTAGAACGGAGTGAATTCATATGCATAAATAACTACACATGCAAGTAAATCACTCCGGATTCTGCGTAGTAAGAGAAATCTGTGAAAAAATAAGTAAAAATAAATAAGAATTAATTTTATTTCATACCTTCAACTGATACCTTTCATCTTGTACCCCTTTATCAAGTGGAGAACAGTGTTTTAATGTCAGATTTTGTACCCCTAACCTATACATAGTAGGTTAGGATTTTGTACCCCTAACCTATACATAATAGGTTAGGATTTTGTATCCCTAACCTACATATAGTAGGCGAGATAAAGCAGGGTTATATGTAAAATTAATATATTTCTTTTTTTTTCAGGCCAGCAGAAAAATATCAAAATGTGGATATCTCTTCGTAGCGCCGGGCTGGGACTTCTCCAACCCGCTATACAGGACAAAGGTAAGTTATTTTGTTGTACATATGTATTTAAGTCATCTGTGGTACCATGAAAAGTTCTTTGATAAGAGTTTGCAGTACGCACCTACTCTACTTACTGTGTTGGAACTTGGATCCCGTTAAAATATATAAAATATATCTCTATATTATAAGTTAAATTTTAAGAATTATATTAATTTGTAATAAAGAATAGCACTTGCTATACACTATTCGTTAATGTGTAAAACTCAATTCAGTACATATAAATATGATTTATTTAATTTTATGCTTTATCCCACTTGATGCAAGCTAGACGGAAGGAACCGTTCCCCGTTTTCTGCCTTTCGAGACATTGCGTATTGAGTCACGGAACTTAACGCTGCACTTTACCTAGTTGCCAGAGCGCGCAAATAGAACCTACAAACCGTCGCGCTTACAGCAGACGCTACACCTTTGCGCCACGGTGGTCCTCTACATATAAATATTTATAAAAAAAATATATGATTTACTTATTGTTTAGTACAAACAAAACAATTTACTAACGTAGGACGATCGATTATAATGTCGTAGGTAAAAAATATCGTTTTAAGATTTAAATGTTAATATTAAACCTCTAACGAAATAACGTATGGAGGACAAAAAACTCGTACCTAATTGTTCTGTGCATTGCAAAATGAATGGGAATTCAAAACAAAATGCTGATTATTATCACATGTGTTTGTATTTTTTGTTGTTTATACGTTTTGTGGAGTGGCTTTTGTGCAAATTTTTTAATGTAACACAGTTGTATTGTCAAAAGAATTCAGTGTATAGAAAATTTCTTCTAATTTTGTCATATAGTGTATTTAAACTGTTGAAAGTATTTATCCTCGTCATTTTAAGAAACGATTAATTTTTTTTTAAATATTATGTATTATTTGTTAATGGCCAACAATAAAATTGTAGTAAAGAATACAATAGTATAAGTAAGAAATAAGGTTCTTTTTGTAGACGTCATATTCACAAAAAACGTCATTTCTTATATCAAAATAAACTTAACAAGAAACGTAAGGTCACATTGGCATTAGCAAAAATAACAAAACACTTGCATAAGCGTTCGTTTCGAAGAAACTAAATTTATTATAATATTGTTTTATCTTTATTAGATGATGGTACGCGGTTCTTTTCACGCCTAAATTGTAAATTTAATTTAATATGTTTTGTTTTAAGTATACAGAAAAATAAAAAAATAAAATAACCAAAATTCTGGAATTAAAGAGATTTTCTGATGATGTGATGATGGAGTTCATAATATGGACATACATGAAACCCCATGATACTGGAAAGGAAAATTACAAAATAAATAATAGCAAATTTATAACCCAAAAGAGAGATATACATAAGTTAAGGTTAGGTGCTAATCACTTTTGATTCCTGCATCAGTCACTTATTTATATACACTTCAAAACTTCTACTAAAATAAAATAGGGATCTATAAGAGAATTTCTTATCTATATATCCATCTATCCGTTTGTAAAGAACTTTTAAACTTCTGAAAGTCCCTTGGAATAACGAGAGATAATTCGCGAAAAACAATAACTATAGAGCACTCCGTTTTACAGGAAAATAAGTAATTTAAATAAGTAGGACTCATCCACCACCACAGTTTAACTGGGAGAAATCTCTTATAGAGATAAGTCCACCTTTGTGCACTAAACTGATTGTAATGATTAAAAGTTTACGCATATATGTTAGTACAAAGAGAAATATTATTATACTTATCCAAGTACTAGATACTTGTAAAGTTGACAGTCGTCTCACTAAGCTCTAACACTTTTACCCATACGTTACCGTTGGGTCACTGCCATTGATCATGAGGGAAATGTAGCCGTTTGATGGACGCCATAACACGGTTAGCTGTTCTCTCACGTGCTGCAAAACAGCTGTTGAGTATTTTTTTGCTATACTTGAATGGTAGGCCAACTTTGTTTGCTTTTTGAATTGAATTTGAATATTAAATCTATATGCTTTAAGCTTTTCTAAGGGCCATAGCACACGGCGTAATTTAAACGCGCCTAAGACGCGCGTTCCAGGAACGCGCGTCTTCGGCGCCGTAGACGCTGATATTTGCGTTTACATTGATGAAATAAAAACACGCGTTAAACGCGCGTTTGGAGCTATACAAACGCGCGTACAAAGGAGTGCAGTAGGTGCGGGGGCGGGGCGGGCCATTGTACAAGTGAAGAAGAGAAGAGTCTGATCAAAACGCAAAAGCTACGCGCGATTTGATCAGACTCTCCTCTTCTTCACTTGTACAATGGCCCGCCCCGCCCCCGCACCTACTGCACTCCTTTGTACGCGCGTTTAACGTATAGCTTCAAACGCGCGTTGAACGCGCGTCAGACGCGCGCTTTTATTTCATCTATGTAAACGCAAATATCAGCATCTACGGCGCCGAAGACGCGCGTTCCTGGAACGCGCGTCTTAGGCGCGTTTAAAATACGCCGTGTGCTATGGCCCTAAGGCACTTAATTATGTATATATGTATATTATCCGTAAGATAAAAATATGAGATAAATTTCGTATTCAATTAATTTAAGTTTTGTAGCACAACAATGTCATCAGACGATGACCTTCTAAATGTTTTTTTTGTCAAACTCCATACGAATAAACGGCGTTGGGTTGCGTATATTTATTTTAAGTATGCGTTACGATTTCTTCCAGCGTAGTACTATCCAAAAATATTTTTTGTTCACTTTATTGGAAACTTATAATAAAATACAAGATACATCTTGGCGCAGATGCTCAGCGTCTGATTATAAACTTGATGCTTTGTGGGTTCAATTCCCTCTCGGGGCGAATGGATTATTTTATTTCTATTTTCTATTTTCTAGGCATAGCGCGGTGTTGCCACGCCACGTAACATGCAATGCCTCGAAAAAAGGCAGAAAGCAGAGAACGAAGTGCCTAAACACTAATTTACCCCTTTGCCTACTACGCTGTATGCGAAATAATCGTCAACCTAAAAAAATTAAATTCAATTAAAATTACAATATATATAACTGTATTACTTATTACTGGCAACGATTTTTAATATGTATCCATCATGAATATATGTATATGACAATAAGTGTCAAGTTAATAATAAACAAGCAAGTAAATAATTTGGCCGTGCTAATATAACACGTTATCGATATAATTAATATTAATCAAGCAAGTGACTTGGACCGTTATGAAAAATGATCTCGTCCTTTCTTATGTATGTATGTACATACATATGTATGTTTTCGTGTACGTCGTGTTCACATAATTTTTGATACGTGTCCGAGTTCTGACACCGTTTGATGGTGCCGACTACTGACTGCTGAGAGAATAAAACTAAATTAATTATTTCGACGTTTAGTTCATTTTAGTCGAAGTTTATGTTATGTATTTGTGATTTTGTAAAAGAAATAGTCTACATAATTACATTAAAATATTTTATTTATTTATTGGTTTGTTTAACCTTATTAGTTTGTTTAAGAAATTATCAGTTGAGTTTATCTTACAATAGCTTGAAATGACGCTTTTCAGGATAGAGACTAAGTGACGAAGTAGTGACTTTTATTAACCTCGCTATGTACACTGCTTAAGCTTACTTATATAATTACATACTGCTTACAGTGTGAAATTCAAATTACTCACACACACACACTCATATATATATATATATATATATATATATATATATATATATATATATATATATATATATATATATATATATATATATATATATATATATATATATATATATATATATATATATATATATATATATATATATATATATATATATATATATATATATATATATATATATATATATATATATATATATAAAATGTAGAGAAATGAACCCGGAACCATCACCTTTACAGTCCGACTATAGTATAACATACTAATAATGTCATAAATTAATATATTATAAATAATTTCTCAAAATAATCCATACATCATCAAAACGAAATCACAACACAACGTGATACCTCTGGAACAAGTAACTTTATTGCTCCGATAAGCGTTTAAATAAATATTATTATAAAAGTAACTCGTGGTTCGCTTACTTTATGGCTATATATTTAAAACTGACTTGAGTAAAGAAAAATATATCGATGAGGTCTCTACAGTGCTATATAGCTACATATATATAAATATACATACAGACATATATATATATTCTTATGTAAATCGAGAAAACTTTGTGTCGGACGTCGCTGAGCGCGATAAAATCCGGCGGGGGGTTGCATTCCGGCGCCAAAAAATGTCAAAGAAACAAAGCTTTGATTCGTTACTGTAAGATATTGTGGGAATTATTGATGACAATTTCAACGATTACACCTTAACGGTCCGATTTGATAGTTTTTATAAATTCGTTTGATGTAAGTACACAATTAAATTTAATAAATATTTTTATGATTTTATGAAGTGTTAATCCGTACTAAGAATTGAAAAAAACTTAAAGAAGACAAAAATTTGAACATAGTGCAATTTGAACCCGCGCCTCTTGGGATCCGCACAAATGCTCTGACCACTAAACCATGCGTTCTAACAATAAACAAATTGTTTTATCGTTTTTTACTAAGATATATTTCTCATGGTAGAATGTTACTTCAATTCGAAAATAAGGAAACGGCTCAAGTGCGAGTCGAATTTGCGCATCGAGGAAATATCAATGTAAAATACAACGTATAAAAGCGGAGAGGGAGAAAGCAGGGACTAAGCAACGGAGTGTATTAACACTAGGTTCCCACAGTCCCTGCAGTTCCCTCTGCCTACCCTGCCATGTGCGGGATAAAGCGTGAAGCTGAAAAAAAAAGTTGATAAGCTTATGTTATCGATAAAATATGAAAACAGCCACGAATGTAAATAGATATACATATATGTATCTCTGTTACTGTCTTTATAGCTTTTGTCTTCTCTTTTTAACTGTTCACCTTTTGTGTTTAATTTCGTGAAGTGAAATTTTCAAAGAAAATTCGCTGCGGATTTTAACTTAGACTTCGTTAAATACATCTTCTTTTCCTAAGAAAAGATCTTGTTAAATAGAGTTTCGCTTTTCTTTAGTCATACATAATCCTACAATAATATTATAATAAACGTTTTATATAAGAATATTTTAAACAAAATGTAAGATCACTTACATTTTTTTAATTTCTTTTATTTATATCTTCTGATCACGTCCTCCCAGTGTGCATTTATGTAAATGATCGTGAAAGTGATTAAAGCCTTAACTTGGAGGAACAATTGCGTCTCCATACCGTCGGTATTTGCATAAATAGGGGGCGTGATGTTCTATATCGAATAACACGAGAACGTCTATATACATTTTAATATGTTATTTGTGTCATATATATTTGACCTGCTTTTGCCTGCCTAGTTTTTTTTAATATCTATTTTTTTGCATAATTCGTTCATGAGGTTGTCGTGCACAAATGTATAGACAAATAGTAAAAAACTCTAGCTTCTCTTATATATGTATATATATATATATATATATATATATATATATATATATATATATATATATATATATATATATATATATATATATATATATATATATATATATATATATATATATATATATATATATATATATATATATATATATATATATATATATATATATATATATATATATATATATATATATATATATATATATATATATATATATATATATATATATATATATATATATATATATATATATATATATATATATATGTATAAAATGCCCTTAATAATAATCTTCCATGGACTGACGGTGACTGGTTAGATTTTTAATACATTATATTATTACACATTACATTTGTACGTTATATTATAATTTAGGTAGTATAATTTAGTTAGGGTATTTGTTTTTGTTAGATTTTTTGTATAAAATAGATTAGATTTTAGATTCGTTGGATATTTTTTGTTTTGTAGTAATCAGATATAGATATATCAAAATTGTGAACAATAACCTCACCCAAACTATCTTAATTTATTCAAATTATAGTAATACTGTAGTACAAGTGGAGATAATATCATTTTAAATGTTAAACATTTAGAGGGCTAAGTTCGGGTTGCTCTACCAAGGGGCTTGAACTAATCGTGCTTTTGAGCAAGAAACCACTTGTGTACAGCTATATATTGCTATAAAAATGTTTAATGGAATTGAGTTAATTATGAGAGCATGTATAAAAAGGCTGTGCGAGTATGCAGGGACCGCAGTGTCCAGCGCTCTGTTCCCTCTAAATACCTCGCTAGGGATAAAACGTAAAGATATGTATGTATGTATATTAGTTTTAGATACTAATTGAGGAGGCGTGGCGCAGAGGCACAATGTCTACATGTAAAAGCGATGGTTTTTGGGTTCGATTTCCATGACATAAGATTGAGTTACTTTTATTTCTTCACTCTGGCAAGAGGGCAAAGTGCGGTGTTGAGTTCTGCCACTCAATATATAATAAGGCGAAAAGCAAAAGACAGAGTGTCTCAACACTAGGTTCCTTCCGTCTAGGCTTCCTCTGCCTACCCTGCTATGTGTGGGATACCTCGTATATCTGCATATGTGTATTTATGTCCATAACATAATTGACGACATTGAATTTGCATGAACTGCAGGCTGGTTACAGTAAGTGAAAGCCTACCCATATCCTTTACCCATATATTTTAAACCTACCACAATTAAGCTTTTCTATAACCCAATAAAAATCTAGAACTAAATTTAAATATAAATAATAATTTAAATTGTTTACTAAAACGAACACGATACGTGCGACCGTAACACCCAAACGAGTCATCGCCTTTTATAGCTCGATTGATTTGGTGCACCGTTATCCTTATACACGTTGATTGCGTATTGTTAATCGCTTAAAATATGCTTACAAGAGTTCATGACTTTAAAACTGTCAGATATAAATATACATACATTATATGTACTTGTTTTGAGAATATGTATATACTTTTTTTTGTTTTTTGTAAATCTTACATGTTTCTCCTAGCTCTCCTTTTCTGTAACTATATCGGTCAAAGAAGACACGTTGAATGGAGAACACACAAAGGAGAATGTAGGGTAAAGAGGAGATGATAAAATACACAAAAGGAATGCGTGTTTGAAAGAGATTGTCAAAAAAGTATGTATGTTTTGAATGAATCACTGTATCCTTTTTCGTTGTTTTAAGGAACAAAGTTAAATTTTATAAATAAATAATATTGAATAATTTTGAATTTTTCTAGTGCTAAGACACTCTAGACCAAGACTCAAGGAACCTTTGTATTATAACAGAAGCGAAAATTTTTATTCATAAATATTAGCTAGAAATATACTGGAGTATAAATAAAATTACTTAAACAGTCTTTTCTAATAGAAAAATGACGTAAAATTTTTCAATGTTGTATTGAATTGTACTTTGTATGTCTTTAAAAGTATACGGAACATATGCCGTTATTACTCAACGTAACAACGGAAATGTGCCTCTTACTCTTCCTCCAAGAGTTACGACGTAATAAGTTATAAATTGTCGGAAACAAGTGTTATATAAACCAGCCATTCGTTTAATAACTGGCGAAGTATGAACAGTTCGTGTGTTATGATTTGAAAATTATATTCTTTATAGGCTAGACACTCATATGCTTAGCTTTTGTAATGTTTTAGTATTATGAGGAAATTATTATTGATATCTATATATTAAGAAATTATTTAAAAATTTTAAACGGAACGGATTTGAACTCGCACGTTATAGAAACCGTACAAGCGCTATATGATCAATAAACGATGCATTCTTCGTTCTTCATAATTACATAGAAATATATATTTTTGTATGACATATTTCAGTAAATATATTTAAAATTATAAGTGTTTACTAATGTTATTGTAAATTCTAATGGGAATGAAAAAAGAGGTTCTACAGTTTATAGTATATTTTATATAGCTTGTGTATTACAACTTGTTAAAATATAGGTTAGTTGCAGTCGAAAAAACGCGAACCGAGTGTTCAGTAACCATTTTTTTATACGCCACTGTATGAAGTAAGCTACAGTTATAAGTGTGTACTAGTTTTTTAAACCTATATATCTTTTTTCTAGACTACCAATAAAATATCAATTATTGAATATTTTCCTTTATTATTTTGTAAGTTGAAGTTAAGTAACTTATTTATTGCCAAACTTTTCATTTTGATCACGCTGAGAATTACATAAATGTTAAAAAACGCAGCCTAAACGATTATATTGCTTCAATTTTATAAAAATGGATGAAAAACTTAAGCAAAATGTAAATTACATCAATGAAAGCTTATAATCACGATAAACCTATTTACGGCGGTTACTTAATCTATAATTTTGTCATATCAAAAGCTACCTATGTATAGATATCATGTCGAAACATTAATACTGTAATTTCCTCGGCTTTCTACTGTCTCTATCACAACTCGGTTGTCAAGTAGTGCAAATTGTGCGCACGACTGACCACGTTTCTTATAACCGGGCTACCCGATGAGAAGTTGTGCTTTTGATTATGTATCACTAAGGTCTAAGCTTTAAAGAAATTAATAATAAAAAGGTTTTTGATCAACTCGTGAACTATTTAAACGATGAATGTATTTTTTTTATTAGCTTCACGCTTTATCCCGCACATGGCAGGGTAGCAGACTTATGTTTCCGTCCCCGCTTTCCGCCATTTTCTAGGCATTGCGTGTTGAATGGCGGAACTCAACGCCGCACTTTGCCTATGAGTGTAAATTATATATTTATATATGTATGAACAAAAATAAAAAATTAAAAGATACATACAAAGTCAGAGGCAAGACTAGTGTTATTTTTAATTTCTATATGGGATTAGCGATGCAAAGCGGTATTGAACGAAAGGCTTCGAGTGTAATAAGGCGTAACTTGTACAGTTTCTTAAATCAATTGTTTGTGAACCAATGCGTGTCATAGTACACGTGACTTTAAAGGAATTTGAAATAATATTCCGTTTTAAATTGAAATAAAAAAAGGAGACTAGAATTTATAATTTTCTATAAAAAAGGTATTAGTCCGGGAGGTCGCGCTATGTTTCAGCAAGTCATTTCATACCGGCTGAAAATCATAGCAACAGTAGTTTCTAAATCATATATAACTGATTTAAGCGTCAGCTACCCAAGTAGCGGTGGAGCTCAGAGTTATAATGGCTGAAAGTCGGTAATAAAAATTGAGGAATAATTATTTTTGGTATGTATGAAAATGTAAAGAAAGATTTTCCAGATGATTTTAAACAAAATTACTAAGGTCAGCTATTTTCAAAATGGTGGATTATACGTCAGTCACGTATAAGAACTATATTGAAATAGTTTATGTATAAAGTTATTTAATACCGTATGAACTTCGTACAGGTCAATGCTTATACTTTCTAAATGATAAAAAAAATGGTCAGCTGTGTTTATTACGAGGGTATGACCGTCAGTCAACGTCATAAACATGTTGCGCGCTCAGTAAACCTAAGCGTTCAATAGTTATTACGACCTATTAACTGACTGTCTTCATACCCGAGAACGTTTAAATCAATTTAACTTTGATTATTGTTTAATATAAAATTACTTTTTATTATTATTTTAATTATATAAATATCTTTGTATACATTTACTATTGGCGAAATAATACATTAAATATTCTTTTTAAAAATAAAATAGGGAAAAGGTACTAATAGAAATAAAAAATGTAAAGTGCGTGTTTGAAATTTTATTTTTAATGAAGAAAAAATTACAAAATACTCCCAGCATTAACATTTTCTGGACTATCTGTCTTTTCATAATTATATTCATCGCAGCTTTCATCAGAGCTGTCTATGGTGACATTTTCTTCCTCCTTTAATTCTTCACCATCATCGCCTTTATCATTAATTTCTGGATTGGTCTCATCGCTAATAATGTTACTTGTAAAAACCATAAAAACAATAAATTTAAATTGACATTAGATTATATATATATATATATATATATATATATATATATATATATATATATATATATATATATATATATATATATATATATATATATATATATATATATATATATATATATATATATATGCATATATATATTAGTAAAAAAAATTACCTGCTGGGTGCTCATCGAGTATCGTTATCTCTGTTATGGTAGGGGGAATTTGATAACCCTCAGACCATTTGCAGGTTTTTTTTTTTATATATTATCCGGGTAGGCATATGACTCCACTCCACCTGATGGTAAGTGGAAGTGGAGTACAAACGCGAAGACGACTAGTACTGACAACAAAAATGAGCTGCACTAGTCACCCTCGCCATGCCGGCCCGCAAGATGCCTCTTCACGCCTCGTTTAAAGAGACGCAAAGTGAGCGACGCTTTGCCATGCGACATAACTCGCTCAGGCACTGGTTGTACGCTGGCTGATCTCGAAACGCGGTTGTATAGCCACTTCACGAGTTTTTCACCATGCGTACGGTGGTAACAAACCAGGCGGATGATTAACATCCTACCACCAGATGAGCAGTTGGTCGCTCAGATATCCCTTAGTCGCCTCTTACGACACCCATGGGAGGAAGGGGCAGTGAATTGTATTCTATCTCCGTCACTGCACGGATTTATTACCTTCTTCCCTCCATCCATGGCTTAAGGGTGATAATTGTGATGGATGTAACGTATGAGCATTACTCCAAAGATGAGCAATGAACGATGAACGTAATATGTGCTCATAAAACTCCGATTGACATGGAGGTCAATAAATTGTTGTTCTTAGCATGAATTTATTTTAATTGCTTTTATATGTTTTTGTGAATATTGCCACTCGTGCTGCATTTACCTTTGCGATGGATGTTAGACCATACATCTTGCTGACAAATTCTTCGATGATTCTTCGAAGTTCATCTATGCTTCTATTGTGTATATTTGAAATGTCTGTGAACTCTTTAATGAATCGTTGTGACTGTTGCAAAATATCAAATGGTTTCTTTTTCCCTCTTCTGTAGAAAGCAGGATTAAAGTCACATCCTGTGAAGGCATGAAATCCTGGCAATGAAGCGCTTAAGGTAGAATGAAGTGCTTCATATAGTTCAGTGACATTGATGTAACGCTGTGTATTCCCACTTCCAAGCAACATATGAATTTTCAAGTTACATCGAATGTGATTCATGTTGCCTAATAGTACATACACATTCTACATCTATTTTATCTTTAAAAACAATATTTAATGTATTATTTCGCCAATAGTAAATGTATACAAAGATATTTATATAATTAAAATAATAATAAAAAGTAATTTTATATTAAACAATAATCAAAGTTAAATTGATTTAAACGTTCTCGGGTATGAAGACAGTCAGTTAATAGGTCGTAATAACTATTGAACGCTTAGGTTTACTGAGCGCGCAACATGTTTATGACGTTGACTGACGGTCATACCCTCGTAATAAACACAGCTGACCATTTTTTTTATCATTTAGAAAGTATAAGCATTGACCTGTACGAAGTTCATACGGTATTAAATAACTTTATACATAAACTATTTCAATATAGTTCTTATACGTGACTGACGTATAATCCACCATTTTGAAAATAGCTGACCTTAGTAATTTTGTTTAAAATCATCTGGAAAATCTTTCTTAACATTTTCATACATATCAAAAATACTTTTTCCTCAATTTTTATTAACGACGTTCAGCCATTGTCTCTCTGAGCTCCACCGCGGGTGCTACAGCTGACGTTCATTTTGATGATGATTAGGTACTATTCAACAAGTTTAGAAGGAATTCATACGGTATAAAATTCCTCATAAAAACGTAGCGCGACCTCCCGGACTATATCGTTACTTTCGTTGAAATTATAAACGTTTTATTTTGTATAATTTTTTTAAGTTCATTGAACCTATTATAAACTTAGCGGGAACCTAATTAGCACGGCGTTAAGTTCCAACAAGTGGTAAAACTTAACGCCGCACTTAGCTTAGTTACTAAGGAAGAATAAATTTGAAAAATAAACGATTCCCAAAAATGATAAAGCACTCGTGCTTGAGGACTTGAGTGTAATATTTTTGTAATTTTTATATTTAAAAAAGATTTATAATGAATCGAGCTTTTACAGAATTTTTTCGCATTTATTGCTATATGTATATAAATATATCTAGATTAAAATTTAAATAACAACATAAGAACTTGTGGGGACGGAGTAAGCAGGGACTAAGTAACGGAGTGTCTTAACACTAGGTTCTTATGGTTCCTGCAGTTCCCTCTGCCTACCCTGCCATGTGCGGGATAAAGCGTGAAGCTAAAAAAAAAAAATAAGAACTTTACATATGTTAAGCGGCGCATACTTTATTAAGCCATTATTAGCTATCTAAAACGAACACTATCTGTACAATTTATTGATGTTTCGATGTAAACCAACATGCCGCCTGTTGTTATCGCTGTGGTGGTATCGTAATTAAAAGAAGGCAAGACGATTGCGGCTTTTTATTAACTGCAAAAAATGCTTTGAGTTTAATATTGAATCTTTATCTAGTGTAGTATTTAAGGGAGTTTAGTAGGTTTTACTATGTTTGAAAAGATATATTATATTTATAAAGACAAAGATATGCTGTGCACCCATGTGATGACGTGGGTGGTACTGTGAGACTCATCGATACAGTACCTGTCTCGACACTACCCACTAAAACCCAGGGGAACCCTCTTCACCTCCATGAGACGCCATAGGATCGGTTGAACATACTACTATGACGCCTCGGTGAAAGGCCAGCCTGCTGCGAGCCACCATCAACATTTAGGGTACTCTGAGATTTCTCCCAGGGTATTCGGATGCTATATAACTTGCTAGAGGATCGTTATGACCCTTTCGCAGTAGCCTATCTATGGTAGGGAAAGTTGGGCTTCGTCATAGTGCCTTCTTCTTCTCCCTGACCTTTGGCAACGGAGCGGGTGCCTATAACTAAGCTAACCTAACCTTCCTTTATTAATTAACTGTATAGTATTAAGTATAGTATTAAAAATTTTTTATTTGCATCATTAGTTTGTGAGATTAACACGTTTGAACCAACAAACACGTGCTTTCTAAATAATTAATATAACATTTCTTTACTTTATTAACGTACGATTATCACGACGACCTATCCCAACAGCGCTGACAATGTTTCTATATAAAGATCTTGTTATGGCTCAATAATTTGCTCATTTTACTACGACGACTGTTTTATTATTTAATGTATAGTTACTGACTATATAAAGGGGAGTTATTACCGTATATATATGTATATGAGTATGTAGGTAATAAAATAACAAAGTCATATATTGTACTTTGTATTGCGTAATTGGATTAAAACTAAATTTCTATATATACAAAGTAAATCTGATGAGAATATTATACTTATATAGGGAATAAGTGTGAAATTCAGAAGTTATTAACAATGAATTGATATCTAATATAAGATTTATTTAGAGATTTTTACGAAATATTTGTTAAGTACCTATACGTGTCATATTTTCTTTTGTATGTTCAAGTCGTCTTTTTTGAGAAATATCTTTCAGCCTAAATGAGAAGAATTGAGCGTCGCATATTATTATTTTTATATTATTAATTTTTGACTATTGAACGAATATGTATATATGTATATGTATTTATATAATATATTTATAATATGTACTAATTTGTAATATATACTTATTTATAACATATTTTTATTTTATTATGTTTTTGTTAGTATTATTTGAAACCGGTAATGGACCTCTAAACGCAGTTGTAGGACGCCAACGTTACTTATTACTACTAAAATTGCTGTGCTGGACATTAATAAATACAAAATATGCTGCAATTAAAGAATTAATATGTCTACCTATATTTAAACTAATTATATAAAACAAACTACTGCAAAAACGGAAACAAGTAAAAATAGCAACGTCATAATAGAAAATGATAAACCTTAAGCAAGTTAAATGAAATTGTATAAAACGAAGAAAATTTAACCTCAATAAAAATTTCCAAGAGGTTATATAAATATGTACTATAGAGGCTTTATACCAGAAATAGACACTCTATTCTCTACTTTTGTGGACGTTTTTTTGTTTTTTTATAGGAGAGTTAAGGCTTTGATCGAATATTTAACCGCAACATCACTAGAAACTCATATTTTTTTACATATTTTAGTAATATTTTGACAAAAACAGTGTTATAAAACAGTAAAGTAGTGTAGTTAAAAATAACTGTTGCGCAAGCGCCGTAAACCAACTGGGTCTTGGTACGTGTTACATATTTATGGAATTTAAGATTTTATGATCTTTCTTAATGTTAGAATGTTCTTGCGGAATTTTGCCAATACTTGCGTTAATTTAATGGCTGTGTAATATATATATGTGTTGTCCCCTGTGGTACAGTGGTTGTTGAAATAGCTTGTTTTTAAGCAAATTGAACATTCAATTCCTATATTATTTATTCAAGAATATTGAAGAAAAGTATATTTTTGTAGTAACATTATTTCATATCCTCAGTATAAAGAAGACAAAATGCGGAATAGAGTTATGCCATGCAATATTTTTTTTTCTTCTCCCAAGTCGTAGAAAGTGGCAACCTAGTGTTAAGACACTCTGTTCCCTGCTTTCCACCTTTCGAGATATTGCCTGTCGAATAGCGGAACTTAACGCCACGGTTGCCTAGTAGCCAAAGCGAAGTAAATGAAAATAAAAAAAATTAATCCTTTTCAAGTGGAAATCGAATTCACAAACATATGCGCTTGTAGGCAGTTGCTGCGTCTCTGTACCACGACTGTCCTAAAAATTTCTCAAGGTATATTAATTTTATGAAATATTCATGTTCACAGTACTTTAATGTGCCGTAATTATGTTGTTTTGATTTGATTTCGATATTTCAGGATAATTTAGCTAGGACTGGTTGGCTAACCTTATGCCTGCCTGCGTCGGTGAAGCAACGTCTGTTGCAACTCTTATACTCGTGGTACGATACAAATATTAATTTATGTATATTAAAACGAGATGATGTTGCTATAAGTTGCTGTACATTTGGTGAAAATGGTACATTTCCTAAGTGATTTTTTTAAGCTTCTTGCTGTATGGTACGTACATAGCAGGGTAGGCAAAAGCAACTGTAGGCTGAAGGAACCTCGTGTTAAGAAACTCAGATCCTCGCTTTTCGCCTTTCGAGGCAATGCGTGTTAAGTGGCGGAAATCAACGTTGCGCGTTGTATATTTACCAAAACGAAAAATATTAAAATAACCAATTCTCTCCAAGTAAGAATCAAACCGATAAACCATATCATTTAAAACCAGATGCGGAGATACTATGCCACGACGAATTACTTAGTTTTTGATAGAAAAAATTTAAGTTTTAAGCGAATTTGGTTTTTATGAGAAAAAAATAGACATTCCATTTTGTTTGAAATCTTTACAATATGGCGCACTCATTGGTTATGGCTACGCGTTGTCTGTCTGTCAGTACATCTACAATTTTTTTTTGTATTTAAAAATGTTTATATATTGTGTATTTTTAAGTAAACATTAGTCAGGTTAAGATATTTATTTATAAATCACATAATACAAAAAAGCGGAAGAAACGAAACTATGTTTAAAAACAATATATATATATATATATATATATATATATATATATATATATATATATATATATATATATATATATATATATATATACACCTCCATGAGACGCCATAGGATCGGTTGAACATACTACTATGACGCCTCGGTGAAAGGCCAGCCTGCTGCGAGCCACTATCAACATTTAGGGTACTCTGAGATTTCTCCCAGGGTATTCGGATGCTATATAACTTGCTAGAGGATCGTTATGACCCTTTCGCAGTAGCCTATCTATGGTAGGGAAAGCTGGGCTTCGTCATAGTGCCTTCTTCTTCTCCCTTACCTTTGGCTACGGAGCGGGTGCCTATAACTAAGCTAACCTAACCTTCCTTCATTAATTAACTGTATAGTATTAATTTTTTTTTATTTGCATCATTAGTTTGTGAGATTAACACTTTTAAACCAACAAACACATCCTTTCTAAATAATTTATATAACATTTCTTTACTTTATTAACGTACAATTATCACGACGACCTATCCCAACAGCGCTGACAATGTTTCTATATAAAGATCTTGTTTTGCGTCAATAATTTGCTCATTTTACTACGACGACTGTTTTATTATTTAATATATAGTTACTGACTATATAAAGGGGAGTTATTACCGTATATATATGTATATGAGTATGTGGGTAATAAGATAACAAAGTCATATATTGTACTTTGTATTGCGTAATTGGATTAAAACTAAATTTCTATATATACAAAGTAAATCTGATGAGAATATTATACTTATATAGGGTTATTCCCTAAGGGTGGGGTAGGGTGTGAAATTCAGAAGTTATTAACAATGAATTGATATCTAATATAAGATTTATTTAGAGATTTTTACGAAATATTTGTTAAGTACCTATACGTGTCATATTTTCTTTTGTATGTTCAAGTCGTCTTTTTTGAGAAATATCTTTCAGCCTAAATGAGAAGAATTGAGCGTCGCATATTATTATTTTTATATTATTTATTTTTGACTATTGAACGAATATGTATATATGTATATGTATTTATATAATATATTTATAATATGTACTAATTTGTAATATATATTTATTTATAACATATTTTTATTTTATTATGTTTTTGTTAGTATTATTTAAAACCGGTAATGGACCTCTAAACGCAGTTGTAGGACGCCAACGTTACTTATTACTACTAAAATTGGTGTGCTGGACATTAATAAATACAAAATATGCCTCAATTACAGAATTAATATGTCTACTTATATTTAAACTAATTATATAAAACAAACTACTGCAAAAACGGAAACAAGTAAAAATAACAACGTTATAATAGAAAATGATAAACCTTAAGCAAGTTAAATGAAATTGTAGGAAGAAAATTTAACCTCAATAAAAATTTCCAAGAGGTTATATAAATGTACTATAGAGGCTTTATACCAGAAATAGACACTCTATTCTCTACTTTTGTGGACGTTTTTTTTGTTTTTTTATAAGAGAGTTAAGGCTTTGATCGAATATTTAACCGCAGCATCACTAAAAACTCATATTTTTTTACATATTTTAGTAATATTTTGACAAAAACAGTGTTATAAAACAGTAAAGTAGTGCAGTTAAAAATAACTGTTGCGCAAGCGCCGTAAACCAACTGGGTCTTGGTACGTGTTACATATTTATGGAATTTAAGATTTTATGATCTTTCTTAATGTTAGAATGTTCTTGCGGAATTTTGCCAATACTTGCGTTAATTTAATGGCTGTGTAATATATATGTGTTGTCCCCTGTGGTACAGTGGCTGTTGAAATAGCTTGTTTTTAAGCAAATTGAACATTCAATCCCTATATTATTTATTCAAGAATATTGAAGAAAAGTATATTTTTGTAGTAACATTATTTCATATCCTCAGTATAAAGAAGACAAAATGCGGAATAGTGTTATGCCATGCAATATTTTTTTTTCTTCTCCCAAGTCGTAGAAAGTGGCAACCTAGTGTTAAGACACTCTGTTCCCTGCTTTCCACCTTTCGAGATATTGCCTGTCGAATAGCGGAACTTAACGCCACGGTTGCCTAGTAGCCAAAGCGAAGTAAATGAAAATAAAAAAAATTAATCCTTTTCAAGTGGAAATCGAATTCACAAACATATGCGCTTGTAGGCAGTTGCTGCGTCTCTGTACCACGACTGTCCTAAAAATTTCTCAAGGTATATTAATTTTATGAAATATTCATGTTCACAGTACTTTAATGTGCCGTAATTATGTTGTTTTGATTTGATTTCGATATTTCAGGATAATTTAGCTAGGACTGGTTGGCTAACCTTATGCCTGCCTGCGTCGGTGAAGCAACGTCTGTTGCAACTCTTATACTCGTGGTACGATACAATTATTAATTTAAGTATATTAAAGCGAGTTGATGTTGCTATAAGTTGCTGTACATTTGGTGAAAATGGTACATTTCCTAAGTCATTTTTTTAAGCTTCTTGCTGTATGGTACGTACATAGCAGGGTAGGCAAAAGCAACTGTAGGCTGAAGGAACCTCGTGTTAAGAAACTCAGATCCTCACTTTTCGCCTTTCGAGTATATGCGCGTTGTATATTTACCAAAACGAAAAAAATTAAAATGATTAAAATAACCAATTCTCCCCAAGTAAGAATTAAACCGATAAACCTTATCATTTAAAACCAGATGCGGAGATACTATGCCACGACGAATTACTTAGTTTTTGATAGAAAAAATTTAAGTTTAAAGCGAATTTGGTTTTTATGAGAAAAAAATAGACATTCCATTTTGTTTGAAATCTTTACAATATGGCGCACTCATTGGTTATGGCTTCGCGTTGTCTGTCTGTCTGTACATCCACAATTTTTTTTTGTATTTAAAAATGTTTATATATTGTGTATTTTTAAGTAAACATTAGTCAGGTTAAGATATTTATTTATAAATCACATAATACAAAAAAGCGGAAGAAACGAAACTATGTTTAAAAACAATATATATATATATATATATATATATATATATATATATATATATATATATATATATATATATATATATATATATATATATATATATATATATATATATATATATATATATATATATATATATATATATATATATATATATATATATATATATATATATATTTTTATATATATATATATATATATATATATAATATATATATATATATATATATATATATATATATATATATATATATATATATATATATATATATATATATATATATATATATATATATATATATATATATATATATATATATATATATATATATATATATATATATATATATATACATATTATTATAATCATAACTAAGCCGAAGTAATAACACACACAAAAACCTGTTCAATCCTAACTACACGTTCTAAATCGTCTTTCTAGCGTTTTTCGTATCATTACAATTTACTGGAAGCCCGGGGCTATTTACTTTAACTCTAGTTTGGTTTTAGCAAAGTTATTAACATAGGAATCGATAACCGATATAATATCCAGATTGCGGTCTAGGTCCGCGCTTAAGAGCTAAATTACTATGATTGCTATACAACTTTCCCTATGTTTAGAAATTTAATACGTAATATGGACGAAGGCGGAGATAGACTCGTAAATCGTAGATTATTGAGTAACTGTGTATAATGTTAAAATATTTTTATGGCAATAATAATATGATTTTTTTGCTTCACGCTCTATCCCGCATATAGCAGGGTAAGCAGAGGGAACCGCAGGAATCGCGGAACCGTAATGTTAAGACACTCTGTTCCCTGCTTTCAGCTTTTTCGAGGCATTGCGTGTTGAGTGGCGAAACTCAACGCTGCGCTATGCCAGAGTATAAGAAACGTAAAAAAGTAAAAAATAATCCATCCTTGCCCAGCAGAAATCGAATCCACAAGCCGTCGCGATTACAGACATACGACGCGCCTCTGCGCCGCGATGTTCCTAATTTTTTTATTAGTGCATAAAAGATTTTTACCGCAGAACTTTAATAAAGTCAATATAAGATTTAAAATTTCAATTAACTGAGTCCGTTATGGCACAGTGGGACAGGCGTCTGAATGTAACACGATCACTGAAGGATCAATGCCCACTCGTGGGATGAAATATCTCCATTTCGTGTCAAGACGCGGCGTTGAATTCCGCCACTAAACACACAATGTCAAGTAATTTAGTTGATAAAATTAGAAAGCTATAGAATGTCTAAACCAGAAAAAAACGAAGTAAATTATAATTAAATAACTTTTTTGTACTTGCATAAATTTATAATCAGCATTAACACTATTACGCGTGTTCCGTCACTCAGCCGCCTCACAGGTTACATCACGTTACTACATCTGATGTGTGGATTATTTATGCATTATAGGACGTCATTTAAATATCATCAAATGCTATCGACCTTTTCATGCACATGTATGTATTTATAGTGAACATGTATTAAGTAAAATGCACATGTTTAATTATTTATGTAAAATCAAATCATGCTTGGGAATTACGCGAGTAATATAATTCATATTGAATTAGCAACCTGCATATATATGTTTATGAAATAACAAATAACATGTGCATGTCATTTTGTATTATTATGATGACTTTGAAACGAGATTGTCGTGTAGTGGGTTTAAATTTTAGATCCTTCGTACTAAAATCTAAAATTTAATTAAAAAGTATAGATTCTTTAGGCTTCGTAACATTTGTTCCTCTTTGCTTGCAAAACGACAAAAAAGCGTAAAACATAACAGGATGTGTAGCTGTATCCTCAAGATACACGGAATATAGATGACGTACGAAGCGTCCAGGTGTTTTTGTTGTACATTTTTGCATAGTTAAATTATTTTAATTGTTTAATAATATTAATTTATAATATTTTATTTTTTAGTAATTATTATAATTTTACATTGCCTTATATTCTAATTAATTAATCCAACTGAATGTCGTCGGTTCGATTTTCTCACGACAAATTGTTTTAAAAACAATCAATTTACCTGTATTAATAATAACTAAACTTCGTCTTTATATAATTAATTTTTTTATATCAATATTTTCTATTGTAAAATATCTACAATCGCTAATGAACAATAGTTTTCAGCTAATTACAATAGAGAGTGCTACAGCACGGCAACACTGTGAAATCCGCTCCGTTCTACTCTGATAACGCGTCACGCTGCGCAGGCGCATGCGCATACGCATACGACGGTATTAATGCTTCTGTAAGAAATTATTAATACTTGTTTTCTAGCGTAATGTGAGTGTACGAATCGATTTTAGATATAATTCCAATAAAAAAAATTATATATGGGTTTAATATTATTTTCATCTTTACTAAATAGCAAAAAAGTATGTATTTTTTTTAGGCGAGAAAAAATTTGATTACCGAAAAAAAAAGAATTTTCTATTATTATGTTTTAAATTTTGTTGTTGATGAGGACCGTACCGAATGAGGACCGTCGTGGCGCAGAGGCGCAACGTGTGCCTGTAACGCGACGATTACTGGGTTCGATCCCCAGTCGGAGAAGATGGATTTTACTATTTCCATTTTCTTCGCTCTGGCAAAACTAGGCAAAGCGCGGCGTTGAGTTCCGCCACTAAACACGCAATGCCTCGAAAAAAGGCGGAAAGCGGGGACAGAGAAAGCAGGGACTAAGCAACGGAGTGTCTTAACACTAGGTTCGCACGGTCCCTACAGTTCACTCTGCCTACCCTGCCAGGTGCGGGATTAAGCGTGAAGCTAAAAAAAAATTAGTTTTTTTTGTAGCTATTTGAATGTATGTATCTTTCAAAAATAATTTTTGTCATGCACAGTTTCCGTTCTTCACCTTGCGTGTTTAGTGGCGGGATTTAACGCAGATATTAGAGTTGGAGAAGTAAAAATTATTCTTCACTGCAGTAGGAACCTGCTCTAGATTTTTTTATTTTTTATTTTTAATGCATTGGTTACTGGAGAAAGAAAATGAAATATTGTTTTCTTGAGTTGTTTCTATACCTTTATATAGTATGTACATCCAATTCTAGTTATTCTCTAATATTTTCTAAAGTATATAAGCTTTTTCAAATGAAAGCTACTTTAGCTTATTTGTATTCTGAGTGTATAGTAACAAGTTTACTCCACACTGTAATGCTAAATCTCAAGCTTCCATAGAAAGAGAGACAGTAATAGGCGTATACATACGTAAATACGTACAAAAGTCTGACTTAGAAAAAACAGGACTTGTAGATGAGATAAATAGTTTTAATTAGTGTTTACCGTATACCTATACTACAGTGTTGGTAGAGAAAGCTTAATGTTAAAAAACACATCTCCCTTTTGTTACTAATCTTTGAGATATTGCGTTAAATCTCAGTACCCAACCCTGGGTTTTGTCTTCTTACTAAAGTGCGAAGTAATTAAAACAATTCATTGTACCTAGTGGGAATTGAACGCGTAACCATCGCCTTTACTGTTTGACATGTAGTATACTATATGTACTATCGCACATTTAACAATATGACTATTCGCACTTATATTAGAAATAAAGAAAACAATTTACTAGATATTTTCTACTTACAAAGTAAAAAAAAGCAAAATTTCCTATAATCCACGCACAAAGAAAGCTGTTAAGCCAGAAATGCTATAGACAAATTATGGGTCTGGCCGTCTGTCAGTAACCGCGGCTTCCGCATTGCGGTGCACAATTTATACAGATGCAACGTTATGTATATAGTACGCAGATTGCCTTCAAAGTGAATCTTGAATGTAGGATTGCAATTTCGATGCTTGGCATGCTTGTTTGACTTTTTTTACCGCACATAGCAGAGTAGGCAGAGGGAAGGGGGGAACTGCAGGGACTATAGGATCCTAGAGTTAACACTTCGTTGCTTACTCCCTGCTTTCTCGGTCCCTGCTTTCCGCCTTTTTTCCTGCTTTTCTCCTTTTTTTTCGTCAAACGCCGCGTTTTGCTTGGTAGTCAGAGCGAGAAAATGGAAATAGAAAATCCATCTTCCCCGAGTGGGAATCTAACCCACAAACCGTCACGTTTACAGGCAGACGCTCTGCGACACGACGATATTTTTTGTAAACTTTCAAATAATAGTACTAAGACAAATTGCTGTAACTTTAGAAGAATTATGAAGGAAAAAGTAAGATAGCCGAGATTTTTTTTATTATATATGGAAAAATGTATTTTTTTTTGTAACTGAAGTGAAACGAAAGTTGTTTTATTTTTATGACTATTAAAAGTATTTCACATTAAAGATTAAAAAAATACTTGAAGAGTCCCTACAAACATGGTCACAATGAAACAATTTATATAAAGCATATAAAAATTTCGACGCAGCGTGATGAAGAATGCATGGCTTAGTGAGAGCGCGCACAGTTTGCGAAAGGCGCGGGTTCAAATCCCGCTGCGATCAAATGTTTATATGTTTCCTTTAAGTACGATGACTATTGGTTCGATATCTATTTGCGGAAATTATATAGGTATGTTTATTTCCCTTCTCAAATCATCAGAGTGAAGCCGTCATCTCCAGCTTATTTCTATTTGAAATAATAATTACGTGATACCTATCCATATTTTTTAATTTAACGATCTAAACTAATAAATATATAAACAGACCGCTCTACAAGCCCTTATGCTATAGCTAACCAGTCTATAAATATAGATTCGTAGCTTAAGATAGCAAGCTTTTTCAGCTTAGAACTGACTGGTCAAGTCTAGTCTGGAATCCCATTACGGGTAAGTAGGAAGTGGAGAACTCAAATTACCACAGAGAAATGGCCTAGCGATCGATACATGGCTAAAAACTGAAGACGAGTCATTTTAAAGTGAAATTCTTGTTGTAATCATGATAAATATGGTGGCGGCGCAAACGATCTCGGAACTTGATAACTTAGTAGACTACTATAGAAGTTATGTGTTGCTTCGAACTTAATTAGGTGCATAATTGTATGCATTTTTGAAGTCATCTAGAAAAATTTTATTGATTGCCTTTGATTTTATTTCTGGAGTGCCTAACTATAAGAATTTTGTTATATTTTTTAAAATTCTAGAGTCTGTCAGTTTCAAAAGGTGCAGTTTCAATTCTTTTGCGTGAAACGTTTTATTTTAATTTAAATGTTCTTTTACTAAGTGATATTAACTATACTTCAACTACTTAGATGTGACGTTTCAAAATGCTTTAAATCAACAAATGCTTAACATTCCTCAAGTACATACTAAATTTCTAATGTATCAGCATTACGCAAAGTTCGGGTGTTAACTGATACATTTAGCGCCCACTTGCTTATGGTTTATGAAGACTTCAAGTTTTTCTACTGTACACTATTGAATTTGCCTGGAAGTGATGCCATGGATGAAGCACTATAGCTTACTGAAGAGAATACAGTAATTGAAGTAACTAATATGTTAAAGTTATTAAATTTATTTGTAAAGCGTTGAAAATTATATATTATGTAGATTTTTTTCTCAGCATCACGCCTTATTCAGATTAATACAGAAAGACACTACGCTTTTCTATTTTCGCTAAGATGAGACTTTATATAACATGAGAAATATGAAAGATTATGTATATATATATATATATATATATATATATATATATATATATATATATATATATATATATATATATATATATATATATATATATATATATATATATATATATATATATATATATCTAACATTTCTCATAAACAAACTGCAGAAAGTGAAATAACTTCCGGAGAAGCACTGCCTTCATATAACTGTATACAGTCATAAGCAATTAGTGTTGTGACTCAACATGTTTAATTTCTCTTTTCCAGATATTAGCTAATTACAGTCTAGACTTCTAGTTTTTCAAGTACTTAAAGTGCATTTTTCCCGCTTTGGCGTGAAAGTACTAGTGACGGGCTTGGACCTGTCGCGGAAGAACTTTCGATACAAGCTTTTTTCCCTTATTAGGGTTTATGATGGATATTATTTTTAAATCAATATTGAGTATATCCGGTTGCCCGGTTATTGAAGTGTTATTTCACGGGAATGTCACGGGAAATGTAAGGAGTTTTGTGGTGAAGCTAGTAAAGGATAAATAAATATTTTTATACTATATAATAATTTTCTGTTAATTATTGTATAATTGGCAGTCTATTTTATGAATAATATTAAGAGCGGTTTATATAAAACTAAATATAAAACTAAAACAGGTTTCAATAAAAATAATTGAACAAACCAAAAGTTACCTACGAATATATTTTTATATTTAAGGTTTCGTAAATTCTTCCATAACATATAGGTACCTATATGGAACAAAATTATCTACCTAACCGTCGTGGTGCAGAGGCATATGCCTGTAAACGCGAGGGTTTGTGGATTCAATTCCCACTCGGAGAGGACGAATTATTTCCGCTTTGGTAACTAAACAAGCGCGCCGTTGAGTTCCACCACTCAACACGTAACGCCTCAAAAGGCACAAAGCGAGGAATGGAGTGTCTTAACATTATGTTCCCACAGTTCTTGTGGTTCCCTCTGCCTACCCTGCTACGAGCGGGATTAAGCGTAAAACAAATAATAAGAATTAAAAAAAAAACTTTATAAAAAAAAAGATTTAGTAACAAAGAACAAAAACTTCTTCTGTTCCAAAGTCGGCTAACAACCTATCTACATATCTCTATCCAACACACCTTATTAAATCAACACGCTAATTGACAGACACGTCAATATATTAATAATATAATTATGCTAACAAGTTATGTAACATAGTATAGAAAGATGAAAGCAGCAGAACTCGTATCGAATGAGACAGTATTATTTAATGGAGAAATTGACTTGATGAATATTGGTACGAATGTTGACGGGTTGGCGGCGCGTGAATTATTGCGTGGGCGCCATGGACGTGTACATGGCGTGTTGGGTGTATTTTTTTTAATAGCTTCACGCTTTTATCCCGCACATGGCAGGGTAGGCAGAGGGAACTGCGGGAACCATAGGAACCTAGTGTTAAGACACTCCGTTGCTTAGTCACTGCTTTTGTATTTTTTTTGTATATTTTTAGTTGTAAATTTTGATAATAAATGTAGTTGAAATTGTTCTTTGTTTTTTGGTATTTAGCTTTAAGTTGAAGCTTGTTGGTGATTGTTTTAGGTATGAGTTCTGTGTCAATTATTGGGATTTTATTCCAGAAGATTAGGCGTTAAGTTCCATAATTGATCACTCAGTGATTGAATTATGAATATAAATACAATAATGCAAATATTAGCATTATTACTGAATTTGAACAAGTATTTAAGCCGAGAACCTTGAGATAATGACAATAAGCCATAAGTGTTTCTTAATCACAAAACAAAAAAAAAATGTAAAAAAATACTTAAAATTTACTCAAAAATGTCTTAAATAAATTGAATATGCTATCTTAATTACGTGCATACATCTTTCAGACTCTTAACATGTGCATGTAAAGCACTCGTAAACAACTTACAACGCAGCAAATATATATATTATAAAGATTTAAGAATTTCAAGCAATTACAGCGTAAAGGCAATTTAAAGATTTCTTTATGCTTTTTTTATTTCCACTATGCGCAAGCGCCGGTGAAATTGAAAGTCGTGGACGTATGAGTCGCTTTCCAGCATTTCTGTACAGCAAAATGCTTGGAATTAGATGTTGTACTGTTTTGTATTTTTTTTTAATAAAAGTTTAAGAAAAATACTTTTTTTATATTTTAGGAAATATTTAAATACTCGAACTAAAAAATTCAACGGTATTATCCCCATTTAGTACGTATATATTATGTTATATTTATACGTATATATTATATTATTATATTATATTTATAGTGGTATTATGATACTATGATACATTTTCCACTTTTCACTTTCAGGTAATAAATTTATCAATAGTTTATAAATGTTAAACTTAGTCTTGTATTATATATAGGTATATATTAGTCACTTTTACATAAAAAAGTGTAATTTTTCATTTAACTTTTGTTTTGCGGGGACGGAGAAAGCAGGGACTAAACAACGGAGTGTCTTAACACTAGGTTCCCATGGTTCCTGCAGTTCCCTCTGCCTACCCTGCCATGTGCGGGATAAAGCGTGAAGCTAACAAAAAAAAACTTGTTTTGGGAGTATTTTATATAATCTATATATAATTTTAATTACAAAATTAATAATTCTTAACTCAGAAACAGTGATAAAACACTCTTCATCCACTTTCTATATAAAATAAATCACAATATTTAATCAAGATAAAAATCTATGATTTGCAAAGAAAGTTTGAACGAATAAGTTATCGTTTTGATGCAACGCTTTCTAGATGCACTAGCAGCCGATTGTATCTGCCGCGCCCGCGGTTGATGAGGAACACGCTATGCATTTACAGTGATAGTGCAGTGCTCGCTTTAACTATGTAACTGAATTATGTACGTTGAAAATTGTTGTAGTATAGTATTTAAAATATATAGCCGTCATGGTGTAGTTGTAAAGGAGGCGGTTGTGGCTTCGATTCCCATTCGGAAAGAATGGATTAATTCTAGATTTATTTCTTTGGAGAATATATATATATATATATATATATATATATATATATATATATATATATATATATATATATATATATATATATATATATATATATATATATATATATATATATATATATATATATATATATATATATATATATATATATATATATATATATATATATATATATATATATATATATATATATATATATATATATATATATATATATATATATATTCGTAAATAAAAATATTGAGGACCGTCGTGGCGCAGAGGCGCAACGTCTGCCTGTAACGCGACTAACGCGACGGTTTCTGGGTTCGATCCCCAGTCGAGGAAGATGGATTTTTCTATTTCCATTTTCTTCGCTCTGGCAACTAAGGCAAAGCGCGGCGTTGAGTTCCGCCACTCAACACGCAATGCCTCGAAAACGGCGGAAAGCGGGGACGGAGTAAGCAGGGACTAAGTAACGGAGTGTCTTAACACTAGGTTCATATGGTTCCTGCAGTTCCCTCTGCCTACCCTGCCATGTGCGGGATAAAGCGTGAAGCTAAAAAAAAAAAAAAAAAAAAAAAAAAAATATACATATATACATATATGCATATATATATATATATATATATTATATATATATATATATATATATATATATATATATATATATATATATATATATATATATATATATATATATATATATATATATATATATATATATATATATATATATATATATATATATATATATATATATATATATATATATATATATATATATATATATATATATATATATATATATGTATATATATATATTCGAAAATTCTGTCAGGAAGTAGATCACGGAGTGCCGTGACCATTTGAGAGGTTTGAATGTTTGTATGTTATAGAGTTCCGAATTGTAGGCATTCTGTGGAGTTGCGGAACCTAACACTGCACTATATCTTTCCCTTCAACTACAACTATCATACAATAATACCCTATCCTATATAATATATATTAAATAATTAACATATATATACTTGTACGAAAAGAGTAATTAAAACGCCAACTTTTAATCAATCATCTCACGAAGTTGTATAAATGTAATTTCACCTTGTATTGTTTTCCTTGTTAATACAATTTCTCTATGGCTTTAGTAATCATTGTAAATCAATCGTGTTTAGATTTATTCAGTCCGATCAGTTCCGAGCCTCGCCCACTTGTGGCGGGGAGATTGAAGTTCATTTAGTATATTATTTTATATTTTGCTATACCTATACTTCATAGATATTTGGTTCAAAATAAGATACCTTATATAAATGGCCCTAATTATCGTTGATATAGAAAATTAAGAAATAAGCTATCTATTTTATTTTGGGCTGCTATTTTTTTTATAGGTTCATAATTTATATTGCATATTGCAGGGTAGGAAGAGGCAACCGCAGGAACCGGGGGAATGTAGTGTTATGATACTCCGTTCCCTGCTTTCCGCCTTTTTTGAGGCATTGGGTGTTGAGTGGCGGAATTCAACGCCTACTTACTACGCCAGAGCAAAGAAAATGGAAAATTCCATTTTCATATTACATTACGGGATGTTATATATTATTAAAGAATTGCACAATGTATGACGAGGCTCGATATTCAGATGCACTGCATGTTCTTGTATGTTACTATTGGGGAGATTAGATGAAGTGGTGGGGATGGAATGACAGTGGAAAGGGGAGGTTCTAAGTCATTGGCATAATAAAGTCTACTAAGATGACATTCTATGTTTTTAATTTGCAGGGGTGCAGAATCGAACCTCACCCCTTCAATCAGTAACTAACCCTTCAAATAACGAATGACAATTATTAATAATTATTATTTGTCCGCTCTGGTTACGTAAAGTGTAGCGTTAAGAAAAACTAACAATTCTCTGACCTCCTTATAAAGGATAAAATACGAAAATAAAGCCTTTTTTTCTAAATATTTGTTATTAAATATTTTTTATTATTTCAGGTAAGGGTTTTGCAACAGAACCCATATTAGACCAGATTCAGTAAGTTATACTCAGATGAAAGTTTTTAAGCTCTTATATAGTGTATTACAATAATTATCGCTTATTGCCTTAAACGATATCTCTGTTAATAAAGGCATTAACACGATATAAAGAAATTTAATGTCACTTAAACGCTAATCGACGTTTCTGTGTGCGACTTATAACATTATTATATTTTAACGACATTGTTTATAACTGTTTATAATGTCACGTACTACTCTAATTCCAGGGTATCGTTATTACCACTTTTTATGTTTCCGCTTTAAAGATTAATGCTTCCCGTTTAATACATTTTGGCTACGTGTGTCAAGTTGCTTAGTTACAGAACTTGTATTATAATTATAATTTAATGCCAATTTTATAATAATGTCACTAAAAACTGGTTTTTGTTAATTTGTACTGTAACTTAGTATAAGTAGATAGGAGTTTTTTTTAATGTTTGATCTAGTTTTGACTGTTTTATATATATTATATTGAGCTTGTGATGGCTCAGTGGTAGAGCATGTGATAGTTAGAACGACGGACAAGAGTTCAATTCCTTCTCGGGTTTGATAGACATTAATCGTACTAATCACCACGCAATGCTTAGAATTTTGTTGCGCGTTTATTTGCAGAAGTCAACGCCGAGCTTACCATGCATTGTCAGTCTTCTTGCGGGGTTGTTTGCGGAACTCAACGCCAAACTATTTCGGCCTGAACGGATACTTAAAAATAATTCACACCTAATTCGAATTATTCGTAAAAATTAAATACTTATCGTACAAATCGACTCCCACGAACTACACTATCGTTCATTTTGTCAAATCACTGGTTTTAGTTATCTGAAAGTAAAAGTGTGAGATTTATTGGGTTCCAATCGTAACACAACTTTTTGTTGAGAAAGCCTTCTTTCTAAATTACTAATAGGCTGTAATAAATTCTTTTGTTATTATAGCTTGTGATTGTGTGATTAGTTTTTGTATCGAAAGGTAGTAAGTTCGATTGTTGTTTATGGGAAATATTACTTAGTTCTAATGACTATATTAATATAATCAGCTTTACTCGTTATCGAGTGATCTGTTAAAGTTTAAAGTTTAATTTTTGTTTAGTTTTTTAAGTTTTTTATTTAAAGTGCTAAAATATTACTACTAAAACTCAAAAACTACAAGGGCATTGACACCGAAAGTGTCAGAAAAAAGTAGCAAACTATCTTATAAGAGAGTATAGAAATAAAAAACCGAATCGCCGATTTGAGATCAAACCTAAAATCATTTGTACAGTTAAGCGCTTCATCACTAAGTCACGATGGCCTCACATAAATATGTCATAATAACATAATAAATATGTGGTTTGAAAGAGAAATCTGTCAATATCAATATTCTATAAATAGATAATTAATCGGGCCAGTTTTGTTTATATATGAACGAGATGCTGATATGTTTAAACATTAACTAATAAATCATAAGCAAAAGTTGTATCGAAATCGTTGCGGCACTTTGTTAATTAGATAACTACCGGTTACTGTTGTTCTGATTCGTTAATTAATTAGTTGTTCAACTTGTTATATATATATATATATATATATATATATATATATATATATATATATATATATATATATATATATATATATATATATATATATATATATATATATATATATATATATATATATATATATATATATATATATATATATATATATATATAGAGTGTATGTTATGTTACGTATTTATAAATACGTATATCGGGGATGGTAAGCAGGGACTAAGCAACGGAGTGTCTTAACACTAGGTTCCGATAGTTTCTGCGGTTTCCTCTGCCTACCCTACCATGTGTGGGATAAAGCGTGAAGCTAAAAAAAGTACTTGTATAAAGATTTCACCTTAATTTTTAGCATAAAGTCAATTAAAGTACACTATCTCGATCTAATTCGTAGAAATTTAAAAAATAACCTGCACAGATGATATCAAATAGAATAAAATGTGCCGTGACTGAGCCGTAGTTTCACCGATTGTTTACTTATCGAGATTCGAGGTTTAAATTACGACGATTTTAGTCATGGACAGTCAACGACTTTCGCTCCAAAAATGATGTACGACGGTAGAATATAAAATTATTAAAGAAATTAACTTTACTATGTAGATATGCTATTGTTATAGAATATTTTATATTAAAAAGTTTAACGGTTTGTGGGTTCGACTCCCACTGGGGGAAGATGGATTTTTCTATTTCTATTTTCTTCGCTCTGGAAACTAGGCAAAGCGCGGCGTTGAGTTCCGCCACTTAACACGTAATGACTCGAAAAGGGCGGAAAGTGGGGACGAAGAAAGAAGGAACTAAGCAACGGAGTGTCTTAACACTAGATTCATATAGTTCCTGCAGTTCCCTCTGCCTACCCTGCTATATGCGATAAAGCGTGAAGCTAAAAAAAAGTTTAATTGAAAAACTCGGTGGAGGTCGATAAGAAAGTGACAGTAGGACAGTACATACTTTCTTTTTTGTTTTTTGTAGCTTCACGCTTTATCCCGCACATGGCAGGGTAGTGAGAGGGAACTGCAGGAACCATACGAATCTAGTATTAAGACACTCCGTTGCTTTGTCCCTGTTTTCTCCGTCCCCGCCGCAGTATTTACTTAGTTAGGTAAATTAACTATTTTCATTTTCTCGATCTGATAAAAAATTTAAACACGGCGTTGATTTCCGCCATTTAACACGCAATTTTACGCAAAATTTGGTATAAAGCTCTTTTAATAGTCGTTTCCTTCCAACCAATGCTATGTTCGGGATAGAGTATGAAACAATTAAATAAAATATAACCAATTAATTTATTACATTGAGATATCCTTGAGAATTGAATAACGTAAAATATAATCGACTTAGTATGGCTTAACATAGTACTATAGTTAGCATTCAATGCTATGTCGTATCAGAGTAATTGCTTGCTTATCGGATTCGTCCTCGTCCGAATGATCCACATAGTTGCCGTGTAATAAAATGTATAAGGTAATAATAGTTAAGTTATAAAAAGGGCATTGTAGTGTAGCGGGTTTGGTTCTCGATCGGGACAGTTTTGTTCGTTTGAGTTATCAATTATAGATGTCGCACGGCGTTGAGTTACGCAGCTTAACACATAATTTCTCTAGGTCTGCAAACTTTGCTGTAAATAGAATACTTAAATAAACAATTGAAGTATAAGAATGACTGTATAAGACGATATGACGATATTATATGTATACTATATATTATTTATATTTTAAGGTTTCTTTTAATTTCTAAATATATAACTTTTATTAATTTACTGTTAATAAGATGCTAGAATAAGCTTTTATTAAATGCAATCATTGGCCTTATTTTGCCTTAATGCCAATCAACAAGTAAGTCAGTCATGTTGCAATATAAAATCTTAATTTTTTTTATCTTACTCAATCGTATAAACAGATATAGTACAAAACAGGTCTTTATTGTTCTAAATTATTTCTTAATAGCCTAACATAGTTAATTATAACGTAATTTTATTTAACAAAGAATATTTTTAATTGCAATTAATCTACCTGCTGTTCTATGAAAATGGTGTATTGTAGAGTGGAACCTTTATAACAAGATTTTTACTATCAAGAACTATTATTCATTTGCGAAATAATGTCTTCATTTATATTTGAAGACCGTCGTGGTGCAGAGGTGTACCTGTAAACGCGACGGTTTCTGAGTTCGATTCCCACTCGAGGAAGATGGATTTTTCTATTTCCATTTTCTTCGCTCTGGCAACTAGGCAAAGCGAGGCGTTGAGTTCCGCCCCTCAACACGCAATGCATCGAAAAAGGAGCAAAGCGGGGACGGAAAAAAGAGGGACTAAGCAAAGGAGTGTCTTAAAACTAGGTTCGTATGGTTCCTGCAGTTCCCTCTGCCTATCCTGCCATGTGCGGGATAAAGCGTGAAGCTAAAAAAATCATTTATATTTACTTCAAAAGGAACGTTAGATAGGGTTCTGAATTATAAGATTTTTTGTTAGAATTTAATATCTAAGCATAAAAAAATTAAATAAGTAATTAATTTCTTAACACTAGGTTCCCACGGTCCCTGCAGTTCCCTCTGCCTACCCTGCCTTGTGCGGGATAAAGCGTGAAGCAAAAAAAAAAAATTCGCATAAAAAAACCATATATTAACTTATAAACTAACTATAGATATATAACTATTATATTATGTATATATAAGAAAGGTAAAAAATTCAAAATATTCAACGCGTTTGTTTTCAGGATTATAAATACCCATGTTATAATAAATTTGAACTTGTCAAAATTATGACAGAATAAGTAAAGCTTTAATTCACTAAGACTCAAGGTCCTCTTATCGTAATTTAAGATGAACTCCACACAAAAGCATAAAAGCACCGTTTTAGCCATTTAAAAGTTAAAAAGGGACATGTTTGTTCTCGCATAAAACATCGAAATGATTACTCACGTTAATACAACTTAGACGCTTTTGGTCAAACTTTATACCTTTACATTAAGATTATCTTCAAAATAAATGTTTAATGGTAAGTTTAAGATAAGTAATATGTACAAGAATTATATGTAAAGGCAAAGCTTCGAGGTTATGTTCCGCCACTCAATACATAAAGATCTTGGCGGAGAGAGTGACGTGTCTTAACTCTCTATCTCTCTCTCTGCTTTCTCTTCTATATAAGAATTAAAGAGGAAAAAAAAGAAATTAATTAAAAAACACTAGCATTGTATTTTCTCAAAATTAGTAAATTAGTAAATTAGTAAATTAATTTAAAATTAGTAAATTATTATGTAACTTCAAGAAGTCGTGGCGTCTTTATTTTCACATTATTTTGAAACCTGGGGAAAAGAGTAAACCGTAGTGTTTTTACATTAAGTATTTCATAGTCTATGCCTATCCTGCTATATGTGGTCTACAGGGAATTCTGAAAACAAATCTGAGTTTAAATTCTTACTTTACAAGCTGTTTTTCGTTATGTCGCAGTACAGTATTTGTATGTATAAGCGACGGTTATAACTTCGATTCCGACTTGGAGAAATAAATCATTTTCCTCGATCTGGTAACAAAGTAAGCGCAGCGTTGAGTTCTGCCACTAAAGTGGGGAACGGAATGTTTTAACACTAATATTTCTCCGCCTACCCTTCTATATATAGGATAGAGTGTATAATTTATTTTTCCTACTCATATCAACAACGTTAAAATCTAGGATATTATAAAAGGAAATAGATTTTATCTCGACAGATTACATTTGCAGCATACAAAGTCTAGACTTAGCATATTTTAGCTGGCAATTAATCAACTTGTACAAGGAAATCGAACCTGTAACTTCACGGACTTAATCCGTCCACTGCGCCAACAACCGTTATACGTTTGCGCCTGCGCATGTCACAATATGATTTATAACTTATTCATAGTGAGTGACTTGGAGTTGAAGCTTGTACCGTTGGTTATCGTTCCAGTTAGGTACTTAGTGCTTGCATATTATTGCCCTTATAAAAATATAATTGTTAGAGACATCCTGTAGCATGATATCTAATGGTCTATTACGTTTCTTTATCAGAAAAATGCAGATTATTATTATTTCTTTGTTAATTTTTGTTAATTTTGCATATGCACGAGAGTTTAGATATTATATAAATTATATAAATAAAATATGCTAATTTATATTTTTATAAAAAAAAAATTATGTTAAATAGGAAATAATAAGAATTTCATAAAAATATAATAGAGAATAATACAATAATTGAATTTTAATTATTAAATTATTGGAACCGTACATAGTTGTACAGTCAGACGTTGTACCACTGTACTTCTATGACGTTAAATTACCTATTTAACATAAAAGCCTGACCTGACAGGGTCATGAGTAAGACATTTCACACTATACATAGCTCAACTTGACGTCTTAAATACTTATTACAGTACGCAACTTCCGCATTTTGCTATGCCAGTATAGAGAATGAATGAATGATAAAATCATATTCCGATTTTATGAAAGCCAGGATATCGTGGTGCAAAGACATAGCATCGACGGTTTATGGATTCGATTCCCACTCAGGCAGGATTATTATTGCCTTTCCATTTGCTTTGCTCTGGCAACTAGCCTCGAATGGTGGGTAGTAGGGAACGAAATGTCTTGACTCTTTTCACTTCTATTTAATTCATTCATTTTTACAGATTTTTCATATTTGCGGTTCCGTACCTTGAACCTTTTTATTGTGCTTAGAAAACAAGATAATTTTTTTTAAATTTCAGCTCGAATAAAGTTAATTATTAATAATTAGTAATATACATACTATATTTTAAATTGTGGTTTATTTAAAAAGTCCAATTCTTACATAAACTATATAAATAGTCTGCCTCTGTTTGTACCTGTGCTGAATTCGAAGCTGCACCATTCTCCAGCAACAAAACACCTACACCACAAGCTACAATTAATTATACAGAAGTAAGCTTAATTTTCCATGCTTGAGCTAAAATTACTAGTGTCGTGCATAGTATTTGCAAAGCTAATATGCGGTCGCTCGAAATGGGTCGATGGACACGAGTGACCCTTTCATATTACATCAGTTATTGACATCAATACAACATGTGCTGGCTCGGCTTGTAATGATTTATTGAGTGTCCATACAAGTTTAGCGTGAATGTTTATAACCTAGATTTTACTACGGAAGTTATGTAGAGTTTTACATATAAAAGGCCAGTTGAAGCGTACTGTTTCCTGGCGCAGTGATTGTGTGACAGCATGTGAATGGTGGTTGTGTTTTCGATTCCCGTTCGGGGTTTTTAACGAATAAATATAAAAATATTTATTCGCTGTGGTAATACGAGAAAACGCGGTGTTGAGTTCTGCTTCATTATTACTTCATCCAGCGTTCCTTTTTTATCCTGTCTAAAGCAGTTTCCACCAAAAATCAATAATGTAATACAAATACGGAGATTTTCTTTCATTTAATAATGTAATAAGATGATTTTAAAACGTTTCGAATCCATTACTCTTTATTATTATAAAGAATGATGCAAAAAACTAAAGAATGTATAAAAGGAATTAGTAATATTTTAATTTTACGACACAATGGCTGGAAGAATTACATATTTAAGTGCGAACTCCTAAGAATATTCTATTATTATGTACTAGGGATCAAGTGCTAGAATATAATCACGTTACGAGGCAATGCGCTTCACAAGGGCATTGCTGAAACAATCGAGATGCGTACGCGCATGACAATGAGCCACCCTTCGCGGCTAGCATCTAAATGGGAACCTGGGAACTATATGTATAATATACTCACATGTGTCAGGAATGCTATATACTTTATGAGAGAGATGATTGATCTTGGATGATGAGATAATAAGCGTATCGATATAATTAAAGTCAAAATTTAAAATATAATCTGGAAACGCTTTGCAGTTTCTTATAGACAATTTTTACTGTGGCGAGGTACTGAGCTTAACTTAAAATATCCATACAAATCTTGAATATATAATTATAGATACCCTTTCTAGTCTACACTTTATCCAGCATTTAGCCTAAGTTTACAATTTGAATTCAGGATATCCCATTCTTCGCTTACCGTTGAAACATTATCTGTTCTCACAAGCATTTTGGATAGTATCACCTGTTATTTTAAACAGACGCCTTGGGCTATTGCCAGATTCGAACCAGCTACGTGTTGCATAACACATCGTATATCTGGTACGTCTTAAATAATAAACTTGGAAAATGATATAATATTTATTCAAATTACTATATTTATATGTTCAAGCCTCTGTAACAGCTTTGATAATTGCACGACAATATTTTCAATAGTCGTAATGATTATAATCCTCTTTAAATTCAAATTTATTTGGGCTTTAAACCTGTCCAAAAGCTCTAAGCTTACGTAATTTATGAACGTTGCGCAATACGGAGAGTGGAAGTGACATGTGGGAACTTTCTCCACAACATAATAAAAATCTATTAATTATTTACATTTTATTAAATTGATCGTGGCTATTCAAATTCATATTAATATATGTAAACGTGATTTTTCTTTTTAATTTTGTATAGAAGCGATGCTTATCTTACAAAGTGACAGTGCATATGTTATCCAGCCAAAGGTCGCCAGTTCAAATTCCACTGAGGGCATCCGCTGGTGGGATAGGTGTAAGTTAATGTACGTAGACGCGTCTTTGAATAAGTAAAGTATGGAGAAGTTGCTCATTCAAGTAGCTAAGTCATTGCGTAATGGCATTGTAATCACAAGAATTACCGATTGCGAAGAAGTGCTATTCTAAAATGCTTTTAGTAACTTGTGGTTTTCTATAATTATTTATATTTATTCCTATAGTTGTATAAACTTTATACATTTTACCACCAAAGCTACCATGACGCAGCGGCACGGCTCGGCATCTAATTGTAGATGTGACAGTTGCGGATTCAATTCTCCTCTTCTCCAATGCCTTGGTGTTGCAGCATCATACTGTTTTAGCGATTAAAGGCAGCTCTGCGTTGAATATTTTAGGAAAAAAAGTCTTAACTAGTACCCTCATATGAATACTAGAAGAAGACACTTGTGTGGTGCAGGTAGAATTTGTAATCATGATTGCATGCCTCAGGGGGTGACCCTTGTCGTCAATGGTCTTTTAAACAACCACGTAGTGCTTCGATGTCTTCGGTACAGAATCTTTTCCCTTCTCATCCACCTCACAATTAATCATAGAAAAACATACACACACAGCACACATATCACTCCACACTCCTTTTTCTATTTTCCGTTCCAATTCATTTTTAAATTGAGTAATAGAATTTAACGCTCTGTTTTTTTTTACCAGCTGACAATGGAATGTTCTCGCAGACAAATGCGACACATTTTTTAATTAATGTTAATAATTTAAGGACCGTTGTGGCGCAGAGGCGTAAGCCTGTAAACGCGTCGGTTTGAGGGTTCAATTCCCACTCGGAGAAGATGGATTTTTCTATTTCCGTTCTCTCTCTCTCATCTTCGCTCTGGAAACTAGGCAAAGCGCGGCGTTGAGTTCCGCCACTTAACACGCAATACCTCGAAAAAGGACGGAAAGCGTGGACGGAGAAAGCAGGGAATAAGTAACGGAGTGTCTTAACAGGTTCACATAGTTCCTGTAGTTCCCTCTGTCTACCCTGCAATATGCGGGATAAAAGCGTGGAGCTAAAAAAAACTTTAAAAAAATCTGTATCGCAAACAATATACAAACAAAAAATTAATAATATATTTGGGCTACTTAGTACGTACCTAGTTAGTAGTACATTATAGCTTTTAAACATTGAGATAAGGAAAAAAATATTATATTTTTCATCCTCTAATAAATGAGTGCATAAAATATGCTAAAAATCCTTAAATCCACCTGAATAATTTAAACTTTAGTACAATATACGCAATATGAGTATGTATTGTATGTAGTATGGATTAAAATTTTGCAATATCCAAGTATGCAGTGTTGCCGTCATGTCGGATGTAGTTCAACGCGATTATTATCTGTTTCCCTGTAACATTTAACAAAAAGTATATTACGCTGAATCAAAGCTATTGAACATGACTCAATGATGTATTAAAAACGATTATGATGCATAAATCGTTTGTGTTGCTGTGATATACTAGTGTCTTGTCCCGACTTCGTTTTAACCAAGCAGTTGCGGCTGTTAGCGGAAATCAACGCCGCGCTTTGATTTCTACTAAAGGCATAAATGAAAATTATTACCTAAGTTGTAATCGACCTCATAATCGTCATATTTAAGGATATAACTTCTCTCTGGATATCTTTTTTTTTATTGTTATATTGTATTATATTGTACCAGGATAGTCAGAGTCAATTGTAGCCTTAAGAGACCTAGTGTTGAGACAATCCATTTGCCGTTTTTCCAGGTAATGTTTGTTCAGAAGCGGAAGTCGACTTTGTGCTCTATTGTGTAGCCAGAGCAAAGAAAATTAAAATAATTGATTCCCCCCGAGCAGGAATCGAATCCACAAAACGTTGCGTCTATAGGCAAAAAAGATAACTTAAATAATATATAATACATATATTAAGAAGATTTAAATAATATTTATTTTAGTGGGGACGGAGTAAGCAGGGACTAAGTAACGGAGTGTCTTAACACTAGGTTCTTATGATTCCTGCAGTTCCCTCTGCCTACCCTGCCATGTGCGGGATAAAGCGTGAAGCTAAAAAAAAAAAATTATTTTAGCTTCACGTTGTATCCCGCACATGGGCAGTGTAGGCAGAGGGAACTGCAGGAACCATACGAACCTAGTGTTAAGCCACTCCGTTGCTTTAGTCTCTGCTTTTTATCCGTCCCCGCTTAAATAATATATAACATAATTCAAATTCAAACTTAAATTCAAATTCGAATCATTGTCACTATACTACTAATACTATTTAATGTAACTTTTATTATCGTTGCCTCAAACACGAATCGAACTTACAACCCTAGAACGAAACATAGCACGCAAAGTACTGGAAACGTATAAAATGAGTCACCCAGTCGCTCTATTAGCGTTCGTGACAGCCGCACAGCCCGGCTCGACCTTGGCGGCTGACCGGTGCGTGACCCACTGGAGTAGCAAGGACCGTGATATTGGTATACTGCTGATCTAATTGTACTGTTCATTTTATATACGGGAAGAAAGCGGGGACTAAGCAACGGAGTGTCTTAACACTAGGGTCCTATGGTTCCTGCAGTTCCCTCTGCCTACCCTGTCACGTGCGGGGTGAAGCGTGAAGACAAAAAAAAATTATATGAGGCTTGCTATAACTTAGCAGAATGATTTGAAAATGTAAGTAAATATATGTTGTAAATTCATTTATTTATTAGGTCATAGTAGCGCAGCGGTAGAGTAAACGCGAATGGTTGTAAGTTCGTTTCCCATAAGGGGAGAATGAAGTAATGTTTATTTTGTGCACTTTGGTAATAAGACGACGTGACGTTGAGTTAGGCCAATCTATATGCGAGTTGAAAGCGGAAAACGGAGTGTCTTAACACTAGATTCTCCAGGATTTCTCCAGGATTCTGCAGGATGAAGCTATAAAACGTAATAAATATTACAATTGTTGAAATGTTTCTTTCTGAAACACTAAAATAAATTTAGGGCTATTTTGTATATTAATATAAGATTTAAATGAACAGCTCTAAATACTAACTATATACTCTGCATAAAACAAATGATTTATCAAATGTAAAATTTATAGGCGCCACTATAAAGTCTAATATACAAAATGCAATTACAATACAGTTTTTGTAAGGGAATTCTGTGAACCGATCAGCGGCATCATAACGTGGCATCATTTTTCAAGGTACAGGAGTAATTTTAAAACTGTCACATGGTTCCTTTCGATTTGCACCATCATTATCGTACGGAGGATGTAAAATTACTATTAAATATTTTCATAAGTCTTATGACGTATCGATAAAGGCTGGAATGCCTTAACCTACTTTGTTGAAGACGAGTTGTTGTGGTGTTGCTATATTTAAAAAAGGTGTTATGTATGTATGTTTGAACGCAGCTAGTCTTAAATTTTAGTAATATTTTTAAAGTACGTATGTTTATGACTTTGTTAAGGTTTATTATATTAATTTCGATATAAATTTGCAGTTTTTTTAGGTGTATTTTTAACTAAAGGTAACTAGGTCTGTAGCCTTTGCTCTATTACGTCTAGCGGTCCAGTTAGGAATAAAATGTGGGGCTAGTAAAATAAGTCAAAAGTAAAGTCAAATTATTTAATTTACAACAAGAATTTACAAGTACCACTTTTTGAACGTACGTAATTTACCAACGCAGCGGGGCCTTTTTCTTGTTTTTAAATATTTTTAAATTTTTCTTGACTACATTTTACATATTATGAGGACCGTGATGGCGAAGAGGCGTAGTAGCGCCAGTCAGTAAATGCTACGGCTTGTGGGTTCGATTCCCACTCGGAGAAGATGCATTTTTCACTTCCATTTTCTTCGTTCTGACAACTAGGCAAAGCGTGCGGTTGAGATACGCTACTCAATACGCAATGCCTCGAAAAGTTGAAAAGCGATGAACGAAGTGTAACATCAGGTTCCCAAGGTTACTACGCTTTCCTCTGCCTCCATTGCTTTGTGCTGAATAAAAGATGAGGCTGACATTATATATATATATATATATATATATATATATATATATATATATATATATATATATATATATATATATATATATATATATATATATATATATATATATATATATATATATATATATATATATATATATATATATATATATATATATATATATATATATATATATATATATATATATATATATATATATATATATATATGTATATATATATATATATATATATATATATATATATATATATATATATATATATATATATATATATATATATATATATATATATATGTATATGTATATGTATATGTATATGTATATGTATATGTATATATATATATATATATATATGTATATATATATATATATATATATATATATATATATATATATATATATATATATATATATATATATATATATATATATATATATATATATATATATATATATATATATATATATATATATATATATATATATATATATATATATATATATATATATATATATATATATATATATATATATATATATATATATATATATATATATATATATATATATATATAATATTTTAACTTGTAATTTAAAACTTAACTTAATTTAACTTTAAGCCATGGACATATTTTTCGCACAGAACTCAACATAATTGGCGTAAATGAGTTATGTTTTTGGTAATTTCTCGTTATTTTCTTGATGGCCGTGGCGAGGAAGCAATTATAACACTTAAATGAATAATTTCTATATGAAGAAACCTTTTTTTTGTTTTAAATGGAATACACATTTAATGAGGCCTCTGCCTCAGTAATTAATATGCGTGTATGTTAATTAATAGGGCGCAGATTTGATTCTCGTAAATTTTGATAATGAAAATTGATCTGTAATTATTATTATTGTTTTTATTAAATTAAATGAATATATTTTTTTATAAAAGAATAGCTTGTTCACTTGCTCGGTCATAATAATGACAGTACAGTGAGACAGGTATACCATGGTAGTAGGTTCGATATCCGTTTTGAGCTCTAACTATAAATTAACTTTATATAGTCAATAATTGGCAGTAATGAGAATTCAATGGTGTGTTTATCTCACAGCTGTTATTTTTACACTTTGAATGCAGTTTCTATCCGTCACTATGAACTATTCCTATCCTAGATTTTTTTTAGCTTCACGCTTTATCCCGCACATGGCAGGGTAGGCAGAGGGAACTGCATGAACCATATGAACCTAGTTTTAAGACACTCCATTGCTTTTGGTCCCTGCTTTCTCGGTACCCACCTTCTGCCGTTTTCGAGGCATTGCGTGTTGAGTGGCGGAACTCAACGCCGCGCTTTGCCTAGTTGCCAGAGCGAAGAAACTGGAAGTAGAAAAATTCATCTTCCTCGAGTAATAATCGAACCCAGAAACCGTCGCGTTTACAGGCAGACGCTTACGCCTCTACGCCACAACGGTCCTCATATATCTCATAAAATATCATTAAAATAACTATTAACCTTTGTATAAATATTATATAATACTATAGTGTGTAATAGTATATTAGTATATAATCAAACAGAGCTCACTTGTCTGTATCTACAGTACACGTCGACCCTGGCTCATTTAGCGATCTTTAACTTGAGGCGACTTCCCACAACGCAGTATTGTTTAGCTTAAACGTTTATCTCTTGATTGAATTGTTAATTATGTTAAATATTATGCGCTTATTGACGCATGTAGTTGCTGGAATGTTTTATTGGTAATAATATGTAGTTATTCCCTCGAGCGGGAATCGAACATGTAACCTACTGTTTGATGATGATGAACCTATTGCGACTGGGTCCTGATGCGCTTTTTAGAAATAGTATAATATATTTTTCTGATTTTTGAAGTGTTAATCCATACCGAGAAGCCAGCCAGCCACCCACTAAGCCAGTGGTAAGAGCGCTTGAACGCGCTCAAGTGCAATGGGCGTGGATTTGAACCCCCCTGCATTAATTTTTCATCTGCTAGGTTTAGTGATAGTATAATATATTTTTTGATGCCTAACGCAACTTGAGGTAAATCGTCCCCCATTCTCCACAATTCGATATATGTAAATGTGTGTATGTTTGTGTTGAGTGGCGGAACTCAACTCCGCGAATATAAATAGCAAATACAACTGTCCCGTTAATAGTCGGTGGCTGTACATATTGTGCTACAGCGCCACGATGGCCTCAATAAGTAATATCGATATTTCCAAATATAATTTTTGACATACAAATAGTTTTTTAAGCCCAAAATCCAAGAGTCACGATTACAAGTGAATAAGAGCTGCCGTGAAATTTATTTCCCAATAGTCGAAGAAACGGCAAAATATGTGCCAATAACGATATTAAAAGGTGCCAGTTTTGCTAAAGACTTGATCACGAAAGCCCCATTTCCTCTTCTTCCATAATATCATTGTGAAGATTACGTTATATCGCATGAGAGAGACGAATTCCTTATATTGGACAAATATTTAATTTTAACAGTCTCAGATGCCATTTCTATTTTAATCAATTTCTCAGTATTCCCCACATTGGGTGAAGAATAATATTCAAAATTGTTTTTCTTTTTCTGGACTCAGAATAAATCGTCATGGTGGGTTTCACAATTTAATAACAATATAATGGTAAATAAAGTTGCTAGAACTCTTAGAATTAAAGCTGTCTAAAATTTGACACACACACGCGACGGTGAGAAAAAGCAAAGCGATATTTTAAGAATTTTGATGTAATGTAAGAACACATGGTTTGGTGGTCTGAGCGCTTTTACGGTTTACATGATCTACGGGTTGATCTGCTTTCAAATTTTGATATGTTTTCTTCAAGACTTACATACATAAAATTAGATGAGAGGCCGTCGTGATGCAGTGGTAGAGCGTCACGACTGTAGGTGCGATTCTTAGGGACTTAGTTATTTTATTTCGTCGCTTTGGTAAGAGGACAAAGACAATACGTAACATTTCATAATTGGCAAGAAACAGAGTGTCCCAACACTAACTTCCCTCTACCTCTCCGGTATACAGCGTGAAGCTTAAAAAAAGTAGTTGCAAACCGATACGAATGCGATCGTGATAGTTCCTACAGCCTTTGACAGATGGTTATCGTCGAAAAGAAAGTGATCTCCGACTCGCTCGTTGGATAATTGTTTTAGTAGTCGTGAATCTCGATTGTCACGCGTTGCGTTGAGGACGTCTATCGTCTATCTGCCCATTGTTCTGGTGCTACACTTTTATATTAACACCATTTTGTTTGATCTGATATGAGCAGCGGTATATATATATATATATATATATATATATATATATATATATATATATATATATATATATATATATATATATATATATATATATATATATATATATATATATATATATATATATATATATATATATATATATATAAATACAATGTTATAGTTTATTAAAAAGGTCTTTTTGAAGGAAAACAAATATCAACGCGCTACATCACGATATTCTCATTAATTCCACACTTCGATATATTTTATGTCTTTCAATTATTTTTTAATAAACCTATAAGCAATATTTAAAATAAGCAAAATATAATGTTTAAATGCAACTTTTAGTAATGCGAATGTATGTAATATTATTCAATAACATTTAATAAACAAATAAGAACCTGTGACTTTGTTTGCAATGTCAATATATATATATATATATATATATATATATATATATATATATATATATATATATATATATATATATATATAGACAGAAGCTTTTCCCATTTATAGTATTGTGAATATTTATTATTTATTTGCAGTATATTTCAGTGCGTAATGACCAGATGGGCAATAAAAAGTAAATTACCTACTAACTTATAAAATATGAGGAACAAGAATAGTTGTAAACGCACAATAGTAGAATCTGACTGGACAATCATCATTATATGTATATATGTATGTTTGCATATATGTATATTTTTAATACAAATCATGTTATATTTTAGTCACATAATTTATTTAAAGAAGTTTCTAAATCTTTCAATTCAATTTTTTCGATATTAAAATTAGATGTTATTGCTTTCTTTTAATAATTTAATTGTTTTATAATTTTCAATTTTTAGGCGTAGTAGTACTGTCAGTGAGTTGACCTACGAATGTAAAAAGAACACTTTATGTTAAGATTTTTGTTCAGCACGATATATGCCCAGATCCCTTAAATAATATAAAAGCCAAGAAAATATATACGAGTATCTTTGTCTTGTAGCAATCGGAAGCGAACTCGTTCCCACACAGACGAGCTCTGCAACTGCGTCAATGCAACTTTTTCATTCTATAATACAACTATTTTAAACATTTTACATAATAACGAAGCAAAGATTTTGTAATAAACATCGATTATATTTGACTACTGGTCGTTGACTCCGGTGAAAGTTGGCGCCACGCCGGCTGCGTCACCCCCGCCCTCGACCCAGTGCCCTAGGAACATCTTAAGAGAATTACAATGGCAATTGATAAGCGTTAGACGCTCACAGCTGGAACACTAGCTGATGTGCTTGTTATGTAAATTTCTTGTTGAATAAGGACGCGAGTTCGAATAACAAAGAGAAATATTAGAATTTTTATGAAGTTTGTGTAGAGTGTAAGTTTTTTTTTCCATGTCTTCACGCCTTATCCCGCATATAGCAGAGTAGGCAGAGGGAACCGCAGGAACCGTAGGAACCTAGTGTTGAGACACTCTGTTCGCCGCTTTCCGCCGTTTCGAGACATTGCCGCGTTTTGCCTAGTTGCCAGAGCGAAAAAAATGAAAATAGTTAAATCCATCTTCCTCGAGTGGGAATCGAACCCACAAAGCAGTCACATTTACAGGCAGATGTTACGCCTCTGCGTCTAAACGATTTACGCTTGAATTGGAGAAAATATTTGTTAATTTTAATATTAATTTGAATCAGTTTCGTAATTGCTATTCCTACTATTTACGGATAGCAAAAGATAAAAAAAAGAAAATTAACTGACGATTCCAAACTAACACTTAAGTAAAAGAAATAAAGAAACGCTTAAGCATTGATGTTACTCTAATATGGGCATTTCCACTGAGGCGTTGCTATTCTAAGAGGCAAAGGTGTTACCAGTAATTATACTGGCCTAGCCACTTTAGGCAAGGCGTAGATTGTCTTAGAAACTTACAGCCTCAGCTGCTATTTTCTTTAACCGCCTGTCACATGTTAAGATAACCTCAATATACAAAATTCCGTTAACACACAATAAATTTAAGCTTCCCACAATAAAGCATGGCCTTTCTATTTTAAAAGCAAACGCCCATTATACAGTGTCGGTACTACGTGAGAGGAGATGCGTAGAATTTTTCTAGGAATCTATTGTTTTGTGGCTTTAACATATTACTATATAATTTAACTAATTTAACATGTATGTATATTATCAGATAATATCGTTTTTTTTTTATATTTATTATCTATCTTAGGCTTATCTCTTATTAATAAGTAATAGGTAACTATAACAACTGTTGATGAGGAGCAGCGTCTGTGGGTTCGATTCTCACTCGGGAAAGATAGATTTTTCCATTTCCATATTCTTCGTTCTGGCAACTAGGTAAGCGTGGCGTTGAGTTCCGCCACTCAACACACAATGCTCCGAAAAGGCGGAAAGCAGGAAACGGAGTGTCTTAACACTAGGTTCCCACGGCTCCTGCGGTTCCTCTGCCTACCCTGCCATGTGCGAGATAACGCGTTAAGCTAAAAAACAAAATTCTTAAAGATTTTCCCATGTATACGAACTAAGTTACATTAAAAGTTACGACACACCGACCTACTAACACCATCCCGGAAACCTAACAAGATAAAGTAACTCGCCTCAAAACTATGATACTTGGGTAATCTTTAAGAATTTCGCCACACGAAAGTGTTGCCTCTTGAGCTCATCCCACGAAATGCCAGGTCGCGCGTGTCTTCCGCCCTACACTGGCCTGTGAATGCGATATTAAGATTATACGTGCCTACTGCCTACTGTCTGTTAAATGGTTGCTTGGTTTTTGTAATGTAGTACCGTTTGTTTTGAATTTTACTGTAATTTTGTTATTTGCTTAATTTATAGATGAGAAAATATATGTATGTATGTATGTATGTATGTATGTATGTATGTATGTATGTATGTATGTATGTATGTATGTATGTATGTATGTATGTATGTATGTATGTATGTATGTATGTATGTATGTATGTATGTATGTATGTATGTATGTATGTATGTATGTATGTATGTATGTATGTATGTATGTATGTATGTATGTATGTATGTATGTATGTATGTATGTATGTATGTATGTATGTATGTATGTATGTATGTATGTATGTATGTATGTATGTATGTATGTATGTATGTATGTATGTATGTATGTATGTATGTATGTATGTATGTATGTATGTATGTATGTATGTATGTATGTATGTATGTATGTATGTATGTATGTATGTATGTATGTATGTATGTATGTATGTATGTATGTATGTATGTATGTATGTATGTATGTATGTATGTATGTATGTATGTATGTATGTATGTATGTATGTATGTATGTATGTATGTATGTATGTATGTATGTATGTATGTATGTATGTATGTATGTATGTATGTATGTATGTATGTATATATATATATATATTATATATATATATATATATATATATATATATATATATATATATATATATATATATATATATATATATATATATATATATATATATATATATATATATATATATATATATATATATATATATATATATATATATATATATATATATATATATATATATATATATATATATATATATATATATATATATATATATATATATATATATATATATATATATATATATATATATATATATATATATATACATATAATATATGTTCGGTTATATTAGCTTCATCATAAATACATATTTATTCTAAAAAGATATATTACGTATATCATTTAAGATACTTTGGTAGAACCGAAACGTAAACGTAACCGAAACTAATTAAAATATTGGACTTTTTAAACTAGAAAAAAACAGATGAATTTGTTTAATACTTGTGCATGCTAATACTTGTCTAAGTCGACAAAATCTTTATGTATTGTATATAGTCCATTTACTTTAATATAGCTATCCAAAATAGCCTACAGGCTATATTAAGTTATGTTATTTTCTTCGGGCATATAGCATATGTCCCATGCGATAACATACAACAGTTACTTAAATCTACTTGGTAATTGAGAGCGAAAGCTATGGTTAAAAAGCCAATTGAATGTTCAGTCAAATTTCTTTTCTACAATATCTAATAATCTATATCTCGCATAAAAATTACCGTGACAAATGACACATAAGATGAGTGAGAAGGAAGAGAGGGCGAATTAAGAATATCTGTATCGATCTCGATTTGTCTGCCGCTGACAAGCGATCAGTCAATGCGTACACAATGGTGGGTGGGATTTAAATGCTATTCAATATGGGATATTTAAATTGGCATTGAAATAGGCTCGATAGTACTAGAGATTACGATTGACTGTGGATGTGGAGTTATTTGTGGGTGCGTAAGCTGTTTGTGTTGATGTTTTTTCTTAGCTTTCACGCGTTTTCATGCTCATAGCAGGGTTGGCAGAGGGAACCCCAGGAATCATGAGAAGCTAAAGTTAAAGCACTGTTCTCCGTTTTCCGTCTTTCCGTCTTTTCTAGGCCTGTTGGGTGGCGTAAACACTACGCTTTGCCTAGTTGCCAAAGCGTAGAAACTGGAAATAAAAAATTTGTTTTCCCCTAGTGGGAAACGAACCCACAAGCTGTTGCGTTTACAGACCGCCGCAGCGCTTCTGCCCCACGACGGCCCTATTTTTTTCAAGATTTCAATTCATATTTTGTATGTTTTCTTTATATTAACATATTTTAATATAAACTTTCAACTTAGGACAACTTTGTTTCAACTTATTAAAACTGTAATTGTCATAAGACACTGGGAAACGAACCTAAGACTCCCATAGAAGATGTTTAATCTAACTTAAAGTTACGTCATACACTACGTCATATTATAAAAATTGTTAAAAAATCACAAAAACCTTCGTAAAAGCCCTCTCACTTTCAATTGACCGTACTGAAGAATGCACTACCATTTCACCAACTCATTATCAACTCAACTAGCGTAGCTGTCCCGCTCGTTTATGCACTTTCACCTCTAGTTAAAAAGGGACAGGTAGATATAGGGTTGTCACCTGTAATTAATTATATATAAAAGTTGTATATATCTTTTTTTAGTTAGCACATACATGTATATTTTATCTTAGTTATGTAGGTACATGAAGGACCGTCGTGGCACAGAGGCGTCTGTCAGTAACGCGACGGTTATTGGGTTCGATTCCCAGTCGGGGGAGATGGATTTTTCTATTTCCATTTTCTTCGCTCTAAGCAAACTAGGCAAAGCGCAGCGTTGAGTTTCGCCACTCAACACGCAATGCCTCGAAAAAGGCGGAAAGCGGGGACGGAGTAAGCAGGGACTAAGTAACGGAGTGTCTTAACACTAGGTTCCTGCAGTTCCCTCTGCCTACCCTGCCATGTGCGGGATAAAGCGTGAAGCTAAAAAAAAATTAATGTCTATAAAAAAAAGAAAAAGTTGTAACCCTACCTGGCTTATCACCGATCGGCATTCAGCGGGTGTGCAAGATAGGTAGTTACTCTGTTATCACATAGGTGCAACGGTGCCTGCCCGGATTCGTGATTACTTTTACTTCATCTTAGGAAATCCAATACTTTCATTGACCGATGCAAGTGCATCTCGCGTACTATTTCCTAATCATTTATTGTTATAGCTTGATTCAGAAAGTTTATATGTTTTTGTTTTCGGAAACTTTGAACGTAATATGACCTTTTTGTTGGAAAATATTCTCATTTCCAGCACCTTACTTTTTGTAAATCTTTAATAAATTAATTAATAAAAAATAAATAGTAATAAGGAAATCGGGGACGGAGAGAACAGGGACTATGCAACGGAGTGTCTTAACACTAGGTTCCACGGTTCCTGCGGTTCCCTCTGTCTACCGTGCCATGTGCGGGATAAAGCGTGAAGCTATAAAATATATTTTTTCTCAGGTTTACCTTTAATAAAAAACTAACACTTTGCCACTATTTTTTTTATAAAAATAATAGAAATGTTACGTCAATACAAAATTTTGTCATATTTTGTAATATTAATGTCTATTTTTTCTTTTACAGGTAATTATTATAAACGAATAAATGAAAATCGCCACTTAATTATCGCCAGGTAATTTTATTTAATTTATTCATATTTATGATACTTTATTACCGTTCAAGCGAAGTTAGAGAAAGTGTTTTTTCTACGAATTAGTATGGAAGTCAAAGTTTACACATCTTGTGGGTGCAAATATTTATTATTTTTAGAGATTTATTGTTTTTATTCATTTTAGGATAGTTTTATTATTTAGAGCCCAGTCATTTCGTCAATTAAAACGATAAAATAAAGGACTGTCGTGGCGCAGAGGCGTAGCGTCTGCCTGTAAACGACGGTTTGTGGGTTCGATTCTCACTCGGGAAGGATGTCTTTATTTTCATTTTCTTCGCTCTGGTACCTAGGCAAAACACAACATTGAGTTTCCCTACTCAACGCTTCGAAAGACGATTCCCATGGTTCCTGCAGTTCCCTCAGCCTACCCTGGTATGAGCGGGAAGAAACGAAAGGCTGTTTATAATTTAATTTGTTAAATCGGTAACAAGTGAAAATTATGTTGTAACCGAAGTATCTTTTTCATATATAATAAATATTTAAATACTTTATCATAAATATTTATTTAATCAAAACTGAAGTGCGTAGGTACTTTTTATGTCTAATTTAAATGCAATTTTATATCATAATTCTCGTTCCTAGCTAGTGGTTATCTTGTGGGCGAAGTTAATTTGATGAAATTTGGGGGTCCCGTAACTGTCACGCTTTATAAGGAGCTCGCCATATATGGCGAGAGGTTGTAAGAATTTCAACATATTTTGTAATTATTTCAGTTTTATCGCTCGAGTAATGGTATTTATATATATATATATATATATATATATATATATATATATATATATATATATATATATATATATATATATATATATATATATATATATATATATATATATATATATATATATATATATATATATATATATATATATATATATATATATATATATATATATATATATATATATATATATATATATATATATATATATATATATATATATATATATATATATATATATATATATATATATATATATATATATATATATATATATATATATATATATATATATATATATATATATATATATATATATATATATATATATATATATATATATATATATATATATATATATATATATATATATATATATATATATATATATATATATATATATATATATATATATATATATATATATATATATATATATATATATATATATATATATATATATATATATATATATATATATATATATATATATATATATATATATATATATATATATATATATATATATATATATATATATATATATATATATATATATATACTTAGTCTTGCCATAAATATTGTTATAAAGAAAAGCACGATTTTTTTTTTATACGTAACATTTATTCCTTTCATAGTGAGTTAGTTTAATACATCAATATATAACTATTAAAAATATACAATGTTTATTCGAAGTGGTCCCCATTGGCTGCAATACAGTCTTTTAAACGTTGAGGCCAGTTATCAATAGCAGCACGAACTCTTTCTAGAGGAAAATTCTTCACTGCCAACCGAATGGATCGTTTTAGGGACTCCAAATTATCATGGCGTTTAGAGCAAGCCTTACTCTCTAAAACTGACCATAAATCATAATCCAATGGATTTAGGTCAGAACTTGACGACGGCCAGTTTTCAGTGCTGATAAAGTCCGGAACGTTAGTTTTCAACCAAGATTGGGTGGATCGAGCTCTATGACCCGGTGCCGAGTCTTGTTGAAAGCACCATTCTTTGTTATTGAACATGGTGTTAGTTAAAGACTTAACTACCGTCTCAAGAATGGTATTTTGATAAACTTGTGCCGACGTTTTCATACCTTTTTCACAAAAATATGGCTCAGTCACCCCTTCATAGCTAACACCCCACCAAACCATCACTGAAGTGGGATAATGCCCACGTTGTACTCTGTTTACTAATTGCGAAGCTTCTTTAGAGCTTCCAGCATAAATACGGTCATTTTGTTTATTAAAATACTGCTCAATTGTAAAAATTTTCTCATCCGTAAACAAAATTTTTTTGTGACCTCCCTTTGCGTACCGCTTAAGTAGTTGTTTGGATTTTACCACCCTATTCTTCTTTAAATTATCAGTTAAGAAGTGACCAGTACGTCTCTTATAGGCTGCAAGTCCTAAGTCATCTTTTAATATACGCGACATGGTTCTAGGAGCTATCTTCATCTCCCGAGATAAAATCTTTTGCTTACGGACAGGATTTCTTCGAATTCTTTCCCTAACTGCTTTAATCACCTTTTTCACACGAACAGTACGTGGACGGCCAGATCTTTTTCTGTCACAAACAGAGGAGGTATCATTGTACCTATCAATAGCCCGGTAAACAAACATTTGACTAATACCAAGCGGGTGGAGGGTTTTAAAAATTGCACTTTTCTCCATACCTACTTTATGTAAGGCAATCACAGCGATTCGGTTCTCTTTATCACCCCACTCCATTTTAATATAACAAAATATTTAACAATATAATGGCGCGAAAATAAGAAAACACATCAAGCAATCATATAAAAATGACAGATTCCAAATTCAAACGTAATATTTTCTTTTTTTGAATAGTAACAGTATTTATGGCCAGACTAAGTATATAGCTTAAACTATTTAAATCAAAATATGCCTTTATAAGGTATCAAATTTTTAATCTACATTTGTTTTCCTTCCTTAATGTACTTAATACTTTATTAGGTTAAAAATATTCTATTTTGCTATATTTTTTAACAATATATTTAAAAAAAAATTTTTAATGCTATCCACTAAAACCATATATATGTTATTTTTTTTATTTTGTTTTTAGAATGCTGTACAGTGTTACAGTATAACTACTAAACTTAGTTTAATTTTTGTATGAAGCGTAACATAGGCTATATAGCCTACTTAAATGATATCTGCGATCACACGTGCTTAAAGACAATTTGGTTTCATACTATGTGTTGTACCATTTCTAAACAATTTAACTAAATGATGGCGTTTCATAGCCCTATTAACTTTTATTAAACTGTTTTATATTGTAAATGGTCTATGCTTTTATCAAGTAACTTTCCAGTCTTTTTTTTCTGGGATGCTTTGAGATAAAAAAATATGCAAAAGTGAAGGAAAAATATATAAAAAAAGCCTTTTACCACAATCAACGTAATAATAAAGTTAATATAAAGTTTTAATCATTTTGTATTTAATGGGTGTAATATACATATATACATGAATTGTAATATATGTTATTTTCTTTCTCAAAAATTTCTACAAAACTCTCGGTCCGACACAACCCAAAATTACACATCGTATTTAGTACTTATTTTTCAATAACGTAAAAAAACTTTCATTTTATAAATCGCGAAATTCGTCTCGGTAAAACCAAACCTTATCATTATCGACCCTTCAAAATCTCGATTATTATCGATAAATTTTGATTCGTTTACGATTATATACTATATTGGCAGTCACTATACAGCTATATATATAGTGTTGTTTAATTAAAATGTACATACAAGAATATATTGCAACGTAGTTGTATGTTGTTGTTGTATGGCTTGATTGAATGCAATAGTTCGGCATTCAAAAGCATCTGAAAAAAGCTTGCTTTATTTTTTTTGTTTCTTTAAAAGTGTTGGAGATGTACGTGTATGATATGTCACGATACTACGAGGTACTAAGTTCTGTACTCTACTGGCTGTATGAATTTTTTGTATTGTAATTATGATGTTTTATACTTAACGCTTGTATCAAGGTAGACAGAAGAAACCTAGTGTTAAGACATTCCGTTCAACGTTTAGCAGCTTTTGAGTCGCATCTTAGAGTGTCGAAGAAAATGAAATTGTGTAATACAAGTGCATATAAGTGTTAATATAACTACTTTAAAGCTATATATAGTAGGGTTTAATTAAAATATACAAGAATATGTTGTATGATAATAGCTTAATATCCTAAACAGTTTTGGTCATGGCCTATTAAAGAGACCAGATACGTAACATGTAATATTAAAATAATAGTACATCTGCGCAACTTTGCCAGTAATAAAGGTAGAGTTAGATTGTGTAAATAAATAAATATTTCATATATATTTTTGACTTAAAGCTTTATCCCGTTCACAGCAGGGTGGGCAGAAGGAACTGCAAAAGCTGTATGAACCTAGTATTAAGACACTTAGTTATCTGCGTTCCGCCTTTTTTGAGCGGTTGCGTGTTGAGTGGCGAAACTCAACGCCGAGCTGTCCTAGTTGCTAGAGCTAAGAAAATCGAAAATGGAAATGAATTTTTTGATGTATATACAATGTCAAGAAATCTAACCTTCAACCACTGTATAGCTATTTCTTCAATGCATTTATGTACTACATAAGTTTAACGCACGTATCTCAGGAACGTGAACCTGATCAAATTTAAAAATGATTTTTGTCTTGAATAGTCTTTTTTTCGCAGAAAGCTAAGCTAAGGCTATATTAGGTTACTCGTTTCAACACCTTTATCCAACTGTAACAGGAGTTTTCACTTCCAGGAGCTAGGAGTACAGGGCCTTGTACTTCTATAATGTGTCTAATGCCTTGATGTAAAAGATAATCGTATAGTACGTAGTAGTGCCGCATTGTTGCTTTTCTCTACATGCCAATCTCAATGTTGGTTATTGAGGAGTACTAAAGATTAACTGAAAAGCACTTACTCTCGAGATTCCTAATAAACTCACTGCCTTTATTCTCTTCAATGATCGATGAAGAGGTCCTTTGGCGTGTATAAGAAATATTTTAAACGACTATTATTAGACCCCTTTGATGGTTATCGATTACAAACGATGCTTTGTCGGTGCCTTGCTGTAAGAAAATCTGAAGAATGTAAGCTTGATTTAAATAATATGTACTTCATTAATAATAGGTTAACGTATTTTAATGGGTGAATGAAGTTGTTGAGCAGTTCTTTTATGCTATTATGTCGATTCGAATGCGAGCTGAGGTATGCTTTCGTTTGAAGAAAGAGTTGTCCAACCTAAAATTCTGCAATTTGTTTTAATGGAACGAAAAATATTTTAAACAAGCGGAAACTAAATATATTTGTTCTCGTTTTGATAAAGATATTCCAAAATGTTAAACGGTTTGTCACAAAACTTAATAACTCTGACTTTACTTTAGAGACCATTCAGATAAAAAAAATTTCCTCAATACTTTTTAACTCGAGTTTTCGAGAAATTGCATAATGAGTGACGAAACTTAACGCCACGTTTGAAACACATTACTTTTTTAATAATTCATAAATCATTGAATATTTCAATAACAACTAAATATATGACACCATCAATAACTTTCGATCAAGTGAAATTGCATACAAGAAAATAATTTCCCATGCAACGCGTAATGACTATAGAACTTTCGCTACGTTAGATGAATAATGGTTCAAATTATTGTACGTTTATGTACAAGGCATATATTGTGAGGCTGTAAATCTGAGATAAATGCATGCTAACAATTGTTATTTTGTTTATGGGAAAATTCAATTTTACCATTTTACTATGCAGAAGTAATTTTTATAGTAACAAGTTCAATTCCAAATGTAAGAGTATTTTATTATATTTTTATTTTCTTAATATATCGCCAATTTTCCACCTTATTAGAAACAGTGTATAATCTAATTTCACGTATTGTGAATTAACATATATACTATACATTTAGAAAATAGAAAGATTTGATTATTTAAAAAAAATGCTTCAAACCACCATATGTTTCGAGTGCATTCCGACAGAGATTCTATGTAATTGCATTATCATTTTGACAATTACTACAGAACAATATTTAAGAGCAATACTTTCCAATACAGATCGTTGCTTCCCAGCAACAGCCCCGTTTCGTAATTGCATTGATATAGCCTTTATCATCTAAAACTACCCTCTTTTACAAGACATTCCTATCCATATTGGAAATCATTCATGTTGGATTCATGACCGTCGTGGCGCAGAGGCGTAAGCGTCTGCCTGTTAACGCGATGGTTTGAGGGTTCGATTCCCACTCGGGGAAGATGGACTTTTCTATTTCCATTTTCTCCGCTCTGGCAACTAGGCAAAGCGCGGCGTTGAGTTCCGCCGCTCAACACGCAATGCCTCGAAAATGGCGGAAAGCGAGGTCGGAGAAAGCAGGGACTAAGCAATGGAGTGTCTTAACACTAGGTTCATAAGGTCCCTGCAGTTCCCTCTGCCTACCCTGCAATATGCGGGATGAAGCGTGAAGCTATAAAAAAAATCATGTTGGATATGCTGATATGCGGATATGTGGGTTATAAGATGAATTGATTTTTTTTTAATTTTCTTTTGGTAGGGGAGATAGTAAATCCAAATCCTAAAATCCTTTATCTATTTTGTCCCAAATCTGTTTTAAAGCTGAAGTGTTTTAATACCATGGCCATTTGGAGGTGACATGTGTCATACACAACCCGCAGGAAAAAGCTCCTAAAAAAGCTCTCATATTATAGATTATATAGGACTTATACTGTTAAGTGTTCATTCAGGCATATAAATAAAAATTAGCTAACTACTCATAAAAACATTTACACAACTATGCCTCCGAACAAACCCGCACTTGTTATCTGGAGCGAGGTGAAAACATTAATTAATTATCGATCTATTTTGATTCGTACAAAACAAATGTAATTTACGTCAACTTTCGCTTCTATTCAACGGTAATAGCGCTCAGTGTCGCAACTCTATATAAAGCGTGGGACATTTTACTTTACAATCGATTTCATGTGATTATTAATATTTCATCGATAGAATTGAATCGATGTTTGACAAAAAATGAATTTATGATTCTCTAATGTATAGGTGTTGTTATGAATTATTTATTTCGTTTACATGGCTTTTTGATGTATGTGTGTCTGATTTGTGTGGTGGTTTCATTTTCTTTGACAATATTCAAAAAAATCTTTTGTATATCAAATTTATCCTTCAAAAAGTTAACTTCTTATATTTTCTTGTTAACACGTTCGTAACTCAAATTTACACTTTTTAACTCAAAATTATTTTTTCTATTATCTAAACTTATTCATATGTAAAATATAGAAATGTAAGTTATCAATTATGGTTTATGTTTTGAAATTAAATATTTAAAACTTTGTTTTTTAAAGAAGTTGCCATTCCCAAGAAAATTTGAAATATTTACAGTCATATATATTATAATTAAAATATAAGCATGTACTATTATATCATTTGCATTATCCTCTTGCCTCAACCTGTCATTAACCTCTTCGTACCTGCCCTCTTGCTCTTTACATGATCTTCTTCAGCATCGTCGACATTGTGCACTCGAAGTTAAACCGAGGTCTCTACATACCACTCTTAGCACAGATTCTTGCTGTATATATCTTTTTTAATATTCTTTACCTCACATATAGTTCAAGTAGTTTTTAATATATTTAATTTAATTTTTGATGAATTTACCTCACATATTCTCTCAACGAACTCGAAAGTAGTTTTTAATAAACTTGACGAACGTATACAGAATACAAAATTATTTCAATAAGTACCTAGAAGTTATCTAGAATGCAGTTTATACCGCTAGATATAAACCCACAGATAAAATGAATTATATATGCAGTATTTCATAATTATGAAATTAAATTATACATATATTTGACATACCGTGGCCTTTACTTTAAGGTCGAATGCTCAAAGGCTGTCCCTGTATGATTAAAGCAAAGAAATTAAAATCAAGGCGACTTGATCACTGTTATTTAATTTTTGTTCGTACTTGTTGCATATATATATATATATATATATATATATATATATATATATATACATATATATATATATATATATATATATATATATATATATATATATATATATATATATATATATATATATATATATATATATATATATGTATATATATACCAAGCAATTATGAGAAATCATTTTATAAATTTCCTTTCTACGTTCCTTCTGATACCCAGTCAGTTAGTAGTACCCGTCAGGTAGTTGAAACTCAGTTTTATTAAATCATTTTAACTTGCAAAGTCCACTTTCTACTATGCCAATTTGCTGAACATCGCCAAATAACTATTCTCTGCAAAGCCAAGGATCGCTCTCCAGCCATGCAACATATATTATCAAATAACGTGCTGTTGTCCATACGAGGGCAGCCGCGGGGTGTTTTAGTTATATATAATTTGTTTTTACGAATTACCGTGACCGTACAATAAAGCGAATTTTATATTAAAAATTTTAATAATTTTTTTGAAAATTTCATAGTTTTATTTAAAAATAACAAAAATATATTGGAATAAATAAAATTAAATAAAATTAATACAAATTTCCAAAGGTTATATTTTTAAAAAACAAAATACTTTATCGCAGAATTACTTCATTTGTAAGTCATATAGTCTCGTTATCGATTGTAAATCTATATATATATATATTATAAATCGATATCAAATGTTAGATTAATTGAATGCTATGTTACGTTTCGTATTTATAATTATTCATGAGTCCCTTTAGCCGGCTCTATTCCATATAAGTCGATGTACTTTTTACACTCACGTATGTAGGCCTGAAGCAATTAACATTATTGTTTTGGTAAAACAAACCTGCAATGTACGTGGTTCGGTACCAAATATGTACGTACAGTTTTTTGTACGTTAGATTTCTTGAAAGGCAAGGGCATTTGTTGTACCGTAAATTGTAATTAGGCGATGTGATTGTTGATTTTTTGCCCGCCTTAGATTGTAAAGGTTAGTCGTATTAATTTGAATTGAGTTAAATGTTTTTATGTTTCTGTTTGATATATATATATATATATATATATATATATATATATATATATATATATATATATATATATATATATATATATATATATATATATATATATATATATATATATATACATAAATATACAAAAGACTATATATATAAAATTGTTTTAAAGTTTCAATAACTTAGTGTAAACATTTCAAAATGCAAGTTCCTAGCTTAGGCCCCTAGCTTAGTACACGAGCGTGTCGATGGAGATAATGAGTAGAACAATGCAAAGTCGGACAAATTTACTTAATTAGACTATTTAGTGCGACCGCGCCCTAATTCGATTAGGTCCACTACATCACGTTAAACGCCTGTAATCGTTATCTGTTCGAACATTCCTTTGTCACACCACTGTAATATAAAACGGATAGAAAGTTAGAATGTAATTAAAGTTGTTGGTATATATATATATATATATATATATATATATATATATATATATATATATATATATATATATATATATATATATATATATATATATATATATATATATATATATATATATATATATATATATATATATATATATATATATATATATATATATATATATATATATATATATATATATATATATATATATATATATATATATATCTCAAATTAACTTGTCATTGAATTTCATAACAGTATATATTTCTTTTCAGCAGCTCGCTCTATTTATATGAACAAAAAGAACATAGTGTTCAGTCACTTTATTTCCCAATTCCCTAGATTCTTTCGATTCATTCATCCATTGTCCTAGTGATAAGCAATCGTCGCTTTTATTTCGTTGCTCTTCCTTAGCTAATAATTACTAAGTGGAAAGCGAAAAGTAAAGAAAAAAGTGACCAGTTTCTCTACCTACGTAATTCGTACCTAATATGACCGATACGTGGATATAAAAAAGGGAAAGTGACACCTGATTTTAGAATTGTCATCATAATACTTTCAAGTTGTATCGAGTTGCAACAACACCCAGCATTTTGATGGATAGACGATGTTTTATCGCTGATGATGTCTTCAGTGTCGTGCCAACACCGACTCTGCCAGTTTCCGCACCCTCAGGCTACACTTTCACTGTTAGACCAAAGAATTCCTAGACAGGCCCAATAAATTAGATATAAAACAACGATTTTATAAAAGATAACTTGTTATCATATAAAAATCTAATGGGAGACGTTTTTGATTTATTCTAGACGAGGAGGCTGTAGACTTTCGAATGTAGCCTATTTTTATGACTGTTTGAAGAAAAAGAACAGTTTTTCTATCCATTTGAGATTTTAATAGAATATTTTGTGTGACATTTTTTATCGTTACTCCAATTGTCTGATTTTTATCTCCATCAATATGTATTTGGTGGCAACGAATTACTTAGTTTTTTTTTAACTGGACCTCGTTTGACCTTTGAGAACACAGTGGTGCAGTGGATAACGTAAATTGCATGAAAATTCGCAAAAGACATGCTCTCTGGTAACACCGCTAGTACCGCTGTACCAACTCAATCTACCCGGTACCATGAGCTCTACTTTATACTGTACTAAAAATATATGTGATATACACACCAAAATGCGCAATTTTCATATTTTAAAACTTTATTTAAAATAATAAGTAATACATCTGTCTGTGTTCATTATGTAGTCTATATATCATAATGGTTAACCAGAAATTATTGCTCTTAACTTAGCTATCTAGCCCGAGGTTCTACTTGACCTAGTGTCGTATAGCGAAATGGCAGCATCTCTAATGAATGAATTATCATATGTAAATTTTTCCAACCGCACCTAGAATATAGTAACTACTGACAACTTATGAAATATGTTACACAAAGCTTAAAATTATGAAAGATTTAAACACGATGGTTTTGAGTTTGAATCCCATTAAATACGTAAATGGAGAGTCATATATATCCACTTTATGACAAACCAAAAGTAATTTCTTTAGTATATAATATCAAATTTTAAATAAATATTTGTATAATCAATAAAGAAATAAAATAAACAATTTATTAAAAGAAATAAAAAGCAATATATAGTGCAAATAATCTAATAGAAGTTTATGTTCCACCATTTATTTAACAATAACTCATTACTTGTAGCAATTCAACCACCAAGTACGCCACTTACACGGCAATTATCTCCTAAGATTCATTTCTTACAATTGCGTGCTTACCATCGACAGCGGTAATTAAAGCACGGTTAAAGTCTTGCCAGCCTTTTTAAGTTGAAATAAATTATATACCAATCTAGTTAATAATATTTTACGCTAGAAACACTATTGAATATTTTATTGCGGTCTGCCGGTTCGCAATTTACTATCAAGTTCAACGCATCTCTATTACGTGAATGCTTTATTGATTTTGTGTTGTAAAAAAAATTACTTATTCCATCTAGCTTCTGCTTTTGTTGTTTTGGTTTTAGATATTGCTTATCTGTATCTTACATACGTTTCGCTTTGGTTTTAAATCAACTGTGAAACTGACTATAACATAACTGTCATTTCGACATTGACAATTTAATATGACTACGATTTTTTGATATATTTTCATTATTTTTGGTAAATATTTTATTTTTTATTTGATAAACTTTGTTTAAAGATCAGTCAAGATGTCCTCAGAATCTTCAGTAGAAGAGGTAAAAATAGATGTTGTATATGAGGCTGTTGTTGAGGAAAGCTCTGAAGAGCCTCCTATGGAGGAATGGTCTTCTCTAATAATAGAAGCTCCAGAGGAAAATGAAAAACGCCTTTTGTTCGAACAAGGCTTGTACAGCCCAGGAAGTGGTGAAATATGCCTCAAATATTTGGCTATGTCAGCGAGTTCAGTGTTCAGACATCCTTACTATGACTATCCAGCTGTTTTGGATCCTGGCATTAAACCAGCGCTATTAGAGCCAGAACCGGTCATACTTTACCCGGAAGACGGGCAAGATCTATATATGCATTTGTGTCATGAAATGAATCAATGTCCAGTTAAAACGTTTCATCGAAGCTTGCTAACCGATTCAATAGATTTAAAATATTACTGCGTTAATCCTTTTGGAATACGAGCAATGGCGTCAGCGCTACAATACAATAAAACTGTCAAAAGTTTCAATTTAACTGATAATTACTTAAACGATGATGCTTGCTTTCACTTGGGCGAAATGCTTATAAGTTACAATTGTTTAGAAGAATTAAATTTATCAGGATGTAAAATTGGTCCATCAGGTGCCAAACAACTGTTTGCAGGACTACATCTTAATAGAGGTCTAAAAGTTTTAATTCTTGATAAAAATGAGCTATTAGATGATGGCTTGGAGCATTTAGCAGCTAAGATTATTCGCGGCCTAGACATTCATCAAATATCTCTCAGTTATAACAACATTACCGGTAAAGCAGCAAATGTATTAGCTGAAGCTCTAGAAACATATAATAATTTCACACATATCAATCTTTCATGGAACAAACTATTTTCTCCCATATCTGGAACTGCTAATTTATTTACACGTTTATCAGAAAACAAAGTGTTACAAGAGGTAGACTTATCGTGGAATTCGCTTAGTGGCCCCCGTATTGGAACAACATTAGGTCTTTTATTTAAAGCTCCTAATTTACGTAGGTTGGATATTAGTAATAATAGACTAGCAGGCGATGCTATTTTAAACTTAATTAAACATCTAGCTAAAGCAAAAAAACTTATAACACTAAACTTATCGTATAATCCCATGACGCCTACTGACGCACTGAAAGTTCTTGATAAAATGAAACTTAACACTGTTAAAGTTCAAAATGTTATAATGGACAATGTGTTCGTCACTGGTGAATTCCTTAGAGTTTTAGATCAAGTTAAAAGTATGAAGTCAAGAAAAAATACCGTAATTACGTATGGAGGGGTAGTTGGTGGATACACGATCAAGGGGCCAGATATGAGGGATTTAGTGCTAAATAGAGTTGAATATTTAAGTATGAAAGGAAAAAAGAAAATTGATGTTGCTTTAATAGTGCTACAAATGGAGAAAGACAAAATTGATATATTGCCTGCAAAAGCTTTTGCTGATGCACTGCGTGTAGCGGGGGCTCCTTTAGACAGCGATCTCGTGGATGAAATTGTAAATGCCTTTTCTGCATCAAAAGGTGCAAAAGAAAAGACTATCAGTGTTGCAGCCCTTGTTGATTTTATCCATCGAAAATGGCCTGATCGTAAATTGCCCCCCACCCCTCCTCCAGAACCGGAACCTGAACCCGTTCCTGAGGTAGTACCAGAGACTAAAAAACAGAAAGGGAAAAAGAAAAAATAGAATATTATTATATTTTTTATATAATATTTTTTTTATCTCGTAACTTATTTATGATTTTGTAATAATTAATATATTTTGTTATCTAATATTTTTGTTATCCCTATTATGAATACATATTGTTACAATAAAAGCTTTAAAATGTATTTGTTTTAATGTTTACTTCGCGATCAGGCCAGATTTATACTAGCTCATATAAAAAGTCAACTCTGTTAACTTATGGGTGTAGTAGCGGAAGAGAGGACGTACAAGAAGTAGGAAGTTATTTTTTAGCTACACGCCATATCCCACACGTTGTATAGAAGATCTGATGTAGCTAAACGCCGCGCTTTGTATTATTAACACATCGAATTAGTTCTCCCCACATAAAAATGGAAGCCAAAACCACGCCTTCACAGTCACACTGTGCCGCTACGCTTCTATAGTCTCAAAATAATCTATATTAAATTACAATATATTGTTACTGTAGGAAACAGTAACACTATATTGTAATTTATTATACAAATAATCTTCCCATTTGAAAAGGCTCCCACGGTAAATTTACGTCGTGGGGTTGAGTTGTTCAATTTTAGAGATGTTAGTGTGACTTGTTGGCAAAAATTAAAGCTGGGCCCATGATGTATACTGGTATCACAATATTTCATAGCATAAATTCTAGCTTTATAACTTCATGCATGTAGTAGGGTGCTCAAAAGATACGACCCCCCGTTCTCTGCTTTCCTTTCTTTTTTCGAAAAATTGTATACTAAGAACTAGAAATCATCGCCGCGCTTGGCTTTGTCAGTGAACATAGATATTCGTTTCCCCCGATTGGCAATCGAACCTATAAACGTCGCGTTTACAATCACACACTGTGGTGCTGTGTCATGAGGCTCTTAAGTATTTTTAATATAATATTTTATGAAATATGGAGCTATACATATATATTGTCTTTTTTCCTCGCGTATGTTAAAAGCGTATATTGACTTTCTCAATTAAAATATTTGAAATTAAAACACCCATTTATGACTAACATTACATACAAATGTTATAATTTCTTAAAATTTACAACAATCACATAAATTTCTATACAATACAATAAAAACATTTCGAGTTCTCGTAAATCAGGATGGCTGCGATGTAGGTACCTGGAGGTGCGCGAGGTACGCGAGGTGGACGAGCGGTGGCGTGCGTCACGCAACAGTTGTATACCTTATTATTATTTATTACACTCAAATCCCGCCTAGATAATATCCTAAACGGAATACCAAACATGAAGTAACTGTTTTGTAAGAGATTAAACGTTTTCAAGTTATTTTGATGGCATTTATCATGGAAATTGGTTTTTTAGTGCTTTTTTTATTTTTTTCTCATGTTAGAATTTAGATGGATTAGATTACAGTGGCTCTGATTTCTATATTTATATATTTTGACGTGACAACGTCTTAAATTAGGTTGTGCGGCTCGGAGTCAAATATGAAAATGGTAACGTAACGATGTGTCAACTGTCACCGAACTATGATCGGTCCGCCGCGCGTATCACTTGACACATGTACAATGTTTTAGTAAACAAAATATATTTTCTATAGTTAAAATTTGTGCAATTTATACTATAATTATTATTCATATCAATAAATATTCTACCGAGAAAAAGACGTTGTCACATAAAATTTTCGCCCGTAAAACCCACTTTACAGGCAACCATTTTTTTTACTGGATGACAGATTTTATTATTTTGTGTAATTGAAGAAGAATTTGGAGGGTTATATAGTCACGAAAGTGGTTGTGTTATCACAAAACTTCTTGTGCATCGAACATTTAGCCGTAAATGAGGGAGTACTTTAAGGCTGTGTTCTGTCTCCTACTCATAAATATCTTTACGCAGCTGAGGAAACCTCGTCGTCTCAACACTATTGAGACGTTGCCTATTTTTCGGTCTATAAAGTTTGAGGACGTTGTTTCTACTTATGTATAAATTTATTTAAGCATTAATCATTTTAAAATATATTTTATTGTTTCAGGTATCTATCCAAATATAATACAAGAAAATCAACGAGTTTTCTCGTTGTAAGTAGTTTGATCGATACACGTTGGTATTGTGGATCTGGATAGGAGCTGAATGAAGTTAAAAATAATAATAATATTTTACACAAAATCATTTGCAACAAGCAACATTAAATTAAGTCAAAAAATATTTACCACCGAATTAACTTTTTTCAGTAATAAAGTAGTTAATTATTTCAGCGTTAATATTAATTTAATATAAATATGTTATTTTTTTTCTTTTTAGCTTCACGCTTTTATCCCGCACATAGCAGGGTAGGCAGATGGAACTGCAGAAACTATATGAACCTAGTGTTAAGACACTTCGTTGCTTAGTCCCTGTTTTCTCCGTCTCCACTTTTAACTCAACACCGCGCTTTCCCTAGTTTTCCAGAGCGAAGAAAATGGAAATAGAAAAATCCATCTTCTCCGACTGGGGATCGAACCCAGAAATGGTCGCGTTACAAGCACACGTTGCGCCTCTGCGCCACGACGGAAGAATGTTATTAGGCATATGAATCTAAGTAATTAGGTTTATATGCCTAACGACATTCTCCCTTTGCAAAATATTTCTAAACAGTTTTATGCTAGATATATAGCTAGGTCTTATCTATATATATCTCTATAATATAGGCTTTATCGTGTATTTCCAGTTCATTTTTATTCCACCACACATCATGATACAACAACGAAAGTTCATATGCAAATTGAAAGTCCGTCCGTCTGTTTGCTTTAATGTGCCGACGGTCAATAGAAAGTTAGCGAGTAGCGTCGCGTGGGCACCATTATTAAGAATTCGGAACTCGTCGCATCTTCGCGTTACAACACTACTTTTACTTTCCTATTAATTTACCTAACAGTTGTATGTGAAGAGTTGTAGACTTCTTCGTTTGGACTGTGATACGGGAATGTTATTGTATACCGTTTGTTAGGATATTTTAAAAGAAATCTTATACTTTTCTGTATATTCTTCGATTAATTAAAATCTTTAAAAGAAACCTCGTAACTGGTAAGTCCTGCAGGAAATTCAGCTCATTTGAGTCTCCGTTATTTAGGAGGTTTTTTATTTTAATAATTGTATTTAATACTTTGGCCAAAATATAAAATATATATGAAATTTCTACTATAAGATTTGAATACGTGATTGATGAGACAGTAGAGTGATAAAGAATACCTGCTGAGCGAAGATTTTTAAAGAATAAGTAGATACGTATGTATTTTTATGAACTTAAAAGAAATAAACTTAAATAAAGTCATGCGAATGCCATAAAAGTTTATGATATACCTTCATTATAAAATGAAAAACTGAAATTTCGATTATACTTCAATACATTTCGGACATGCACCCGTAAAATTATGACTCGAAATCGAAACTACGCTTGCATTTTCAAATAAAAAGAAAGCAAAAATATATGGTTTTAAACGTTTGCAATAAAACGATGATCGGTTATCAGATTGTTTAATACAGACTGTGTATGTATGAAGGAACATTATTTAATACTTAGCATTCTCTTTTGTCAAATAGTTTATTCTAATTAACAGCCTGGGAGTAACAAAATCTTCCAAGAGTGGTAAAGACATAAATAAATTGTTGCAAGAGAATTTTGACGTACCTTGATGAATACGTATCGTTTAGTGATTAGGGTGCTTCGACCGTAAGGAAGGGCTTAGGTGCAACTTCAAATCCGGCTAGTTACATATTTTATAAGTTTTTTTTTCACATTTATTTATAGTAGATAATAATTTAAATGATTTTTTTAAATTACCCCAATGGAATTCCAATTGGAATCGAAAGTTTACTAAATAGGTAATTAGTATTAACTATTAAACATGTATATAACAATAAAATACGATATTGTTACTTACAATTTATGAACTATAACAAAATTAATTAAAATAAAAGAGATCGTAAAAATATAGGTGATATTTTAAAATTATTATCTATATACATACTTAGCTTTTAACCAATTGTAGAACAGTCTGTAAAGGGTAATTTGCCTTATAGTTCTTAAAGTGTAAACGACACTTCTACATATTTGTATATGTATATATCCATACTCTCTCAATTTGTCGCTCAAGGCAATACGCATTCGAAACGTAAATTACAACGAAAGCGAAACGCGCCAAAATGCTAATAAATGCAAGCGCCTACGCAATGGGTGTGGAATGTTTTGGGAGTATCTATTCACGAGTCATCATTGAGTGATTTAATGACACTTGTTCTTGTAAAGTCAAAAGTCAAATGTATTTTTAGATTCACGCAGTTTCCCGCATAACAAAAGTTAGCTTTGCGCGTATTCGAAATAGTTTAATTTAAATGGCGGAACATAACACCGCGCTTTTGTTTTTACAAAATGGAAGTAATAAGCCAATACCCTGAAAAGAACCCAATCCACAACTCACCTTTGCCGTTACATGGCTTCCTCTGCACCATAATGGTCATAATTACTTCAGTTTAACATTTACAAATACTAAACCAATTCTACGTTTTTCAACCAATTTTCAATACATTGTGAATCCAATGGCGGAATTTAACGGTGCACCGCAGTAAGAAAATTAAAATAATTGAAATACATAATGAGTAATCATAATATTCAATTTCAATTTTAAATTTATTAAAGATTCAATCGAACCTGCGCTACATTCTTAACTTAATTATGTAAGTACGTGGGTAAGACAGATTTTCACCATTTTAAGGCCTTGTAATAATAGACACTTCTATGGGCATAAATTATTTTCCGAGGTAACTAGCTATTCATTTATGCAATGGAAATTAGCGAGTCAATGTTAAAAGTAAAAGTTTCGGTTGTATACGGACATATGGACCTATACTAGCTCTACAGACTGTATTTGTTGATGAGGAAAACAATATTTTTTTTATTTATGAACTAAACAAACCTAATTGTATTTATTTTTCACTAAGGATTTGTTTTCTAGGCAGCGTTTCTCTTTTCTCTTCTCTCTTGGCATTTCGAGTTAAAGGGGAAACTTAGCACCTTCCTTTGTTTCTTCAGATCAATACGAATATAAATATACAGATTTAGTGCAATATCTTTACAAATTAACAGAATATTATATGTAAAGGAAAAAGAGGCACAGCATATGCGCAGAGGCACAGCATATGCGCAGAGGCACAGCATATGCGCAGACGCACAGCATATGCTTTTAAACGCGACGACGTGGATCTGATTCTCAATCAGGGGAAATATAGATTTTAATTTTTTCACCCAGATAACAAGCCAAAACGCAGCGTGTCAATTCCGAAACCAAAACCAAAGGAACGGAAACCAAAGCATCTTAATTCTATGTTCCTTCTGCCTACAGTTCCTCTGCCTACCCTACCTATTATATATTTGCGAGGTATAGTATAAAAATCTCAAAGAATATTGAAATAAGTAACATTATTGACATATTATTTATTAGCATTACACGTCGCACAGTTGATGTACTCGTACAGTATGGCAATTGACTAATGTACCGAGATATTTCACGACGAATACCATCGATCACGTAACATAGAGGTCAAGGTATGGTTGCGCACTAAAATTGGCTTAGTAAATGTTTTATACAGGTGTGTATTGTTGTTTTAAATTGAAACGAGGTGTAGCCCGTAAATATCATTTATGTGGACTGTAAAACGAAAAATACTGATATTTCTTCTCTATGTTGAAGTTTTGAGGAATATTAGTAGGCCCATAGTTACCCTAGTTCATGCTTTAAATGCCAAATTTCAAGCTTCTATGGAACTTCATTTGGATTATACATATTTTTCACTAAGGATTTATTTTCTATGTAGATATTTTAAACACTGTATTTTGAGTGGAAGAGAACGCGGCACTTTGTCTATTTGACATAAAATGAGTGAAATTCCTCACCCCAGCGTGAGATTGAAATCTACGATGCCAGAGCGATGAAAAAGAAAATAAAAAATCCATCTCACCCGAGTGGGAACCGAACCCACAATCGTCGTGTTTACAGGCAGACCCTCGCCTGTGCCTCGACAACCTTAACTTAGTTAGTTAGTTTTAAATGAAATAAGTAAAAATGAACATACGTCTCTACAATAAGAGAAGTTTTAAATTTCACCTTCATGCAATAATTTCCTTTTAATTTACAACGCACATAAACTATATCAGTGTTAAATGTTTGCACTTATCGACAGGTGTATTTCGCTTCGGGCTATCATAAAACTTTCCAGCGAAGATCGTAGCAACAAGAAGTAGTAGTTTTCAAATCTCAAGACTGAAATATGTATATATTAGCGATAAGGATATTCTTAGTTCCTTTATTTTATTTATAAATATCATACATAGTGTATATATGCTACATATATAGTGTATTTGTGCAATATATGCTTTGTTATTTAGGGTCTGGTTATTTTAGGTTCAATCCTCGTTCCTATGTAGTCAAGATACATGCACGTGGTTTATTGATATTAGTTTTTCTTTACTTTTTATGTCAATTTAAAACGTTAAATTTCTCCCCCAATACGCACACGTCTTGAATTCGGAAAAAGTGGCGTATAGTGTCTTAACGCTAGGCTCTATTTGTTTACACTGTTAATGCAGGATAGTGTGTGTAAGTAGTAAATTATAATATATTTTCATTATAAATTACATATATTAGTATATAAACTTTGCCATCGATTGCTGCACATATTTTCGAGCTTATGATCAAACTATACCCCTGTAAAGATCCAACAATCTCATATCTAGGGATATACCTCTGGATATAAGAAAAGGAACTAAAGCCTGCGTCAAGATTCAAAAACTAAAACCAATAAAGCCAATCAACATAATTCATTTCAACAAGCTACATTCACATTATACGCTGTTTCTAGTTTCTGTTAAACATTCATAAAGTATTCATAAATGATTGTAATCAGAAAAACACGTAAGGAAAACTACTCTACATCGTAAATGTTTCGATCCCACCATTACACTATGATTGCGTATCGACTATCTAGAACTATTAGGATGCGCGTGAGCGAGCCACAAAGACGCCGACCGGTCTAAGCAGGATTTGATTAGAGGGAGTATGATTTCCGGATGGCTTCAGTAAATTTGCTGTTGGAATTTAAATTTGTTTAACACTTTGCTTGATTTTTGTTTAGTGGTAGCTGATGTTGGTCTAGCTTCATCTATAGCAGCAGCAGCATATTATGCCTCTTTCTGCTCATTTTCAAGAGCTCTTCATGCGTGATCATCCTTAGGCTGAAACTTTTTTAATGAAAATTGTTATGAGAAGACGACATCAAATCATAACACATTTTTTGTGTTATTGTTACGAATCATGGACTTAGCCTCTAATTTAATAAATATTATTAATAAAACAATATGTGGATTATTTTGTTGCGGTAAACGTGAAAAAATAACTCGTCCGCAATATCGTTTGCGTAGACTATTAAAAGCTTTATTCATTGGTTTGAGAAATCCTGTTGCGCACTACGACCTTATATGTAAACTTACAGAGTTCCAAACTCCACCAAATATTAGCAACAAGCAGTAAAGCAGGGAAATTTTACATATATATGTATATATTTGTTAATATTGTGCAAAACGTTTATTTTAACTAAATCGTAAAATTGCACGTAATCTTTTACTAAATAAAACTTGCAAAATATTACTAAATAACGATTATAACCGTATCAAAATCTGTTACGCAGCTTAGAAATTTTATACCATTCATATACATCAATTTTCTATGTAAATATTGGTTCACGTAATAGTTTGAAGCGTGTGAAAGCTTTTATGATTTGAAGTCGTTTAATTTAAATATATAGGTTTTATGTTTGTTTTTATATTTTGACATTTTTTATAAGAAATTCATTTTGTTTTTGACCTGGTAAAGTACCCCTTGGTAAAAGCTCGATACACTATATTTTTTAGCTTCACGCTTATCCTGTACATAAAAGGGTAGTCGAAACGAGCTTAGTGTTAAAACACTCCGTTTTCAACTATTGATATACATTTTTATTTTATTTACATTAAATAGCCTAGACTTTAAACTTCAGCATTTTTTACTAATATTGGAATATTATAAATGTATAAGTATAAAATTCTCAACACAATCACCCTATATATCATCCTTTCTGGACAAGTTAGTAATTTAGCACGCGGAACAGAAGTCTATTTGAGGCCTGGAACGAGTTTACTGACTTTACTACATTAGTATTAAGTGCCACATAAAAAGCTGATCCAATGACGCCTTGTACCTTGTTGAAGGTACAAACGGAGTGACATGTTTTAGATACTGATAGAATTTTTGCCTTAAATAAAAATATTTTAGTAAAATTACATGTAATTTTATTATTGTATAAATTTTTTTTCGGTTCAAATCCAGAAATTCTTCTTAGAACCCTGAATATTGAGTAGTGTAACCCTTACACTGTATTTTTACAGCCTATACTAGCCTACTAAAGTATGAAAAGTATGAAAAACGTTACCATCGGCTTAATTATCAAAGGTAAATTTTTAAACTGGCTTAGTATATATAAAAATTCTCTGTTATTTTTGAACCGATGAATAATTCTATGTTTTATTTGAAACAGTGTACTTCAGGTTCCAATGACATTATATCTGGATCTGAAGATAGATATATAGATCCTATAAAAATCACATATTATAGGCATCGTTTATATGTTTTTCATATACATACTTTAGTTTTGAATTTAGCTTTATATTTAACTTTACGCCTATTTTAAAAAATATATGAACTATAACAGAATTAGAAAAAATCCTTCAACGAGATTTTAGCCATTTAGACCATAACATATTATATATATATATATATATATATATATATATATATATATATATATATATATATATATATATATATATATATATATATATATATATATATATATATATATATATATATATGTATATATATATATATATATATATATATATAACTTTCCCATATCAATAACTCGTATAAGTACATGGCACACCATATCTTGCCAAACTTAATGTAAGTTTGTTGCTATCGTAAGCGATCGATCATTGTCTCGATGCTGTTTTCTGAATCAATAACTCATTAAGCGTTTGTATTTTTATATTTGACAGGTGGAGATTAGGCACGCAAAATTTAAACGAAATAATTGATAAGAGCTAGTTTGATATGCGTGTTACGCGTTATTGGCAGAGATTTATGTAGGTTACTTTGTTTGCTCGCGTTGGAATTTGAATATTACCTTATATTGGCTTGTTCCGCGTATCGGATTAGGCAGGGCACATTCTATTCCCACTTTCAGGCCAATTTCTGTCCCGGTCTTGGAAGTTATTGACACTTTTTTTAACATAAACACTTTATGTCCGTATTCCTTACTAACAAAACTTAAGTCAAAATCAAAGCGATTTTGACATAAATTGGCCTTTAATTTTTAAGATTTAAAGAGAATTTATTAAAACACATAATATACATTTAATAAAAGAGTTTCATAGAAAAAACTATATTTCTGGTTCCTAAATTCACTACACACGTACAATTTATTATTATTACGTTATGATTATCTATTCTATATGCAAAATATATTTATTAGCTATTCATTTCTTAGCTAAGATCCATTCCTTATCCCATGGATATCACCTATACCCTATAGGTCACACAAATTACAATCATACAACAGTTCACATGTTCCATTCGACCGATTAAATTTAATTATTCGACAGTTTGAGATGCACTGCGTGTTGCAATACAGTCAAATGTCAGTGTGTGTTGGTCTATTGTTATTCTTAACTTAACGCTTGAACGTATAATTATCAGTTATTTGTATAACTACAGAAGCCGTTGTACCGCAATGGCTTAGCCTCTGTTTGTAAGAGGTCGTCGGTTCGATTTCTACAGAAACTGTTATATTTTTAATTCATTCAACAACATTTTATTTTATTTTTGGTAAGTACGGCGTTGAGTTTCACGCCTCTACTTGCCATCTGCTGGGTTCAATTCCCACTCAAGGAGGGTGGATTATTTTATTTCCATTTCTTTCAATATCGAGGTATTGAAGAAAATGGAAATATTGCGAAAAGTGGAAAATATTATATTATAGAGACATATTGTAGTGGGAGAGAATTTTAACACTAATTTTAACGCTACGTACGGGACAAAGCGTGAAGCAAAAACAAATTGTATTGTAAATAAATAAACAGCGTGTTAGTGAAGACGAGATAACGTTCATACATTCCCACGCAATATGATAACTATAAATGGTGAAGGTCGCTCACGAACGATTGTGCAAGTGCGAGGGTTCACGGTCTAAGTGGTCAAAGTTAACGAATGATTACGCCGAGGCAGGACCCCACATCGAGAGATCGCTCAGATAAATCGAATTACATCGAGAAAGTCATGATGCCATCAAGCAATTGCGACTGTGTAACGTACACGATGATTGTTGATTCGATTCTCAATCGAATACTATGTTGTATATAAAAAAAAATTGTTCCATGTTGTATATTAAAAATATTTAGTAACTAATATGTGACGTGGTATCTTTATTTAGATAAAACTTAGCTTTGGTCTCCGTAACAGCTTACAATACTCCTTACTTACTAACTAGAAAGGCTTACTATAGATAAATACTGTATTATTTCTATTTACTTTTTTGCCAGAAATCGAAATACGCCCTCTTGTAAATAAATCATTAGTTTCATAAAAATATGTATATTGAAGGCCATTATATTCATTTTTGAATAATTAAGTTATACATAAATGCCAAAATCCTACGCTACTTCCATATTAATTTGGTGGTGTAAGGCAGTTCCGCTGAGAAGTGGTGGCCAGAAATAAAATCCGTTTTATTTAAAAATCATGTTAACAATCTTCATAGGTATCGATATTCAACGAAGAATAAGATCAAGAGCGGCGTTGAGTTCTGTCACTCAACATATAATGCCTCAAAAAGGCGGAAAGGAGGAAACAGAGTGTCTGAACACTAAATTCTCAAATTTTTTGCGTTTCCTTCCGCCACTCAACATATAGTCACTCTAAAGGCGGAAAGTTGTGAACAGTTTCATAACAAGACATTTTTTCTACTTATTTACCCTGTTTTATGAAAAGAACGTGAATTTATAAAAAAAAAACAGCTTTTACTGTAGTTGACTTTTAAGTTAAAAAAAAATGCCATCTAAGTTCCAAGTTAAGGGATAAATTTCAATCAAAGAGCACATAATTACAGATGCGGCAGTGGAATACCCAATCAAATTTAATGCCTACAACATTCCAAAGTTAATCGCCTCCGATACAGCGGTGGGGTCCCAGGAAAGCTTTCTAATCCTTCCCGCTAATGGTATATAAAATCAAGTCGGATTCGACACGGGAGCGTTTGTTATTCCCGCCTTGTAATGGATCTGGTGTAATACGAATTGTAAGGAGGATTGGTCTTGACAATATTTTAAGAAATTATCCTTAATTAAAAATACGATTGTACAGAAGAAGTTGTTTAGATTGTTCGCTATTTTTGGGGAATTATTTAGAGTAGTGTACTTGGAAGGTACAATTCGTTCTACAGTGGCAATTTCAATAAAACCTGTTCGAAGCTGGAATACTGAATTGTAATGTAAGGAAGGAAGCTGAAAACTATTTCAGAAAATTGTTAGACCATTGTTTTTATATTTTATTCTTTATTTAATATAAATTTAATATGTTACAAGACCACGGTTGCATAACATCGGTGGCCACAGATTTCTTAATAAATTAAAATGACAAAAAAGGGAATGCGCAGGAGTCGATACGCCCGCGATTACTGTTCAATATATAATTTATAACTGTGCGATGAGAATAAATTTCGACAATATTGTTTTTTGTTTAGTTGTATAGTCGTATGCATGCATTTATATGTATATATATATATATATATATATATATATATATATATATATATATATATATATATATATATATATATATATATATATATATATATATATATATACATATATATCGATTAACCTCAATATAGTATAGTATGATGCAATATAGTAATATAAAGACTGCATTTTCAAGGTGGCTTGATGCGTCACAGTGCGGTGGCGAATCTTTAGTTTTTTCTACCACAGCGTATGGTGCGGTTAGATCAACTAGCCGAGATCGTATTCCCTATACGTAATATGTTATTTTTAAGAGAACCTATTGAAATAGAAAAGTTACCATGTGAACCTGATTGTCCTGCAAAGGACTGGTGGTCGGTGGTTAACACTTTCTTAAGTTGTCTTTTTGTTTAAAATAAAATTATGAAGTAAGAGATTAATATTAAAAACTTACAATTCTTGTGCTTATTATTCTAATTAAAATCCTTTCTTCTCAATTTAATCTTTTCCTATATAACTGCTTTTCTCCCACTACTTCACTAGAAATATATCCTGATAGTTGAGTTTATGAGTTATCTAATTTATGATAAAATGGATAAATATTAATTTTTCAAAACGACGTTCTAAAAATAGTTATAATTTCAAGTACGTAAGTTCTACCCCTACAGATAAATAGGATACGTGAAAATTCAGAAGAATCACTATAGATATAAATTTGTTACGTTATCGTTTACCTGAAGTCAATCCCTTACAATTTACTCAGTCTGTGGTAGCCCTGGATAAGGTTACATCACAAAATCATTTCTCACATGTTTTGCTCGTACAGCATTATATAAGATGGCCGGCATCGTCTTTTTACCCTGCGGTCGACGGAGGAAGTTCACATACACGTGGCTCGGACGTTGTACAAGCTATGCGGTTTTTAAATGGATCCCTATAACCTGTGTCTTTTGGATTTTTTTTATATTGAATATTAATTTTGATTTTATATTTATAATAAATTAGAGAGCATAGTGTCTAGTGTTAACTAGCCTTTCTTTAATATTGGATTGTCCTATAAGAAAATATCTTAATTATATATATTTCATTGAACTTTATATTATATATTATTTGTTCTCTAAAATCTTAATACTTATCCATTAATTGTATCAGAAAATGAAAATAAATTTAAAACTTTAATTCTAATATTAAAAATTAATAAATTTAATAGATTTTTCCACAGGCCACAGCCATCATCATCAGGCCATAGTCATCTCATCCATTTAATCCGCACTGTCTATTCTTGGAGGGCATAATAAGTTTGTACGCTTTAATTAGTTTGACAAGCAATTTGTCAGCCAAAGGAGTATATCAAACATACACGCTATCTCGACAAGATCGGGAACGTGATGACTGCGCACGCGCACGCGCCGCACGCACACAATATCCTTGCACTGTGAACCTGATAATTATCACACATGCCTTAAAATCGATTATACTGAACTACTTGTGAAGTAGCATATAGTTTTAATTGACTAAAGCAATTGTGGTTAAAACCAAAGTGTCTAAAGACTACGATTCGTTAGAGAGGCTAGTGAATTTGTTTCTTAACCATCATTTATATGTACACTGTCAGTTGTAGTAGTTCTTTTTGTTTTTTTTTTCTTAAAGCCCATTAACGTGTCTCACACAAAAAGTCAATGTTATCTAAGACATTTTTACATCAGAGGGGTCATTTTTTATCATCTAATGCCTTTGGCGTTGTATCTCGTAGAAACAGAGGTTGAAGCTTTACTCAATTATTTTGGTTACTTGTAATAAAATATTAATATGTACAGCGATTTTTGGAATAAGTAAATTTGTTTTTAAACACCGATTTTTCTCACGTATTATTTCTTTTGCTACAATTGCTCTGGAAACTTAAAGCTGTGCCATGAGAAAAATAAAGTAGACGTATTAAGATCCCAGAATATTTCCAATAAGTAACAAGAACTGATCGTACGTTACAACTCAAACGTGAACCAGACGAGGGCTTTTATTTTTATTTGGAATACCTACTGTCAATATTCTTGTAGGAATATTTTTGAACTCCTTACAGTTAAATCTTTTCTTTTTATTTTAATGCATATCCAGCTGTTTTCTGCGGAAGAATAAATATAACATTTAGATTTTAGTCTAAGGATATTGAGGATATTTTAATGCTTAATTAAAAAAAAATACCTGGTGAAGATTTAACGTCTCAACGTCTTGAGCGTGCTAAGTTTCTTGTCTCTTGTTAAATTGAATTCGTTATGGAAACTTACTCCTTTACTATAACATTTTTTTTAAATTAAACGAGGATAGAAATACTTTTTAACCTACGTATAAATGCAACAGAAGATGTGCACCTGGAAAAAAGTATTGTAAAAACAATTCTAAATAATTCAAACAAACTTGTGCCCAACAATGCTTCTTTAAGAACTAAAAAAAGAAGAAGTCAACATATAGTTGGCTCTTATAAAATCTTGTTTATATCCGTATCTTCCGCGTGATTGATAGCTTATGCTTTGTAAGGGCCCATTTTTAATGGACTTTTGACGTTGATTTAATAAAACCCTTCATTATGCCATCAGAAGATCTCAGGGTCAAGACCACGGTCCCAGTTGTAATACGTAATTACGACCCCAGTTCAACTTTAAGTTGGGAAAGAAAGTTGATTCGTATTATTTTTTTTCAGTTCTATAGCCTAGAATCTAGGCTACCTAGATATTTAAATCAATTGACTGAAAAAAGGTTTAATACTTAATAATAATTCTTGTTAAAGTTGAATTTGAAGTACTTCTTTTTATTATATGATATCCAATGCTTCGTAACCTCAGCCAAATACAACGTTTTGTTTAATTTATTACACCAAACAAAGTTATGCCTAACCTTCTTCATTCACAATGCAGGTATCGAAGATCAGATTATAATCAATGTGCACTCGCGACGTAACATCCTTTTGTAAGAGCAAAAAATCTCAATTTTCAATAACGAATTTGATTTTATTTCTTTTTCTCGTCGAACCAAAATACTTGTACCACCCAAAGGTAGGATGAGCATGCAATTAGAAAATGTAAAGCTGGTAGTCATCAGTCACGGACTCGCACGACGGGAAACGGGACACGGGCGGCCATTTTGAAAATATTACTTGAAATGGTCAGACCATGCACATTTTGTTATGCCATGCCCATAATCGAAGACCTTTTTCTTGATATTCATGCATCAAAATTCACTTGGACCCCTAATAAAGTGAAATTTAGGCTTTTGGTACATTTAAATGATGGGCTCCCTCGCACTGTGTTGTAGTGCAGGTAACTTGAATACGTTCTTAACGCTGAAATTATTCTGAGAAATCTAAATCTTAATAAGGGGTATAGTGGACTTAAATTGTATTTTATTTTTTACAAAAATATTTACACATCTGAGCGGCTGTTGCGTTTTTTTTTAGATTCGTGGGTATTATTTACTTTGGTCATTTTGGTACGAGATTGTTTTGAGAGGTAACATATATACATATATATTTATATGTTCACTTAAGTGTTGAATTGTGTTTGATATGTATGTTTATTTTTTTGCTAGTTATTTACTTTTCCATAGGAGATTTAAAAGTAATTCACATTTTTTACGCAAATTTGACTATATTTTTATTATAAAAATTTAGAAAAGTTATAAACTTTGCATATAAAAACAATACGTATATTATATTTTAATATAGAAGACAAAACTCTGCAGTGATTTCCGTCTACACAAAGTTTCAATAGACGGAGAGTGGCAAGCGGAGTGTCTTGTCACTAGGATAGACAATACAAATATATATACAATAAACAATTCTTTAATACAGTGCAAATTAAAAAAAAAGTTATTTTAAAACTTCTAATTTGTTTAACCCCGTCGACATAATGGCATGGCCTTTGTAAGCGAAAACAATTGAATATGTTGTTTTTAATCTATCATTGTATAGACGATTTATGATTTTTTTGTTGTGTAACTTAGATTTGCTAACATTAGACATACAAGAGAGGGATAGGGTGAGAGACTTTTGGTTAATAATGCTAACATTTTTAACTATATGACTTGGTGTATATGATGCTATATCTGTACCGTATGTCAAGTTATTGCTTGTAGTCCTGAAACAACTGTGTCTAAAATAAATATGTCAACAATTTAAAACAAATTAGCAAAAATAATGTAAGTTTTGTACAATTTTAATGATTTAGTTTTAAAAATTCAGAAATCTAGAGACTTCGTGTGTTTCTTAAAATTGGCCTATTAAAGCATTACTTAGGTCGTTATTGACGTTCCTTTTCCAACTCTGTATCAAAAAACATCACAAGTACCAGGCATTCCTCTAAACTCCTTGAAAGTGAGAATGAAGAGAAAGAAAGAAAAACATATATCACCCATATGGTGAATTCTTATTTAATTTATTCCCAGGGTTGTTTGAAGTACAATAAACAAAAATACATATAAATATGTTAATAATTGTATACACATATAGATATATATCTATTTTAATAAATGTACATATAATTCGCTTTAGATCTAACGTCAGTAAAAAGATTTTTGATTTATTTTAAACAATGGCTTGTTTCGTTTATTATACACTTATTAACAATCATAATAAAATTTAGATAAGGTAATTTTCACACTGTTCTTTCTCACAAATACCTCGTGTGACACTTCTATTATATAAACTTATTTCAGTTTCATTTGGAAATAATAGCAATAAAGCTAATGCTTGTACTAATTTAGTAATTATTATAAAACTAACTATTAATGTTTATTTTTCATTGTACTACCGATAACCGACATTATGTTTATTCTGTAATCTGAATTAAAGTTTACAGCCGTAGTTAATAAATTTTTATTTCTATTATTTTAGAACTCATACTAAACTACTGACACGTACTATATATAAAACCTCATAACATATGAAAACTTCAGAAATAATTTGCTTAAAAAAAAGTAGGGAAATGTTTTAAGGTTAACTAAATAAATAATCTAAATTAAAAGTGGTTTTAACCCTTATAATATGTCACTGGCACATAATAAAGGACGCTTTTTCCCTCAAAAGCGATATAGCTCCTCACTAATCCGCTTTCCTGTTTCCACTTCCTCCATCTTTAGATATATTAAAACTTGCATTTTGTCTACTTTATATACGACATTAAATTCACTTTTGTGAGTGTAAGCTGAACCCCTTAACTACGTAATTCACAATAACACGCTGTCCCACTGAACCATTACATTCTCAACAAATGACTGACGTATAATTAAAATCAGTTTGCGTACAAAGTCTCGTGTAAAAACACACGCAACGATCAATCATCAGGAACGTATGTATGTCTGAACTTTGGGCGTGATATTTGAATTGCGTCAGTGCTCTCGTGGCAAATTAATTGGGGATCCTTGGAAAGATGCAGAACCCTTGAGATTGTTTTGACGATACGTTTATTTTTTCTGCCTATATGTACTAAACCCCGTAAAACTTATCTCTCGTTAAATGCTGCGCAGATTGATAAACAATATGTGCGGGATCGAGTCTTGTTAAGTTGTCATTTTTATATATTTTATAAAAATTTAAAAACTTATACCAAATATTACTAAAACACCCGTATATTATAAAAATTAAAACCAAATTATTAAAAAAAATATTGTTTAAGTGGAAATCTGAAATTTTTCAAGTCAGACCTATAATTCTTGAGATTAAAGCCATGAACCGAACAAACACTAAATTTGCTATACAAGTACGAGAGCCCCAATAGCGTTGCCTATATAGTATACATATATGTATATATGTTTGTACATACATATACATATGTATGTTAATATCAGTCCCATATACATTATCTTATGATCAATAAATAACATAATATAATTATTTAAAAATGAGTAGCGTAAAGGTCTACCTCCATTTAAAGCACCGCAAAGTGCAACTAAGATCATATCTTTAACTCGAAAACAATAATTAATTTGAGTATTAATTATAAAATCATTAACCGGAAACGTTTTGGACATGTCGACTTTTAATATTACGGTACCACTTCACGTACATACCTGCGATACATCTATAATATATATATATATATATATATATATATATATATATATATATATATATATATATATATATATATATATATATATATATATATATATATATATATATATATATATATATATATATATATATATATATATATATATATATATATATATATAAATATATATATATAAATATATATATATATATATATATATATATATATATATATATATATATATATATATATATATATATATATATATATATATATATATATATATATATATATATATATATATATATATATATATATATATATATATATATATATATATATATATATATATATATCTAGCCTACATGGGAAAGTAGAGGAGGGAGGTGTCATTGTTATTTGTTAAAAACGAATATTTCAAAGTTTTAAATCAAAAGACGTGTTATATGTTAATATAAATTGTGCGATTTTTGTATATATTCCACTGGAGAGCCTAAATTTAATAAAATAACGTAAAAATAATTTTAAATTGAACCTATGACCTTCAATTGATCCTTCCTATACACAAAATTCCATTCACTTAGCCTTTCCTAAGCTTACGCAATTAAAATCACATGGAAGCTCAATTCGAAATCGATTTGTTTGCGTACGAACAAAAGATCGATTTGCTAATCGATTCAACACATATTCGTATAGATGACATAACAATTATAATTAGATAAAGAATTACAATGGAAATCAATTATCGTTATAAGGGTACGCCCCGCTGGTAAACATATCGATTTTACATAGATTATATATACAAGCCATATTTTATATTTACCTTCTAGTATTATAAAGGTTGTAAGTAGAGTCCGTCGTGATGGGGCGGTATATCATCTAAGTATAAGCGATAATCTGTAGGTTTGATTCTCATGAGGGGAAAATAATTTTTTTACATATCCTTCGCCCTAGTAACACTTAGCGTAGTGTGAGAACGGAGTGTCTCAATACAAGGTACATAATAAAGCAAAAGAAATATTTATGACCGCCTTGACCGTACTTATTACGAGAAAGTCTTGGATACAAATGTCACTTGATTTAATATTAAATAGTTTCGTCTTCATTACTTTTTTACCTCTTCTAAGCCATGCATGCGCTCTGACCAATAACCCATGCGTTCTTCATCGCGCTGCGTTGAAATTCTTATATGCTTTGTACAACTTACAGCGTTGTTAGCAGCATAATCATTTTCTAGGCATGTCTCTAATTTGACTTTAATTTTGTACTTAAATACGTTAACAATTGTCTTTATAAATAAACCTTTTGCTACTCCCTTTCAAAATCAGGTCACCTTCATAATGTCAAAATGCTTAGCTAAAATATTAAGCAAGCCGTAAAATATATGATAACCTTATTTTAATGGATCATTTAGCCAAATAGACTTATAAGGCGTAAAATGTACCACCTAGAGATCAATAGAGCACGTCGGCATCACGAACATACTGCTCCACTAGCGATCTGGTGCACGAGGTTGAGAAATAACCAAATATAGGCTTTATATAGGTTGTATATTTATTAGAAATTTATACTTGAGGACCGTCGTGGCGCAGAGTCGTAGCGCCTCTCTGTAAACGCGACGTTTTGTGGATTCGATTCCCATTGAGGAAAAATGGATGTTTTCATTTTCTTTGCTCCGGCAACTCAACTTGCAATGAACGGAGTGTAATACTAGGTTCCCTCGATTCCTACAGCTGTCTCTGCCTGCTCTAATATGAGCGAGATAAACCGTGAAATTAAAAAATATGTATATTTAAGTGTTTTAAACATTCAGCTCTGTCGCGGAGGCCACAGCCTACCTGCAAGCACGAAGGTTCGTGGATTGGATTTCCACTACAGGAGAATATTTATATTCTTTACTCTAGCATCAAAGCCATCGTGTCCTAGGTTAGAAATTGGTTGTTAAAAAGTTAGCGGGACCATATTTTTCATTTTCCTTTATCAGGACGTAAAATTTTTGTTATTTATTTTTTAAAAGCAAGAACATTAAAAAAGCATATAACCTCGTATGACTTATATTTAATCATCATTATTAATAATTATTTCAAGCTAACAGGGAACTCTACTTTGTAAGAAAAAATGAAAAAAGCGTCGATTACGCAAAAAAAATAAAATAGAAACAACTCGAGCCGTGAAATTCAATTTAAGAAGCATGTCATTACGCTACATACTAACAGAAACAGTTAGCAACATTGTAAGGGCCAAGGAGACACACATTGATCGTTAAAATAATTTAATACAATTTCGTTCTATAAATAGTACGTATGCACGCCATTTAGTAATTACCGTCTTTGGACACTTTTTTTCAAGGATTCCTTGGTATTTTACATCTCACTTGTATGTTTGATTTTTATTTGTAGTAATTATCAAAATGATAATATTCTTCGCACATTAATACTTAAAGAAAATATATAAAAGTTTGAACGTTTCGAGCCGTACTTGAACACGCTTCTTAATTAACTGTCCGAGAGCTCTGACTACTCGAGCCATGCGTTTTTCATCTCGCTGCGTCAAAATTCTTATTTTAATACAACATATTACGTTGTTAGCATCTCTGTAGGGAGAATTTTACTTAGATGAGATAGTCTTGAAATAACAATCACCGCCTTCAAGAGAAATTTCCACAAATTACCTGTGGCGAAGAGTTTATAATGGTAAGCCAGCTAAAAAAAAAACATGAAAAATAAATTGTACCAGGAAAAAATTACAAATTAAATTCTTATATATTCTAGAGATCAGTTAATTCAGTTACGCAGCAATTTGATTTCTATTACATATTTAGTCAAATTATTTATAGTAAGATTATTGTTATTTTAATTTATTTATAAGATTTACAAACGGGTGGACTGGAAATCATAATATATAGAGAAGAGCTACAAAAGCTTAAAACTACATACATACAGCTTTTATTAATATCGTAAAAAATTACGTAACTCATCGTCAATAATTGACAATCTCTTTAGAGCGGCAGATGTTAAGACGGCTCGCAATCAGTTGAATTCGACCGTCTAATCATGTCCGATCGCCTATCAAATGTTCATTACACGTTGGTGTAAGCCTTTAGAACTCGTTATCTTTGAATATATTGTAAGTTTTTGTTAGTTTATGCACTTGTTTATAATTAAATTGTATTGATTCTGTTCTTAGTACTAAATATTATTATTATTAGCTTTAAGCTTTATCCTAGGTATAGCAAGTTAGGCAGAGGGAACCCCAGGGACAGGGGAGGGACAGTGGGTGTTAAGACACTCTGCTCCCCGTTTTACGTCTTTGGACGCATTGTGTGTTGACTGGCGAAAACCAATGCCGCGCTTGCCTAGTGGTTAAAGCCAAGAAAATGGAAATATAATAATATATTCTCGCCAAACTGGAATCGAACCCAAAAACCGTCGTTTTTACAGGCAAATGCTGCGTCGCAGTGCAACGGCAGTCCTCAAAATTTAAAATTTGTGATGTTTGCAAATTACTTTTATTTAGAGTATAATAATATCCCTTATATAGCAGAAACTAGAGAAGAATGTAAAAGAGAGAGCGAGAAGAGAAATTTTAAAAAACTTAGTTCTCGGCACTCACCATTGTAATTTGTTTAAGCAAAGCGGTTCGAAATTTCATATAGATATTGACTTGACAGACGATCTTCCACGATGTTTTAACAGTAACTGGTGTTTTAATTTATGTCGTTTGTTTTAAATCATTTACCAAGCTTATTTACTATTGAAGTAATTCAGCAGAATACTTGTGATTCGAAAAATATTTAATATAACTACAAAGATATATCGATTTCATATATCTTCTTCCGCCCTTTATCACTCTTTTACTTCTAAGCAACCATTATCCTCAAAACTTTCTATCAAGTCAATAGTTTCACCATAAATTTCTCGCTAACTTTAACCAATTTACTGCATATTGTTTTACATTTAATATGGCCATTTATATATAATTTTAGTATGTTATATATTAAAGATATACAACTAGGGTATCATTGTCACAATAGCTCAGCGAGACTGTCTTCTGGCACGCGACAACGCTATTATAAGTCCACTTTTCCCCGCGGCGGCGATTATTGATGATTGTCCTTTGCACGTGCCGAACTAGGAAGTGCACTATTTGCTATTATCTCTTGATATCGATGTCTATATGTATATATTTTGTATTTTATAGTTCCTAAATATTCGTAAGAATGATTTAAGAGGCAAATAAGTAGGATTGGAGGGTAGGGTAAGGTAGGGGTAAATTTAGGAACATATTAGGGTATGTATTAAAGTTAACGACAGTAGATGAGGTGAAAGAGGTATAAAGTGATTGGCGTTCCGTTTTAACGAACTACCCTGCTATTTATAAAACGTAAAGTTTATTACTTTACGAAAAAAACAATATTAAACAATATATAAAAATCATCCATTTAAATTTTATCTAACAGGGTGGGGTCTAGTTTATATTGTAGTTAAATAAGTTAAGTGGTCACTAGCACTAGTGGAAAGGCAGTGTTATCAAGCGTATCGGCGCGTCCTATTACAGCGACCGACTTTCGCCGCGGGCGTCGCCTGATTGTCCCCTAGTTTAGAGTAATATTATTGTAGTATTAGAGATCATACGTTTATAAAGGTTTTATTGTTGTTTTGATATTTATCTGTGCGTCGTTTGTTAAAATATGAGTTTGGGTTCGATTCCCAGTGGAAGTTAATGAACTATATACATTTGTCTACAATTAAAAAGGCAATGTTTAAAAAGGCATAAATCTGCAGTTTCTACCTATCCTGTCATTTTTGTTTACAGATGTAATTAGGTTAGGTTAGAATTTACAGAATTGGTTAGTTATAATAATATAATATAGTTGCTCGTAATTTTTTTGACCTAATTTGTCTGACATGATTTCGCTCATCAATATCGTCTTATGTTTACAATGACTTTTCGTTTTATCACTCTTGGGGGGAAGCGGAGTGACCAAAGAGAACGTAGTGTCAAGCACTATGCCTCCACATTTCGCCTCATCCACTGTCATACATACATATACATATGTTCTTTCTAATCTTCGACGGACGAGATTCTTCCTAACAATTAAAATTAATGTAAACATATAAATACTATCTTAAAATATCACTAGAGCCAGCGATTGTAACATTAGTCAGTGTAATTATATTCAAAACATTAATTCAAACATAGCCGTTTTGTCGTAAATCGCGTTTATTTATGCGGACCTACAGAACGCTTTCGAATCTCACTCCCGCACACCTGTAGATAGCAAACACACTGGGCGGGACAGATCGAGTACAATGGAAATTATTTGTGCACACTTCCGGCTGGACTGTCCAAATATATATATATATATATATATATATATATATATATATATATATATATATATATATATATATATATATATATATATATATATTTGGACTGACTTATTGTTACTGACTTTGAATGAGTTATTAATAAAAATAATCATACATTTGAGTATTTTGTAGGTATATACATATTTAATCAGATTGTTCAATTTTTTGCTAAGTTATTATTTTGCTAATTTAAATTATAAAAATCAATAGAAGTCACTTTGACATATCAATGCATTTCAAGATATCATTTTGACACATAAATACACAACAAGTATATTAATTTAATAGGTAAAGGTATTTATTTTTAAGAAACTTTTGTAATAGATTGTTAGAACCTAGCAGAAATTGAACCGGCACCTATGTACAAGAAGTAAGCATAACTATACTCTATTAATACTCTATCAATTTCAAAGTTATCCTCGATATGACCTATATTTGGATCGCGAGGGATTGCTCTAAGCTCCTCATCCTCCAACGCAATAAACGCACCAGCACGTAAATCCTTGGAATGCTAAGCAGTTCCTTCTCTTGAAAGCCCAGAACTTTGGACACATTATGATGTAATTCATCCTTGCATTGTATCATCAATACATTATTTCTCCATTGTCTTAACGCTTATTGTTCCTCGCTGAATCTTCGAACTCATTATGTATGTAAATGCTAATATCAGCGAAAGTGTCTTGTTCTGGAGAACATTAAAATAATTATCTTTGTGTTTAACTAGACGATCTAAGATATGCGATCGTAGTGTAAATTTACGTTTTGGGGTACCGTAAACTGATGGTAAAACGAAAGCTTTATATATTTGTAATGTTCATCTCTTCATTCGTCTATATATCATAGCCTAAACTTTATTAGATGGACTTCTTACAAATCAAAGCTTATCTATTTAATAAATTATTAACTTAAATTGTTAGCTATATGTATATCAATAGCAAACTGGACCTGATGATGTCACTTTACAGGTGATCAATATATTTTATTACACATAAACAAAATATATTTTCTATATTACATATTAATTAATATTATTCGTTGTTTATATTTTTTAGTATTTCCATATATCACTACTATAACTAATTAATTCAATTAGAAACTGATTGTTTTTCTATATTCGCGACTGTTGATTAGTTTTCTCACCCCATTATAGAAACCGTCCGCTGTATTAAGTTCGAAACTCATTTTGCCTCATAAATTTGTTTGAACCATTGGGTTATTTTTGTCTACAGTAGGCAAGGGGAACCCATATGGGTCACAAAATAAAAGACTGATTTATTACAATACCATTTAGTTGTCACCACTCCTTTATAAACAGAGTGGCTGAACACTACGCAATCGCTTTAAACAATGGAATCGAAACACGTGCTCTTTCGCAACAAGTGACATAACCAGCTATTACCCGCCTAAATTATAAATTGCGTTCAGTGACCGAATTTAATATTATTATAGTGCATTCGTTATTTATGTCCCTTAATGATAGTGTGAAACAGTTAAAATTTTACTAATGGGCCCATTGAATGTGAGGCTTGAGAGGGAAAGTTGTTGAATTAAGTTTTATGACTTCTTTTTACCTAAGGCTGTTAGTAATTTTGCAAGGTAAGTTAAAATGGGGCGGAGCCCTCGATTTCTGGCAAATTAAAGGTGGTTTAATGGCGGTATCAATGTGTCTTTACACTAGGTTCCCATATGGTTTCCTCTGCCGATCCTGCTTTGAGCCCATTTTTATACTCAAACTGTACCCCGATGTATTCCTTTTCAGTAGGAAGCTTTAAAATTGTTTTCTCATGGTACCCCATAATATATAAGGGCCCTCCAGGCTAGGGCATAACAGTCGGCTATACATTGTCTGTCAGTCAGTCAGTAACAAAAGAGTTTTTGTACAACAGATTTATATAAACATTTTTACTAAACTAATTTAATATGACAACTATAACAGTAAACGAAAAATGTAAAATCTTAGAACAAATGTAAAATTCTCGTTCGATTTTCGAGAAGTTATCTACACTTAACTAGGATCCTAAAGCACACCTCAAACTTCAGATATTGGTAAGTGAATATCTGGCAAGTGTCTGTGACGTTTACCAGAAATTTTAACTTATGAAATATTTTATCTGATGCTGTAGTTTCTTCATTATTTATTTTAAAGGTTATTTACTAATATATTTTTTCACACGGCACCCGGCCATTGCGAAATCCATAATCGGCGCGCCAACCGCCACCGGACATCGATTTGTTAATCAAATGTTAAACATTTAAACACTGCTAGTTAACGTTCTCACGTAACGTTCGACTGTTGAAGTAAGGCTAATGGCGAGTTTACTTTTATTTTATAAAGTGTTTATTTTAGATTTTAATTAAACTTCAGAGATAATTATTGAGAGATAAAAAAAATTTTAAGTCGTCATATCGTATCGTATATTAATTATCGTCAAGTTTCATGGCGTTTGCCTGTAAGCGCGATAGTTTGTGGTTTCAATTCCTGCACAGGGAAGATGGATTTTTTTTATTTTCATTTCTTCCCGCCGGCAGTGCAGTTGAGTTCCGCCCATCATTACCGAACGAGGAACGAAGAATCTTAACACTAGGTTCCTACGGTTCCTGCGGTTCCCTCTGCCTACCCTGCTATATGCGGGATAAAGCGTAAAGCTAAAAAAAAGCTGTGTAAAATATTATTTTATTTTATAAACAGTTTATCAAAATCTATAGCTCTTGAGATCTCTTCAATACACCTTATACGTAATCGTATTTAAAAGGGGCTGAACTAAAACAATGAGAATAAAATGAGAAATTAGTTAGCAACGTTGATTCCACATTGCTTTGTAGGGAGAGAAACGTGTGACATTGCCAAGATCTCATTACTTAGGTGAGAGGTAATAAGGAAATTGTAAATTAATAAACAGAATGTATCAACTCTCTTTTTATGAATTTACAATTTCACGCGTATAGTAGAGGCAGCATAGTGTTATGACACTCTGTTCTCCGGCTGTTATTTATTTTTTGAATTCTTTCTCTATAATTAAATATTTGATAAATTCGAAATGCTTTGCGTAAGACATTACTTAAGTTTCAAAATACAAATACGTATATAAAAATAGGTACGATATATAATTTAACGTACACCAAAGTCCTTGAGGAATTATAAGTTAATTACTATTAAATTCTACATTCTTTTTTTGCACAATTAAGTTTTTTTGGCAAAATATTCCTAAAATTAAATGGCCTTTTTTATGATAACATTTATATTACAAGGTTGTTTATATGTAAATATATTTTCATATTTACATATGAGGCCAACGTGGCGCTGTTGACTAAAATGTTCAATAAGAAACTTTAGATCCCTTTTAATAGACAGTACATGTTTTATTTTGTCAAACCATTGACCATTATGAACTGATATACATATTGCTATGGCAACGCGTATTTCTGCCTCAGTTGTTCCTTTAATAACCATATTTCAATTTTGTGACTCGGTAGCAAATAAATAACGTGAATTTTAGTGAAAAATTGGGAACTGAATATCTAATCACCTTGAGGAGGATGCGTGTTGCCAAAAAATATATTTATACGTAATAAATAAAAGATATATAAAATATTTATTTTAATTTTGTTACAGAGATGGCAGCGGAGGTGGTTCGTTTTGTATGACGATGGCGAACTGACATATTCTTTGGACGAACACGTGAGTATTGTTTTTATTCCTACAACTTATTGCTTAACACAAATATCGTTGACCTAATACTTATAGATACTTAACTTATATATCCACATTTATTTAGGTTTACGTTTATGATGATAATTTATATCCTTATCATTCCACCATAAGAGTAATGACTATGAAAGACAGCAACATGTCTATCTCAGACGCAGTAATGCCGACGGCGTATTATAGTGTATATGATAAAAAAAAGGTTAAATTGACTGACATTTATCAACGCCCTCGTATCTAAGAAGTCGCTTAAATTGAATCCATGAGTCGTGTAACGCAATTGACTTGTCAATCTGTAAGTGTGGGTTCAAATCGATAAAGTACTTGTACTTAAGAGCATATGTATTTCTTTACTTACACGTATTTATTCTCTTCTTCAAGCAGCCACTTGTAAGGGAAAAAGATATATATATATATATATATATATATATATATATATATATATATATATATATATATATATATATATATATATATATATATATATATATATATATATATATATATATATATATATATATATATATATATATATATATATATATATATATATATATATATATATATATATATATATATATATATATATATATATATATATATATATATATATATATATATATATATATATATATATATTTACCATCTTAAGTAACAGGAACGGGTCAGCAGATTTGGCAACTTGATAGAGCCTTAAAGAAATGCAAAGCGCTTGACCAAATATATATTTTATCACAAAACCTCATACTTCAATTAAAACACTTTTTGTTTTAATAAAAGATGTGTGTCAATCGTTAACAGTTTATTATTAACAGTAATGGGAAGAGGCTCTTTTTTTCTGTATATTGCCTTTCAAACAATTTTTAATTGTCTGTTAATACTGCAACACAATATGCAAAAATAAAAATGGAGATTATGACATTATTTCTCTTATTCTCTCTTCTCTCTCTCTATAGTAGTATACACAAGTGAATGGTAGAATTTTAAATCCCTTCCCCCATCCCATATACAACAGGTTGCAGGTGTTACAAAAGCACACGGTGTCGACGCTTCGTAATAAAGCTTGCCTACTTTTACAAATCGATGCGACGCTTACGTCGACGTGTGAAAAGATCGTAAACGTTAATTATTTAGTCTTCTACTGGATATAAATCTTAGCACTTAGGGACTTCGCTAAATACTTTCATAGCAACTGTGTACATCACATAGGAATTGCTCTATGGAAGCCCTATATAAATTGTTTAAAACAACTAGTTAGGTACATATAGTATACTTATTTATATGTTATCTAATAATATACTAATATACGCTTGATCTTTTGCTGATTTTTAAAAAGAAAATAATAAAAGACAACATTTTTCATTCCATTTGGTAGTTTACAATAAAGTAAAGAGTCCTCGTTACGTTATACGTTAACGTAACGAGATACCTACAAGTGGGACTTGAACTTACAACCACACTCACATTGAAAAGCGCCAAACGCGGCGGTCCCTGCATACTTCTTTCGCCTCATCCACTGTCATCAACCTTTTGATAGATGCTCTCCGGGGAGTCCTCATGCTTACGTGAACTTCCTCCAGTATATTCAATACTGTGTTCTCGAAAGTGAACCTCATTCTCTCCCTACCTGTCTTACTACTCACTTTTACCTCATATATGTTTTTTTTCTTTTAATTCTTCTTCTTTTACAGCTAAACTATTTGGGCAATCTTAGAATTAAATCTCTTAAAACTATAGATCTACATCTTTTATAATTCCCTCTATTAAAAATTAACTGCGAATATCCTGGCAATGTATTTGATTTCGTAGCCGATGTTCCACGTGAAAGCAGGTAGTAATTTCCATTCAATTAAACGTCTAATAAATATTTAAATAATACACAATTTAAATGATTTCGCTATAAAACTTGCTGCTGCTATACAATACTATCTCGGCGTGTTCTCGCTAATATGTTTAATGAAGGTTGAGTAAAAGATTGCGTTCTTACTTCTTGATTAAAGGAAAAGGGAAATATTAGTGACCTATTTCTCTGTGTTATACTTTTGGCTCATTTGTTTTTAGTTTAATTTTTATATTCGAAAATTGTAAAAGATGTCGTTTTACATAGGGAAACGTTAGTGACGTATTTCTCCGCCTTGTTAAAGTACAAGACGGAGAAATAGCTGATTTGTTGTTATTTTAAAATTATTTTTATTAGTAAATTATGAACATCATACCTAAAAATAACCTTTTTATTCCCTACTATTATTATAAAGACGAATATTAGTTTCCTAAAGCTCTTATCTCGGGAACTACTGTTGAATTTAAATTGAATTAAAAAATGATTATTTATTGAATATAAATTCCATTTCGTATTCTACAGGCTATATTATGTCACGTTATTAGTATTAAAATACACTGTAACTGCTGTACGGCTTATAACTGTAACAATAACAAAAATGAATTGAAATGTAGGTAGTAAGCAAAATTTATTCAAATTCAACATTAATCCTATCATACACGGATAAATAAATAAATTGGATAAATGTTGCCATATCTCTAGATTCTCGCGTGTATTTGATTTAGATATAGATATTCTAATATAAACTAACACCTAGTTCACGCGTACGATTGTCAGTAATCCCGTTAGTCACTGCGGAAACTCAGATTTACGTGGATTTAACGCAATCTCTATTTATTACCTGAAATAAGATAAAATCTGTTATTTCGATTTGATAATATCATTATTATTGGGAAAATAAAATTATCTCATAGCATAAGTATTGGATATTAGCTCATATTAAATTACATTATTAGAAATAATAATTTGTAATTATGTTAAAAATTGAGAATTGAGCCAAACCTAAAAAAAAATTTAGCCACCTTCATAAAAGACACGTTTTGAGTTCAATATATTGTTTTGTATGTATGTTTGTTGCGTGAATACTGAGTCAATTTAAAATAGGTCATAGTTGTTTGTGAGGTAATATTTTTTGTTATGTGAAAGAGATGGCAAAGGAGTAAATATTAGTTATTTGTTGTCTAAAAGTGTTGAAAGATGGTATTGGAGATAACTTAGGAGCCACTTTTAGTTTAGTCCCTTTAGCCTGCGGAACATTGTAATTTGAGTTGCATAGAACTTTATTTTATTTTTGTTTGTAAATTATATTTTAAGTTATTTTTTTTAAATGATCAAGAATCGACCATTAAAAGAACATATAAAAGAAAGAATTTTAAGCAAAATGCAATTTTATTAGCTTTGCTTTTTATCCCTCATATGAGAGGGCAGGCAAAAGAAACCACAGGAACCGTGCTAACTTAGTGTTACATAGTGAGCCTCTGTTCCTCATTTTTCACCTTTTCGAGGCATTGCGTGTTGAGTGTAAGAACACAACGCCGTAAATGCAAAATTAATGCAATTTTTTTACTGAAAATGTATTATAACATAAAAAAAAGAAAACAAATAGAATAATAGTTAGCGTCATAAAGAAGCCCTAGTCTATATTAGATTAAGATACCATAATAGTTCGTACCGTTGCGGTGACTCGATTTGCAGTACTGAAGAAAATAATATGTTATGATCTTCTAATAAGAAGTGTTTTTAAATAAACTAATTTTAAAAAAACTAATTTCATTTCTCCATTTTGAAGATCAAAACGCGACATTGAGTTCCGCCATTCTATATGTTGCTTGAATACCTTTTAAATACAATCATTAGAGGAATATTATAAGTATAAAAAAATATATATAATATATCTACACATATTTATAATTTGTCGCTTTTTTATTGATGAAAATTTTAAGTTTAAATTTAAAATTCATTTAAAATAATGATTTTTGTCTTGTTTAGTTAACTTCAATTATGTTCATAGTGAATGTTGTCAAAAGTTTATATAATATAAATCCAAAAGGAAGATATATATCTCTTTATTAATATTTTTAAAACACACATACATACTGGAAGTATCTCTATCCCTAGCGAGGTAGTCAAAGAGCGCGATAGCCGCTGCCTGCATACCTCTTCCGCCTCGTCTACTGTCATTAGCCTCTTCATACATGCTCTCCAGGGAGTCCTCATGCTTTTTACGTGATCTACCTCCAGTATCTTTGATACTGTGTTTTTTAAAAACATTCTCTCCATTTCGAAGCACTCGTAGCTTATTACTTAACTAGATGGAACTTTGTAATAGCTGCTCATTTTTCCCCGTCAACAATTCAGTTGTAAACATATCAGTCGATCTAATTGTAAGCAAAGTGGTATATATCTAATTTTGTAGAAAAAAATATAACAATCAAATTCACACACACATTCAGAGAAATGTTTTCATTACAAATATTTGATTCCCATTCTCATAAGTCCGATAATTTAAATAAATGTCGCGACTAGCATATGTCTTCTTGCTTAGTTCACAATTCAATTCCCACGCGGAGAAATGACTATTTCGTTTTCTCACTTTACTTTGAATAAAAACAGGCGTTGTATTGTTCTGACAGAAGAATTTCTCTGGCATCTATTTTTTCTGTTATTGCTTCTTTATCTGTGGAATTAGTTCAAAATTTATTTTTCAACAAATATTGTTTAGTGTTGCCCTTAAAATTTTTAATATTTGAACTTGTACCACTTTTCTCAAGAGCCTCAGATAGATAAGGCCTATTAATATTGATGTCAAAATTTAATTTGTAAAATATTACAGCTTACGGGCGAATTTTAATTAAAATGTTTTGTGCGTGGTCAATACTACTGGAATCGTTTGATACTGTCCTAACCAGAGGCCATCGTAACTTTAAGGTTTGATTGGGAACAATTGGTTTTAGGTTCAATCCCCGTTTAATTATATTATATATTTTTGAGATTTTAAAAGTACTTGAAGAAAACGTATGGAAAAGAGGACCAGGTTCAATTCCTGTGTGTTCAAATTTGTATATGTTTTTTGTATTGTTTTTTTTTCTATTATACTTAAATTATAATTTTCATTTCTAGTATGCCTAATCATAAAATAAATTTCAACGAATCAACACTTGAAGAAAAGAAGAAAGAAAGAGAGTACAATGCCTAAATGTTAGCCGGACTCTATGATTCTGACGCTGTAAGCCAATATCTACAATTACAATTTATTGCAGTTGTAACATGTATAGCGGTTAGTGTAGGTTTGAATTAATTTTGATTTGGAACGTGTTATTAATTAGTTAACTTGTTACTTCCGTACATTGAGCTTTAGTTGCAACTGTTCCTTGTTGTTGTTTTGTTTTGTATATTAACTTTTGAATAAGTAATATAGAGGTTTTATAATATAACTATTTATTTTTAGTGGTGTTTGTTATATAATTGTTTTTTATTAAATTACTTAGTACCTATATCATCATTATGTATTATTTATAAATATAAATATAGATATATAGTAATAACGTACAGATCTTAACGAAACAATTTCAAAAATCACTATAATTATACATTGTCAATAATCCAACAACACGTCCGTCCGAGGCGACGTTCCGCGCAGGAATGCGGCCGAATTGAGCAAGATGTTCGACGCAGGCGCACCCAACGATTCACCTGCACGCTTCCGTAATACAATCAATGATTTATGATTTTTGACAACAACGCTGATTTTTATCTATATGTTTAATTTGTCATTTGATTGGTTTTAAACGATATAGCTTTTAAATATTGCAAATATATGAGAAAAGATAACACACAAATGCTATGTCTATAGAAGATAATATGGATAAAATATACTTGTTACTTTTGATACAAAATCAAAATTATTATATTATTTATTTAGTTAGGCCGTTACGAGAACTTTTTGATCTTTACATTCAAATTTATATTAGTGTCAGCCTTATAAGAAGCTCCTACCGAATTAAAAAGCAAGAAAAAAAATATCATTAATACTTATAAAAAGATAATTTCTAAAAAGAGCCGACGGAAAGTTCAACAAATAATTAATTATACATATTATTATTGAAGTTCAACGTTTTATACAATGACATGTTCAATTTTATGTAGAATAGACGAAATATCACGTTAGATATATACTTAAAATGTGGCGAGTGAGGTTTTAATTATTTATTTATATGAATTTGTTTGTCGTTGAATGAACAGTAAAAATTCATATGCGGTGGAAGTAGGAGCGAGAAGTATAACAGCGAAATCTCTCTTTAGCTTGCTAAAAGATGTCGGCCTGTCTAGAACTATTACTAAAACATTTCTAGAACGTACTTCATTCGTACGTACTTCGTTAGCAGAATCATTTCGAATTTAGGTAGGTAGTGGGAGGAGCTCGGACAGTGAAGGTGAGCGTTAATGCATTTTAAAGGGGCCCCTTTAAACCTACACTTGGGTCGCAAGTCCCAAGCGCTGCTCGGAGCTCTTCTTCTTATAACGCGATGAGCCCGGCACCCACACGGTGAATCCATGGAATGCTAAGCAGTTTTTTCTCATTGAACTAATCAAAATTCAGAACATTCTCACTAAAAAACGGAAAGCGGCCATTTTAATTAGTCAGAATAAGCAAACCGCGAGTTGCGAGACTGCGAAGTAATTTACAATGGGTGCGTGTTGTAACTTTTCCCAACAATTTTCTATTGCGGAAAATGCTCTAGCCATTGCGTTTGTATACAACTTGTTAGGTTTCTTACATCATGGTGAATGCTTGGTACTACTTATTATATGTAATAAACAATGTGAGCTTTGCAGGTGCATTGGTAAGAAGATTCTGACAGTTTTATATATATATATATATATATATATATATATATATATATATATATATATATATATATATATATATATATATATATATATATATATATATATATATATATATATATATATATATATATATATATATATATATATATATATATATATATATATATATATATTACACGACATGACTATGTAATATTTTTATACATTATACACTATAGATTACAAATTATACATTTATCTAATAAGTAATAATCAATTCAATGTACGTATAGATATGTTTATCAAATATCATAAATCAATTTGTAAAGTGTGCAGGTGTATGTCGAAACGATATTCTCGACCAAGAATTTGACCCCACCTCTATTATTATTATAAGTAATTACCCGCAAATATTTCGTATTATTGCAGTCGTAACAAGTGTGTAAGAATTTCAACGTAGATAAGAACGTATGGCTCAATCGGCTAGGGTGCTTGACGGTCAATGAAAACTGGATGTTCGAATTCTGCTACGTTTTCTATGAAAAATACAAAAATGCTTACTTTTATGATTTTTAAAGTTGATGATGTGTGAGCGAGGATAGAAGAATTGAAATTATATAAAAATTTAAAGGCACCAGGTTTTGAACCCGCACTTCTTGCAAACCGTACATGCGCTCTGAGCACAAAGTGATGAGTATTTTTTGAAAATGCATTTAAAATTGAATCTATTAGTAGTAGTAGGAGTCAGCTTAGCTGACCGAATCCGCAACGAAGAGGTACACAGGATGGTAGGTACCAGCGAGGATGTCACAGTAAGAATGAAGAAGAACGTGCTCAGGTGGTTTGGGCACGTCGAAAGAATGAGTGACGAAAGAATGGTAAAAAAGATATACGATGGAAAAGTGTGTGGTAAGAGAAGTAAGGGGAGACCTCGGTTGACTTTCGAAAACACAGTATCGAAGATACTGGAGGAAGGTCACGTAAAAAGCATAAGGACTCCCCGGAGAGCATGCATGAAGAGGTTAATGACAGTGGACGAGGCGAAAGAGGTATGCAGGGACCGCAGCGTTTGGCGCTCCGTTCTCTCTGACTACCCCGCTAGGGATAGAGCGTGAAGATATGTATGTATGTATGTATTAGTACTTAGTCAAATTCAGTATGCATCCAACGTTTATAGTTTTCTTTACTAACAAGCTTCTGATAACCAGCCACCTTAAAGATCAAAAATTACTTTAGAATCTCAAATACATATACATATAGTAAATGATTTGCATGTAAAGAGCATATGTGTGCATATATGTATGTATATGTGGGTATGTATGCTTGTACTTACATTCCACTTAATACGCTAAATATTATGGTGGCCATTAGAAATTTTATAGTAAACGTTATTTCAAAAGATAAAATCAAGGAGACGCTTAAATGAACCAGTATATGTACCTATTTGAAGATGCTTATCAGAAATTGTAATATTTATAAAACGACCTGTCCACACTTTGCTGAACACTTTAAGTTGAATTTATATTTAATTTAACGAAATGGCGCATATTATATATATAATGTAATAAATACTGTTATAGTGTTGTATTTTGATATTAATATTGACTGAACTGACCTGACCTGACCATGATAAGTCATTTTTAGGTCATCATAGGTCACTTATAAGTCCTTCATAGGTCATAGGTTGTCATCATTAGCAGATTTATTGCTTTCCGCCTAAATTGCCACGTTAATTTCCGGTGACAGAATTTAATAGTATCAGCGGACTTATGACGTAGAGGTTGCCATAGCAACGTATATGTCATGCTATACGTAAATAAGAATTGTCAATCATATGGCGGTGTGTGTAATCTTTTATTTATTGATTTATTGTACTTTATGATCTTTCATTATTATTTAAAAAAAAATTGGTCTTTTCCACTTCTTCTCCATATAAACTGTGAGTGTAATAATAAAAATCTTTTTAAAAGTGTAAAAAGGCGAAGCTTTTGCTTCACGTCTTAGTAATACTAAAGTATTAATGTGTATATATATTATTCATTTCGAAAAATTTCTCTGCACTCTCCTTCCCCTCTCTCTCTCTCTCTCTTTCTCTCTTATATGATCAAAATAAACATTTTACGCGACAAAATATAAATATATGAAAATTTTCAACTACTTCCATAGGCATGGTTACTTAGAAATCTGTTCACATAAGTACCGTGCTGGCCCTCAATGATCACTCGCGGTCAATTGACGGTTCCGTGTTCCATTTAAACCGTGAGTGGATAGCTGAGAAATAATACACTGCAATAAATAGTGATTTGCATCGTCATCGCGGAAACGGTTGAGTTGGCTTCAGAGTCCCTTTAGTTTTGGTGTAAATTGGAAGACTATAGCTGATTTCAATTATTTTTTTTATTTACTTTAGTTAAAAATCTTAGTTTAATATTTAAAGGTAGTGGGATTTAAACCTGCGCCTCTCTCGTTTCTATTCTTATATGTTTTATTTAAGGGCTTTTTCTCTGGGTTAACACTTTTAAAAATTACAAAAATATTTTAAAAACTTTCTAATATAGGTATATGCAATTTTATTTACAGTAGTAGTATAATACGATGATCATTATATAAACTTATTTATGCCTAACTTTTAACTTTATTTATAGGCATACTTTGTTGTGTCACGTATTATATCAAATTACTATTCGCAAATTGATTTATTTTAGTTTCCCCGCTCGTATTATAAACAAAATTATTTTACATTTGAGCAATAAACAAAAAACGTGAGAAAAAAACTGAGCAATAAAAAAAATGTTTTGTCACTAGGTTCTCTTCATATTGATAATAAATACTCGTAATCAGTAAAAACAAGTAGTAAAAATATTTTTAAAAGTATACAAAATCGCTCTATCGCATGACTTACATAGAACAACAGTTTCCAGCGGCAAGCTATAGAATAAACATAGCCGTGCAAAGGTTTTTAGGTTAATATGCATAAATTAGTGAAGAATGAGGTTAGGTAGGGATTTGAAAAATAACCCGACTTAGTAACAATCAGTCATGCACCAGTCTCTACTAAATTATAGACAGATGAGGAATGATAATAGATGAAATTCTCGACAAGTTCTGTTCAAACGGTTAAAATTAAACAACTTGTACAATAATATGGTAATAGTATGCTAATATACTACTGAATGACTGAATTTAGTTTGAAGTTTTCGATTTTTTCGGATTTATCTCGTATGTCTTGGAAATATGTATATGATTTTTGAACCTGAAATCGGCATTTTGAATTCGTAGACCATTTTTTTTAGTAAAAGTTTAAGTTGAAGTTTTTTAGTAGTTTAGTTATTTTTAAAAATATCGCGAATATTAAAAAAAATATTATGAATTTAACTTTGTTTTTTTTTTTGCTAGCAAATGTAATAAAATATGACACTTTAATTTTTGCTTTAACCCCTTGGTATCCCACAAAATGTTACAAAAAAGTTTTTCGTTCAAATTAGGTAAATAAAAAATAAACTATAAAAACAGTTAAGTTGTTTAGCTTTAAAATTTTATGCCGTTTTTGTAAACCTGTATGTACAAATCTGATAACATTTATACGACCGTACAACCTGTCAACAGAAATGGGGAATGTTGAAATGCAAAAGAAACTTTTAACCTCAGCATTGATAAAGATTTTAACAAAGAAGCTTTTTAGATAGTGACTCCATTAACATTGCTATGTTACAGGATAATTGTGCTTAAAAACTAGCTGAAGCTCGAAAAAGTACAGTTGACTCTGACGTTAAGTATTGCATAGGCGCTTAAAAGCTTTTTAAGTTTTTGCTCAGTCGTATGCCATATTATGTATGTTTGTTGATAATTATACATACCTAAGATAATTTCTTAGTAAATTATATATATATATATATATATATATATATATATATATATATATATATATATATATATATATATATATATATATATATATATATATATATATATATATATATATATATATATATATATATATATATATATATATATATATATATATATATATATATATATATATATATATATATATATATATATATATATATATATATATTGTGTAGGAACACTATCCTTGACAATCCGATGTAATAACAAAAATATTAATAATAAAAGCTTAAAAAATAGTATTATTTTAAATAGCTTTGTTCAAAGTAAAATTGTGGTTAACCTTGTTTACGACCACACGTGCTGTGATAAGCGTTATCTAATGAATGTTCTACGAGGAGCAAGATCTAAGCTAAGTTTTTTATTGCATGCTAATAACGGCACTGGCGCGTATTTTTTGAAGTTTACTCTTTAAAGCTCTTTATCCTAGATGATATGTAATTTACCTGTAGAGTTGTCTGACTCGTTCAATGTCATCACCACATGATCGTAAAACCAGAGATTCACTACTAGGGCTATATGGTGTTTGTGAATGAATAAAAAACAGATTTACGCTTTTTCCCATATATAACAAAGTCGACAAAGGACTTACGTTCCCTAGCTTTATAGGTAGGTAAAGTAACGGAGTGTCTTGACACTATTTTTCATTTAAATTGTTGTAACGTCTTTCTTTATCTTCTCACTATAGTAGAAAGGTAGTAAGAATCCAGAGAATTCATTCCACAACAATAAAAAACATATGATACAAACATAAATATTCGCCATATTTGAAAATTATATATATATATATATATATATATATATATATATATATATATATATATATATATATATATATATATATATATATATATATATATATATATATATATATATGTGTGTGTGTGTGTGTGTGTGTGTGTGTGGAAAAAAGATCAAATCAATGCGTTAATTTCCCCTAACCAATTTATTCGTAAGGCTCGTGGCAGACAAAAACATTAATTTATTCCCACTTGATTGCTCATTGTATTATAATGTGACATAATAATTAACTATCGTTCTACTAAGGCTCGTCCACATTGGATACTATCTACACTAATATTTTATATTTACACAACGATTAAAAACTAATTATTTTTTTAATATATCGTAATAATTATATCGTTTCTACGAAATATTTTTCTATCCTGTCCCCTGTTAATAAAAAAGGAATATCTTATATTCAATATTTCAAATAACTGAAAATTTATACGTTTCCTAAATAAATGAAATTATCAATAGATTCAATTTCATGATCAGAAAAAGTTATATAGATAAATACAAGAGAACATTTTTCAGGACGTGTATACGTTTAAAACGATAGCTTTATAGTATCTCTTTATGTCCAAAACCTAACCTATTATCTTAAATCACGTATGGTTAGGACAAGTTACAGGGTGAATCGAGAGTGGGTCACATGACAATGCAGTCCGGTAATTACACTTACAATAGGGCATTGTGCGCGAGCTGCGACATTTCCGCCGGCGCACGCGCATCCCTACATCCTGTATAATGATTTTTCTGGTCAATTTTTGGTGTAGACTAAAAATAATAATGTTTTTATGTACTTATTACTAATATTCACATAAATGCTTCTTACTAAAAGAAAAATAAACGCATTGCAACATTACGTTAATTTTCATTTTTTTTTAATATATACTATATTAAATATTAGCTATAATGCATGTATGTATATGAACGTACGTATATACCTTCTATGTATATGTACTTACGTTGAAATCGACACTCTCGTAGTGTAGAAGTGACAAACACAAAATTAAGTATTCAAAGCTTGTCTGGCAATCACCCAATCCGACTTAATCAGCTTAGCAGTGTGTCACGCCCTAATCACTCATGTATACAGTGTGTTAGAATTTATGTTACACTATAACTATTAACTAGAGATATTAAATGACGTTATTGATTTTTTTATTTTTTTAAATTTGAGAGAGAGTAATCACTACTTTTGCTTTCTTTTATTTAGTTACTTCGTTTTTTTTCCCTCTCAATCAGATATACCTATATACGAAAGCTAGGTAATATGTTGTGGGGTAAAGCGTGAAAAAAAATTATAAAAAAAAAATCTACGGTTAATGGAAGAAACGATCATAAAATTAAAATCCATATTCAAAATGAAAATTCCAAAAGGGAAACCGTTGTGAAGGTAAGCGCAGCATTGAGTTCCGTCACTCAACACGTAAAGCCTCTAACGGCGGAAAGAAAGGAGTGTCCTAACACTAAGTATTGTTGGATTGTCTAATGTGCTATTAGCTAGATAAAGCGTGAAGCTAAAAAAAATCAAAAGGTGTAATTAAATAAGCTGTACACTGACCTTCTTTAGGTCTATGTTGACCGTCAGCCACCCATTTCTACTTTCCCACACTAAATTTACGACATAGTGTATTGGAAAGCCATGGGCGTCGGATTACAGAGCTCATCTTAACATGCTTAATGCTTTTTACTACATAGATATATAATATTTGCTTTAGCAATATTTGTGCTTCTACACAGTAGCCCAATGACTGTAAGTTCGATTCCTGGGCGCGTTATTTTTTGCTTTGAAAGTGTAATGTAGAATGATTTTAGGATATCTTAGTTAAATTGTAATGATGATCATCGAAACTAAAAGTCAATTGGAAATAGACTTGTTACCTTAACGTAAGTATATGATATGTCACGTGAATTGACTCTTTGTTTTTGGCATTAGGTACAAATTCGAAATAATGCATTTTATGGTGGAATTTAACGCCACGCTTTGTCTTACAAGAAGAGCTAAAGGAAAACGAAGCCTACTACACTACCACGGTATTTACTGATTATGTTATTTAATTAATAATAATTAAATTCCATATATTTTGCAAATCTGTAACTTTCTATAATTATTTCTCGATCCACGTGAGAATAACTTAACCATATATAAAAATCAACTTTTATCATTCCATACAAGATTGTTACACACGCATAAATTACACAAACTCTTATAGATTCGTGACATGGTACAGTTTCTGTCAGTGAAAGTGGTTGTGTAAGATTGCAAGTCGTTATTGAGAGAAAATATTATGATCGATTACAATTTGTATATATTTAAATTAAGTAGCGATTTTTAAACGCCAACCAAGACAAAGTGTTAAGACACTCCGTCTTGCCTGTTTTTTTTTTGTAGTGATCAAACCCCTAAATACTATGGGGATAAGCAGCCCTTTTTAATCTTATTTCGAGTTAATTTTCATTTGTGTTAAAACCTGCGTGTCACTGAGTAATCGAATCGATTCTTCATAATATATATTAAAGTAGCTTTAATTATTACCTTTTTTTCCTTATTTTAGTTAATGAATATAAATATGTTATATGCAATAAATTAAGAAATGGTGTAACGTCATAAATATTTAAAAAATATATAACCTATAGGCTATATTCTTATTTTGAAAAATATTATTAAAAAAAATACTTAATAAAATCACATTCTCCTTGATTTTCTTGGCCTGACATATAGAGACGTGAACATAACTCTAACACGTCTAAAAGCCGCATATACGTCAAAACATCTCTAAAACATCGGATGTCATTTCATCAACATCAAAAGATATTAGTATAAAGTTACAGATGACAGTGATTATAAACAGAAGGCAACTAGGAAGTTGAAGACAATCGGGACAGATCTGACCGCAAACTCGGACAAAATCGATGCACGCCGTTATTCGATACAAAAACATCGATTACACATAATGGTAGTACAAACAAAGCCGCTGATACAATAACGATTTAAATAATTATTCCGGTTTATATCGATACTTCTTCAGTGTTGTGCCTTCTTGTAACAGTTCGATATGTCAAAGCGAAACTTAGACACGTCGTTAAGGAAAAAAGATAAGCGGCTACTAGGATTTAACGGCGGTTATGGAATCGAGTACACCATAATTAAATTTCAACTATTTATAAATAAAATAGATAGTAGATTCAATTCCATGAGGACAGGAAGGCCATCGTAGCTCAGTAAGACTGTAAGAGAGGTGATTGGGACATCGATCTTCAATTGTTAATACTTAATGCGTTACGTATGAGTGGCATATAATGAATAACGTTGAAGACTTGAGTTCCAGCACCCATTACTCCATTGAATTCGAGATATTACTAAAATTTTAATTCCTAAAATTGCAATTCCTACTGGATATTTTTTAAAAAAAAAATATATAATCATTCAAATTTTCTCTATACTAAATGTATAGATTTATTTCATTATAGGTCACACGCTAAACTGTAAATGACTACCATACACTTACAACGCGAATTCCATGTAAATCATTTCGATACAGATTGTTTTCATAAATGCCAGCTTTCACGGGATAAGAACAGGCACTCGTTGGCGTGTCAGTCAAACACCCCTAGTTGTTAACTAAATTGCTGATACAGTAAATTTTATCACATTTCCAATTCATTTAAATTGTTATTTAAAATTATTATGCTATTAGTAAAAATAGGTTAATCGGAGAGAAATGTGAGAGAGAGAAATGTGAAGTAAATATACTGCTAAGTACTGTTAAATATACTATTAAGTACTTCAAATATTTAAATGATTAAATGCAGTATTTAAGAAATAAATATTGGTTATCCGTAATTAAACGTGTGTATTCAGATTTTTTAGGAGCATAGTAGATAGAGTCAATACACTCCTCTCTCTGCTTCCAGCATAATTTGCTACGAACCCATCTTATTGAAGAGTCAAGCGTGAAGCTAAAATAAAAAAGAAGTAAATCTTTTTTAGTCATAAGAATATATATTAAAAATGTATGTTTGATGTATAATGATAATTTAATATGAAAATAAAGTTGAAAGTAACAAAATATTTCATAATAACACCTCTGCATCTGAGATCTGCATACAGAAACACTCAGGCATCGATGTAGATTAAGTGACACTATAAAGGGCCCGGTTGACGTATCGGTGACGTGCGGCAACACGTCCCACATTTACAATGTATTGGTACTACTTTTTGCTAGGGTTAGCGGTATATATATATATATATATATATATATATATATATATATATATATATATATATATATATATATATATATATATATATATATATATATATATATATATATATATATATATATATATATATATATATATATATATATATATATATATATATATATATATATATATATATATATATATATATATATATATATCCCGCCATTGCGTTTGTTCTATAATAGTCAGTCATACTTGTACACCAGAGAGAGAAACCGGAAAATGGGAATTGAGCCCAGAACCATTGCGTACCATATTGCCATTTATAAAATTCCTCCTTCCTTGCCTAAAATAAATATAAATCCTTATTGCCATTTATAAAATAATAACCGTTTCTGTTGAAAAATTTAATAATTTAAAAAAAATCTAATTATACCTTGCTAACCCTTACTTACAAACGCTTGCAAATCACGAGGTACATCGCTCTTATTAGCAGCCGGGCGACGTCCTTACTCTTATATGTCCATCTGGCGACATATATATACATTGCAGAAGCAAATGAATTATCAGCATTTAGAGAAATAAATTCTATTCATTATGAAAATGTTTAGTTTATTAAGATTGTTAAAGTTTTTTGTTGGTTAATAAGTAAAAAAATATATATTATTTAAAAGTGAATATAATAAGTGTAAGTATGTTTTTATATAAATAAGATTTATTTTATGTCGTCGAGGTGCAGCAGCGTAGGCATTGCCTGCAAACGTTATGGTTTGTGGGTTCAATTCCCACTCGGGATGAATGAATTATTTTAATTTTATCCTCTGCCACAACAAGGCAAAAGCCTGCCTCGTAAAGGCGGGGACGGAGAGTCTTAATACTAGGTTCCTATAGGTTCTACGGTTCCCTCTACCTAAGCGTGAAACTAAAAAAAATAAATTTCTTCATAAATTCATACTTTAGTAATTATTAAATCACTTCAACACAACATAAATGATTTTTAATAGCTACATGTTCAACATTGTGATGATTTACGACCTAATAATCTTAATTATAGTAGTATAAAGCAAGATTTATGTTATAAATAAACTAAACGTGTCGAGTATATATCGCTATTTATTTTATAGAGTTCGCGTTCTTTGACTCTGGGTTGTGAAAACATCCTTCATTCATAAACTTGAACGGAAATCTCACAATCTATCGTTTATTTTATTCATATTGTAAACAAGTGTGGAAGTTTGTTACGCAATAATCCAAAATAAAACATTTAACGTTTTGATTTTTCTTCTCTCCGATCTCTTAATAATAACGAGTAAGTATGAATAAATATCATAAAAATTACAACAATATATTACATAATAATATATAAATAAAATTATTTTTCTTAGCTTTATGCTATAACGAGAGGGCATCAAAAGAGACCTACAATCTAAGAATTCTTTCTCGACTTGTGTTAAGTGGATGGACAAAAGTTACCAGATAGAGGGAAATGAAAAAGAATTAATTTTGTCTCGAAAATCGAACTCACATCTGTCGCATTAACAATTATAGCCACAGTGGTACCACTGTGCCATGACGGCTTCATATCAAATTTTATTTAAAATAACAATTTTAGTAATTTATACGCTTAATTCCTTCAAAATTTTACTTAGAATGGGTGTACGTGAGTCGACGGTGCAATCTCATTGACCCTTATCTATTAGAAGCTGCGTGCGTGAGGTCCATAATTCTAGGGATAATCGGCGTCGGCGTGGGCGACAGTATAACTGTTCACCACCTATATTTAACGGTTTTAGTCGAACTATTCAAATACTCGAGTTAAAATAAAACCTTATCCATATATGTATAATATAATACTCTAAATATGACGTCATTGCGTATAGCAGTGTCTGCCTGTAAACGCAACGGTGTGTGGATTCGATTCCCAGTCGGAGAGGATGGATTTTTCATGTTCATTTTCTTCGCTCTGACAACAAGGCAAAACGCGGCGTTGAATTCTGCAACTCAACACGCAATATCTCGAAAGAAGGCGGAAAACAGGAACGTGTCTTAACACTACCTAGTGTTCCCTACCTTACCTTACAGTTCCTGTGGTTCCCTCTGCCTACTCTTTTATATGCAGGATAAAACGTGAAGCTTAAAAGAAAAAGAAATAATAAAAAATATCTCACTTCGAATATAGTATGGTTTAGAGTGATTTATTTAAATCCTGAAAAGTAACTTTCACATGAAATTAACGACCGTATCGAAATACGTATCGACATTTCAAAATGCATTCTCTTAAAACAATAATTTATGTGTGCTTCTCCGATAATCCGGTTCGGAGGACTTTTAATTTTTTAGTTTTTTTTTAGCTTAATGTTCATTCCAATAGATAAATTGTCTCACGAATACCGTTCTTGTAGTATGTACGTCGCATTCAATAACTTAAATACATAAATATTCTATGAACTTTCTAACAAAGTACACCATAACTAATTCTTAATGTCGATGCTCACCAATTTACACGAACCCTCACTATAAAGCATATTCCTTACGTTACAAACTACTGAGACATCTAATAAAAGGTCTATAGTACAAAATTAACTGGTCGAGAATGGTCGAAGCTGTAAAACTAATTATTTTGTACGCACATCTTAAAATTTACAATGATATATACCAAGTTAAAAGTTTAGTTTAAGGGGCAACACTTATTTTGCTTGTAGCAATGATTATGGTTTATTCTTGTGTATTATAGAATTGGTCATAATCGTTAAATATTGTTTATTTTCTAACCATTTATCTGGAGAGCATTATTATTTTTCCCTTTAACTGTAATAACGCGTAAATTCACATTGAAACTACTAAGACTATAAACATTAAAACTGAAATAACCAACTTTGACGCGTTCAATAACGGTTATATAAACCCAGCAGTTAAGTCGTGTAATAACGTAGGCATTCATTTAGCATCTGGCTATACAAGTTGTAGTCTAGGGAGTTGTTGTTAATACTATGTAGAATTAATAATGAAATATATGTTTTAAAACGTATGGGCGCTTTTTTTTTACTGAAAGAAGGTAAACAAATTTGTGAGTATTTAAAAAACGCAGGCTAAAACTTCATTAACAAGACCCATATATATAGGAAATTTAAGCATTTGATTTACTTCTCTTTCTACAAAGGCTGTAGATTTTTATATATAAGTAAAACTAATTAGTGCCAAAACACATAGCTCTCCATTTTCCTCTCTAAGTGATTACCGACTAATTACAAATTAAAGTGAAGTCTAGACACTTCATATCACCGTCTCCCTAACAATATCTGATCAGTTCAAACACCGCCAAGTTAAAGGCATTTATTCATTTGTCTATCAAACCCCGCTTTTAGATTTGTTGAATGCAATTAATCTTGAACAATGATTGTTAGTAATTTAAGATCTAGATTTTGTCAATCACAGATCTATTGAACTCTATTACAAACTGCTAAACAATGTGTATCGCAGCAAATATAATAACAATAATTCATAATAAATTTTCAAGTCACAAGCCTGTTCTTAAGTAGAAGCACTAGAATAATATATAAAGAATTGGCCTCTTATTTTGAAGCTATCTTTTTGTACTGTTTTGTATGCAAGTCGGTGAAGACGATGATGATAGTAAAGTTGGCATATGCCTGTAAAAGCGGTCGTTTTTTATTTATAAAAAATTGGTAATTTTTAATTTAAATGGTTACTTAGAACCCTAACGATTGTTTGACCTACATTGATTTCTATGCATTTAACCTCTCAGTGGGTAGTAATATATGCAAAGAGCGGTAAATGCTTTAAAGCAAAGAAAAAGTAAGTTTATATTATGACCACAGCCATATAAAGCTAGGCAAATAGAAGTTCCGCCCATTCATGGTCTATTTCAATGACTGTGTCCCGCTACGACGGAAATTATGATTGCAGAATCGTCGTATAGAAAGAGTTTCGTAATCGTGTACGTCACAATGCTGGAGGATGAATTATTTAAAATCCACTTTCTACTAAGTTTTTTTTTTATATTTCATGCGTTTTTTGGAAAAACCAAAAAAACAGTGATCAAACAGTGATTGGGCTCTCCGTTTACGTTTCCCTTCTTATTTTTATGGATGAGCGCGAGCTATACTATTTTATTTGACCATATGTTGAAAATAAAAATATTTTGCATACATACCACTCTATCGCGCTCTATCCCGGGGTAGCTAAACGCCGAGGGTCCTGCATACCTCTTCCCCCTCGTTCACTGCCATTAACCTGTTCAAGTCTGCTCTCTGGGGAGTCTTCCTCCAGCATCTTTGGACTGTGTTTTCTGTATTTTTACTGTGTGGAAATCAACCGAGGTCTCCCCTTACCTCTCTTGGAGGACGGAGGATGGAGCTATAAACAATATTTTAGATATAAATATTATTTGAAATAAGAATTAAACTCATAACTATATATTGTACTGTACGTACTGTACTGTACGTTCAGACACTTTGACATTGGCGCTATACATCCTTTCATTACAATCTGCAAATGTCAAATTAGACCATTTCAGGACGAAGCGAAAGTTGTAATAAATCACCGCATATTTAAGTGTCATTGGGCGTGATTAATAAACCTTGATATACGCTTATTGAAGCTCGACCGCTTCCATGTTTCCACTGTCAATTTTAATTGGTTATATAGTTAACGCGTTTTACGTTATTTTTTATATATATTATTTTGACTTTTTCTGGTTGTACACCGCTGTTTTGCTTTCTCTGTCGTTGTTTTTATTTTTTTTTTTTCATTTATGCCATTTTCTTTGTATTTCGTCTTATCTTCTTTTTCTACGTCTTATTCTTTATTTTTAACTGCAAAATTTCTCCAGAAACGATCTATGATAACATATAGAACTATAAACAGGTTTCTTTTTATTATTTTTTTTTTATGTCTACACGCTTTTTCCCGCACATGGCAGGGTAGGCAGAGGGAACTACTGGAACCATAGGAACCTAGTGTTGCTTAGTCCCTGCGTTCCGCCTTTTTCGAAGCATTGCTTGTTGAGTGTCGGCGCTCAACATCGCGCTTAGCCTACTTTCCATTGAGTTCCAAAACATGGAAGTAGGAAAATCCATCTTTCCCGAGTGCGAATCGAACCCACAAACCGTCGCGTTTACAGGTAGACGCTACGCCTCTGCGCCGCGATGGTCATCTACTAGTTTTCTTAGAAATAAAAATTAAGGTATATACGCTTGCATTGAGGCAGTATCCAAGTTAGCTGTTAGCGCCATTATGGCTTGTCATATCGACTATTATTTTGACACTTTGGACAGCATCCTTATCTCAAATGATGGATGAGGTGACGAGAGTAAGTGTCCATTAAGTGAATAAGTCAACCTATTGACATCTGTGCGTAAACTTAATTAGTATTCTCGTTATGCAGATTGTATCTACTTGCTAACAACAGTTACGGTCTTTCAGGTCAAGAAAATATTATGTTTATGTAACTTTAGTCATATATGTAGAATATAGAAATAAAAGCTGTTTTAGGGCAATTTTAATATATACGAATGTACTGGTTATTTTTGAATATTGGTTTGTTTTTCTCTGATGCAATGGAATAGCGTCTGATTTCGATGGTACTTTAGGGAAAGAATTACTAAGAGTTTTCTCTATATAAAGACAAAATATCTCGAATTTAGAAGAAGAGTGGAAATGACAAAACTTATCAATAGCTTTTCTAAGCTTTCAAGTATATATGTACATTAAAATCTAGTTTTAAGTGAATGTAATCAACACCTATATAAATATATATATATATATATTTTTTATTGGACCAAAAAAACACATTGTTGCAGAAAAATAGCTCTTTTATTAAAGTATTTACTTAGTACTTTGTTTTTTCCTTATACCGTCATACAAGATTCGTTATGCACTGAAACTATTAACCTCGCTGACGCAGGTCAAGTTCAGGCCAGGGTCCAGTAGATTAATACCTATATATCGCGTTCTGGTGATTATTTACTGCCATGCAACAGATGTTTCTAGAAATTGCAGATGACATCCATTTTAAATGTCACTTGTGATTTCTTTTTAGTCTGTTTTGAGCTTGGTTAAGGAAAATAGCTGCTCCACTCTGCTCTGCTATGTACTCGTTTTATACTTTTGATTTATTAATAAGTTAAACTTAAATGTTATTTGAAGACCCTCGTGGCGTAGAGTATGCTTGTGAATGCGACGTTTTGTGGGTTCAATTCTCACTTGGAGAGTAAGGATTATTTTCTTTTCATTTTCGCTCTGGCAACTGGTCAAAAGTAGCGTTGAGTTTCGACACCCAACTCGGAAAGCCTTGAAGGGTGAAAAGTGGAGAACGTAGTGTCTTGACACTACGTTCTCCACTTTTCACACGACACACCCGGGTTAAAGTGTGAAGGTAAAAAAAGTTTAACTTTGACATTTCGTCGTACCAGATAAGTTTTTTAAGAAAATGTCGTATTTAGTTTATGAAACTGAAGAAATGCGTAACGTTGTCGAACAGAGACCTGGAGATATAACTAGTAAGTCGTTGTCCTAGGATCTGATGGACACAGCATCAAAAGAACTATCTTAGCATCTCACACTCCTATCGTCTCTAATTAATGTAATTCAAAGTAAATAATATCACTTTAATAATACAAACTACATAATAGTATACCAAGGAATGCCCTTCAAGGAATAATTACGATCTTTAGATGCCTCGAAAATTGTCTTTTAAATTAAGCGTTTACACGCGGCAATTACGAATGCCGGTCGTAATATTTTAAACGGTTCATTTACACTACCGCTTAGGAAATTTTAGATACAAACATACTCGTATGTAAATAACAAAAGCGATTCGCTGGTCAATAACACTGCGGCGTTGGGTTACGCCACATAAAATACTTTTTCTTCTCTTTACTTGTGGCATACTATATATTGGGACAAATTGAAGTAGTCTTTGTCTTGAGATATATAATTTTCGTGGAGATTATAGTAAAAAGGATTTAGAGGACAATGCAGTGAAATCTCTACTTTAAGGTCAATTTTTTGCATGTGTAGTAACTCAAAATATATTGTTACAAATTCTAATTATCTATTTTCTAATTATTTCTTTCCTTAGTGTAGATTACAACCAAATACAGAGATACTAACAGCGTAATAGCTTGTAAAAAGCATATAAAAATTGATGAAGCAATTGGACGGTTTTCACGAGGCGCAGCTTCTAATCCCTCTGTGTTCAAATATTTAAACATTTCCTCTAAGTATATTTCTTTAAGTGAATTATTTAAGTGAGTGAAAAAATAAGAAAAACTGTAAAACTAATGTGTCAGATAGTAATTGCATACGATTTACGAGAGATGTTAAAATAAGCGCTTCTTATATATGTATATACGCCATTATTAAATGTGTATATATATATATATATATATATATATATATATATATATATATATATATATATATATATATATATATATATATATATATATATATATATATATATATATATATATATATATATATATATATATATATATATATATATATATATATATATATATATACACATAACATAGTATGTATTTATGTTTTCTTATTAACTATGTATATAACATACTTTGTACGCCTTTTAAATGCGACGTTGAAACGGTCAGGATGTGGAAGCTGTTTGTCACCTGGCAGGAGCAAGATCTCGTACAGTGTTGCAATCGTAATAAATACTAGTGCATATATATAACAGAATATATGCTCGTTAGATTGTAGCAGATTCGATTCCTGCTGGATAAACTAAAACGTGGCTTTGAATTTCTATAACTTCTGTACCCTATGAACTCTTTATTAATATCTTATTATTTTTTCCTTTTTAATATTTATCACTTTACTTTTTTAGGCATTGCATTTTTAGTGGCGGAACTAAACGCCGAGCTTTTTATTGCCAAAGCAAAAAATAGATAGTAATAGAGTAAAATGACTTAATCCACCCTCCCCGAGTGAGAATTGAACCCACAAATTGATACTTAGATTATTTTATCATCTAAATATGTACCACAAAGTAAAAAAATAATATAATTTAAATAAAAACTTAACTCAACTTTAAATACCCTATGAAGTAGTACTACTTAAATAATAAATAGGTAACGCCTTGGCACAGCTCTAGTTGTTTACTAAGTACACGTTTACCCCCCGCAGAGGCCGGCCGCTCGTTCTCTAACGCCTCGGTGCCGTTAAGTACAATTTCCATGAAGAAAACTTGATTACAACATTGCTAGGGATAACTGCATTTCCTGAGTCGGTTGATGAGTTAAATTTATTACTTTAGGTTTAATTAAGGCTGTTGTGGCCTGCTGGTGTATTATTTGATTGTAAGCGCGACGGTTGTCGGTTCAATTCCCACAGAAGAAATGGGATTTTCATTTCCTCAGTATGGTAAAAAGACTAAGCGTGGCGTGGCACTACACACGTGATATACAAGTAATGTTTTGAAAATGGAGTACAAAGTACGAGTTACTGGTTTCCTTCTAAATACTATGCGTACAATTATTTTTTCAATTATATTAATTATTATAAATAATAATTAAGATTTCGATTTCCGTAAACAAACATTTTATTATTATTTATATGTATTTTTATTTTCTGAGCTACAATTAAAAAAATTATACTAAACATAATTTCTTCTTTACAGCCGGACACAGTCCCTCAAGCTAGCGTGGATATGACAACAGTGCTGGAGGTGAGCGATGCGGACAGCGTGACGGGACACGCTCACAGTTTGGCGATAACTGCTCCAGATCGGGTGACCTTCGTCAAGGGCACCTGCAGGGAAGAGGCGAGGTGGTGGGCAGACGTGCTGAGTGTTTACCCTAGGAGCAAGGTATATATAAATATTTAATTTTCAAAGGTACTAACTATGATAAACAGATACTGGCTACCCTAGAATATCAAAAAAATCATGTTCATTGATATGACTAAACGATATCACTAAACATACATGACATTAAACCTAAAGTTAGGTAGGTATATTATAGGCAAATATTTAATTAGGTATGTAGGTTCGAACCCTATTTGGGACAGTTGGATTTTTCTTTTTTTATTTTCTTCGCTCTGGAAACTATGTAAAGCGCGACTTTGAGTTCCGACACTCAACACGCTTTACCTCAATAAGCAGAAAGTATGGACGGAGAAAGCAAGGACTAAGTAAAGGTGTATCTTAACACTAGGTTCCTATGGTTCCTGCAGTTCCCTCTGCCTACCCTGCCATGTGCGGGATAAAGCGTAAAGACATAAAAAAGAAATGAAGCTTATATATTCTTATTTTGAATAAACGCGCTTTGTTTCATCAGAATGTAGTCGTTTTAACGTAAAGATTTGTGCAGGTGATGATTATACATATATCAATTGATTTTTAATATTACAAAGTACATTTCATTGCTTTGAATTTAGTTAAAATTCTGATAAGACAAAATGTAGATGGTGGTGTAGCATAGAACTACTTATGACTGAGTGCCTCAAAGTCCCACATTCTGAACTTACTGTAAATTTCCTCACTGAATTGTACATGTTCTCATACAATTTCATCATAAAAGCACATTTAGTCAATTAAAGAAAATATATTAAAACTTGTTTAGTTTGAGAAATGCAATTTAATGCACACCGGATCATTACTTGATAGCCGACATGGATCGCGATTCAAAGTGACATTTCTAATTACTTACATAGCTGTTAGATGCGCTGATACATTAATTAGTTACGGCCAGCGCTTAATGTTAGGAAATTGTTGTATAGGTTGTATAGGTTTAGGTGGAAATCTTTCTTATAGATTTGTTCTAAAGTATCTTAGACTGGATTCATTTCAACAAAATATACTACTTACTTGTGACAGTGAAGAAACGTCTACAAAAAGAATAATACAATGTTTAAATCTGCAACTATTGAAATGTAATGTTAGTAACAAAAATAATATTTACAAGTAAATGCTGTAAATTTATCACTTCGTCGTAGAATATATAATGAATATAAAACTTTTAACTGATGGCTAGAGTTGGCTCTTCCCTACTGCATGCTTCTGAGACGGTTATAGCGACAATTTAAATGTCATCTTGAAATTGAACTTTTTTAACGAAATAAAACAACTATGACAATATGAAACGACATTAGAGAGTCTTATCCCAGAAAGCGTCCAAGATTGTTCTATATCACAATTTAAAAAAGTTATGAAACGACGTTTGTGTGTTAAAGGTTATTACCATATTAATGATTTCGTAAATGATAACACGCCTTGAGAATGAAATGCTCGCTTCAGTCTAGTTCAAGAGTATCGTTGTCAATACTAGGAATTGTGAAATTGTAAATGTCTAGAAAATTAAAAAAAAAATGAAAAGATAAACAGTTTAAGTCCCGCTGAGTTTCTTACACCGGTTTTTCTCAGGTCTGAGGCATTAACTTTAGCGAACCGGTGGTAAATTAAATTAATTATTTGACGTTCAAAAAATGAAGCTCGTACTTCTTATTTTGAATAAAATTGTTTGACTTTGACTTTAGTTTAAATCCTAAGTTTAAATAACCTTAATAAATTATATAAATTTAAAGAAAACTAAAAACGTAACAAACGTCTCCTATCATATAACATTAATGTATTGCTGAAATACATCTCTCGTGCTTTCCATTTCACAAAGAGAAATTTTCCTCTTACATTTTCCAAGAACCACACCTTGCCTTGTTACTGACGAAATTGATTTCAAATGGCAGATTGTGTCTCACCGCTCCTATTAATTTTATATCGACTTTGGAAGCAGCCGGAAATTCTTGAAAGGAAATCTGGAACAGGCTTCAGATGATTCAATAATTGACAAGTTTAAGTGTTCCTCGAATGAGTGTATAGATATTTAGTATGTTGATAACAATAGTTGTAATTACTATTTTTTTAGCTTCACGCTTTATCCCGCACGTAGTAGGATAGTCAGAGAAAACCGCAGCAACCGTGGGAACCTAGTGTTAGGACACTAGGTTCACCGTTCAATGATTTCCGCCTTCTCGAGGCATTGTGTGTTGAGTGGCGGAACTCAACGTCGTGTTTGCCTAGTAAAGAAAATGGAAATGAAAATATCTATCTTTCCCAAGTATGAATCTAATCTAAAAACCGACACGTTTTTATTATGCTTTAAACTTTTTATTTTTATTTTACTTTGTTGTTGTACTTAAATCTTGTCAGACACTTATATAAATAACAGCGTTGATAGATGTAAAAGAAGCTTTCAATAAAATCGAAATAGGATTTCACGAAATTTATACACTTAAAAAAACCGACATTCGATATATTATGGTCATGCAAATGAAACTACGCATATTACAAGTTATAATAATTACATTAATATGCAATTGAATTGCATAGAAAAACGTGTTTGTATAGAGTTACTACAACAAATGCATTTTGTAACAAAACACCGCTTTCCTGAACAATATGATCAAGAGCGTGACGGTTTTAAATTGAAACCGGCTGGTGTCCTTGGCTTTCAATCTTGAATGCTTGAAATACAATAACTAGATTAACACCTAGGGTCTGTTACTATATGTATATGTAATACTACTATGACGTATTCATATGTTACTATTATTGGATTTAATTTTTTTATATACATATGTTTATGTATATTTTATATTTTCTAAAATCAATATATACTTATTGATAATAATAGCTTATAAATTTTTAACAACTAGCGTAGGTTTTTTTTTTATTTACTAGGAAAATTCTTTAGAGTCTATTTGTAATTAAAATTATTTTTTATTTTTTTTTAGTTTCACGCTTTATCCCGCACATGGCAGGGTAGGCAGAGGGAACTGCAGGAACCATACGAACCTAGTTTTAAGACACTCCATTGCTTTTAGTCCCTGCTTTGTCGGTCCCCACCTTCTGCCGTTTTCGAGGTATTGCGTGTTGAGTGGCGGAACTCACGCAGCCAATTTCCAGATCGAAGAAAATGGAAATAGAAAAATCCATCTTCCCCGAGTGGGAATCGAACCCACAAACTGTGGCGGTTACAGGCAGACACTACGCCTAAGCGCCACGACGGTCCTCATAAGTTCTTAAATATCTCCTTATAAGTAAATACCTATCTGTTTTCTTCTTCATAGTCTACCACCTACATAAATATATAATAAAAAATAATAAAATGATGGGGTGGGCACAGGCACACACACCCCCACATTATCATATGTATTTCTATAAATACTACATCGTCTTAAACACACCACTTTACTTATAAAGTCCGTTGACATCGATACTTCTGAGATATAATACCTGACTGTAACCGATCTACGGCGGCATCTCATTCACATAGCTTTTCTGGCTTCTTGTTTTTTACCTTAAACAGCAAGCTCGACCGCAATCTTGATAGTATAATTGATTAATTACCGAATTTTCAAAATGTAAACTTATATGTTGATGTTAGGTTTGGACGCTGTCACATTGTGTTAGAGTTGAAATTAAAAAACTTAAGCAACTCAGTGCCGTTATTAATTGTGAACGTGTGTGTTCTGACTTCGGTTCCCACTCAGTAGATTTTTATTGATTTCATTACTTTGATAAGAAGATAGAGTACGGCGTTGGGATCCGTCATTAAAATTGCCATTATTTCTATCTGATACCCGATTAACTTTGTTCTTAAATAAATACGGTTCCGAATACTTATAGCTTTGGAAAACCATAGTGTCTCAGTGGCTGCATCTGTACCTGCAACCCTGACGCTTGTGGGTTCGATTTTCATTAGAAAGAATTATTTATTAAATTTTCTTGTCTAAACATTTGATTTCGTCTACCCTACTATGTAAAGTAGAAACAAAGGTGCTGAAATAAACATAATGTTATTAAACATTACATACAGTTGTTCCGTCGTAACAAAATAAATTAAGCTAACAGAACAAACGTGAAAGCAAGGAAGCAATTTTTTAATTAGGACAAGACGATTGGTTCCAGTGAATTCGGTCTGCGGCCCAGTTGCACCAAACTCTATTATTATTACTGGATAGAGTTACTTGTTACTCGTTGAGTCATATTTAATGGAAAGTTTGCTTACTATTTATATGGAGAATAAGCTTTTATCGGCTACGCCCGCGTAGTTAAGAAGATTTTTAAGTCGTGTGTTGAGATGAATCGAATACACGACCATTGCTTGCTTACACTCACTTGCTTACCTGAAAAGCTTTATATGAAAATTGGCATTATTCAAATTAATTTTCAATTTATTAAAGTAGTTCTCTGATTGTATTCCAATTTTAATAAATTATTTAATTAAAGAATTAATTAATTATTTAATTAATTAGTCGAACTCAAAGCCAAAAGTAAATATAATTCACGTTTTAAAATTACAACAAAACTTAGCCTAGAAATATAAAAAAAAAGCAAATAATTCGATCGAACTGTTTATATTTCATACGTCCATTTAAACTTGACAGCTCATCAAAATAGACTTGTTTTATTTGTTTTTGCCTAGATTCGTGTAAGTGCATTGACTGCGTCGTTGACCTGCTCGGCTTCATTTTGCTGGCTTCTCTGATATGGGTGTCTTTAAAGTATCAGTTTCGATTCGAAAAACGATTTAAATGTTCATAATGCCACATGTTTAATTAGCATTTTGAATAATAGCTTAAAAAATAGGATTTTGAAAGGTTTTAAATTACTATTTAAAAAAAAATCTAAGTGTGACACGACTTTAGATGCATTTACGTCAGCCAAGTGGAGTAAAGTTGAACAGAAATTATTGAGGACGTCTTGGCGCAGAAGCGTAGTGTACGTCTGTAACCGCGACCATTTTTGGGTTCGTTTCCCACTCGAGGAAGATGACTTTTTTTCATTTCTATTGTCTTCGCTCTGGCAACTAGGCAAAGCGCGACGTTAAGTTCCACCGCTTAACAGGCAAAAATCGGGGAAAGGAGTGTCCTAATACTTAGGTTCCAAAGGTTCCTGCAGTTCCCTCTCTCTACCCTGCTATATGCGGGATAAAGCGTGAAAATAAAAAAAATTATCACATTTGAACATATAAATAAGCTCTAACACTTATTTCAAACAAGAATTCGCGAATCAAAAAAAAATCATCATAACAACTGATGCCCGCAGAGTACAGACTGTAGATTACAGTTACTTACAATATGACATGATTACGATAATTAGAATGACAGAAGTTTTATTATGTGAAGTAATTTGCTAAAGTTTTTTGTTATTCCATGTCAGGAGCTACAACCTGTATATGTAATACGACATGTTCAATATGTTTCAGATATCTTGACACCAAAACTTAGTAAATCCTCAATACTATATATAAATAAATGTGAAACTAACTGTTCTACACAGCCTTATTTCGCTACTGTACGTTATATGTCACTTGCTAAATACCTTAAGGTTTGCCTTAATAGTCAGTACTTAATCTCTTGATTGGAATAAAAGGAAGCTTTAAAGTGGTTCCGAAAAGCAATACTGCGAAAGCTTTAGCTTTAGCTTTTTTTTTGCGAACAAGACTTAAACTGTAGTACCAACTCATCCAACAAAGTGTTTAATCACTTAGTAAGTATTTAATTAGCTTTTTGCAAGTGTAAGGAAGCTTCATTCATCATTGCATTCTGATGCCATACGTGGTTAGGAAGTGCGCCGCGGGAACTGGCTCAATTAGCTGTAAGATGCAGACAGCCAATTTCTATGTTAGTCCACACTTAATTAGTGTCTTTTGATATGCTGATCGAATTTTCTCTTAATTACTGCCCAGAAATGATGGCTGGGTGTTGGAAATTATTCCTGGTATCTAGTTAGAGAATATTGCTTATATAGATTATATCTTATTTTATGAAGTTCACGCTTTTCTTCCCAGCTTCTTCCGTCGGGTGGTCTTTTATTACCCGTTGGATTTGTTTTTCTCTAACACTCCTAAAGGAAAATGTGATAAATATTAACGTGTGACCTATTACCGAAACTCTGATATTTATATATTAACGTTCACTAGAACGATCCAATTTGTAGTTCCCATCGTTCAAAAAGTCCAATTTGTAGTTTTACCCGTTGTTTTCATAAAAACTCTAGCTAAATCCACCTGAATGGCGTCAGTTCATACAAAATCTTACATTTTAATTAGCAAAACACAAACAAAAACATGTAGTAACAGTCAAAAAGTTATCAGTTCAGCGACCTATCCTAACGGGACGGCGCCGGGCACTGACGGCGATCAAATTGTTTTGTATTTAATTAATTCCATCCTCAATCGATAGCGTGTGAGTCATTTTGGATATTTCTACGGGAATTTACTTTTTAAATTTAAGAATCTGATATTTTCCTTAAAAGTTATGTTTAGTTAAATGTTTAGAAATTTTGTCATATTCCTAGTAGTTGGAAAGCACTACCTGAGTGTAGAAGACACTCAGTTAGTGCTGTCCAACTCTCCAGCATGTGCAAAATACAACTAAGGTAGTGTAAAGTTTCTCTATTCTCCGCTTTTCGCTTAAATTCAATATATTAGGCTTAATAACCAGCGTTTGTCTTCCCAGGGAAATTAAAATTAAATCATTACACAGAGTGACCACCGAAACGTCAACGATAAAGGTCCCATTAAGAGTTTTGAAGAGGTTTCAAAATTTAAAAAATTCAATAGATTTTAGGCGAAAAGTCCAAATTAATCATTGAATATTGTAATTATTACCAACAGATGAAACTATCGATATAATAATGTATACGCTGGTAATTTGCAACGTGCACTTTCGAGCAATTAACAATTTCTAACTCGATCCTGCGAAACCAAACTCGGATCTCGTCGACTAATTACGAATAGTAGATTCTTGTAGAGATATTTAATTGAATAGAGTTGCAAAATCTTTATTGATGTCGATTCTAATTGAATACATTCGAACGTACGTACTATGAGACGATTCTGATCTTATATATAGTGTTAGTTGTAGCTGACATCGTTTGCGTGGACCAAGAAGAATCTCTAAGTCTATTTCTTTCTTAGTAAGCACCAAGAAAGGATTGCTCGCTACGTTCAAAAATTGATATGCTTTTCAAAGTATTTTTTGTATACTCAGTTTGGATTAACTGACAATCATAAAAATATTGTTATGTTTTCCTCCAATCAATATTAATTCCGTCAATCAATCAATATAAGGACGTCGTGCCGTAAAGGCATAGCTTCTGCCTGTAAATGTAAAAGTTTGTGGTTTCGATTCCCACTCGGGGAGAATCAATTATCTTCATTTTCTTTGCTCTGGCATAAAAGCGAAATCAACTCAACACTCAATGCCTTGAAAGGTGGTAAGCGGGGAACAGAGTGTCTTAACACTAGGTTCCTTCAGCCTACTAACAGAGGGAACCACTTCTGCCTACCGTGCCATGTGCGGAATACAGCATGAATATCATAAGAAAATATGATCTCTATTTTTCATTGCTTTTCTAAACGTTTTATATTTGGTTTTATAGATTTTTACATTTACACTGTTATTTTTGTTCCAGGGTCGACATAAGCGCAACGCCACGTTCCCCGGAGGGCAGACGGCTAGCCTCTTGCAGTCATCAACAACGAGAAGTATGTTTATTGTTAAATGATCAAGATTAATTATAAATTATAATTACTTTAATCATATACACTTGATAGTGTTTTAGATTCCATATATGAATCATACATTTTAAATATATCGATCGATATTTATTTATATATGTTTGTATGATTTTTTTAAATCATCTTCCTTATTTGAAAAAGCGTTTTTTCCACGACGTTTTCCTCTTTCCATCCATGAGACATTTCCATTGAATTCCAGAAAAATCGAATTTTAAGATATATTACAATTAATTCTTCTTATATCATCTTGTATGTAGTTTTACAACGTAATTATAGACAAATTAGTGTTAAAACACTCCGATCTCCGCACTTCCACCTATCTCTCCATTGTCACAAAAATCCAATTCCAAGGCATAGTCCAATTGATCTGATTACAGAATACTCCGCAGACGCGTCGACTCTCCGAGATGCGGCGGACTGCAGCGCCAGGCCGAGGTTCTGTGGTGGTACCACCACCTGGCCGGGTCCTCGGGTGCAGCCGCCACAGTCTGAGATAGCCAGTTTGGCTACACCGACCAATATTGACACTAAAGGTAATTTGCAGCAATACTTTTTATTATACTAGTAATTAGAGATATATCAAAGAAAATTATATCACTATACTATTTGGACCATTATTATGTTATTTGTGGAAGCGTAATAATTGCGCACACTTAGAGAACTAAGTTTTTTTTACCTGGAATGTTACTTTTGGCACCGTTTAGAGGTTTCGAAAAGGCGGGTTGGTGAAAAATATAGCTGATGTTCGAATTTGAACTTTTCAAATGATAATTGATTGAACAAATACTACATATTAACCAATTGGATTTGCTTGACCATTTGTGCGTTCTTCTTGTCAGTCTTAAAAATTCTTTACAAAAAAAAACAATTGTTTCTCACTTTACAATCCTTAAAAAGTGTTAAACTAATGAAACGAAGCGCGGAGAACCCGTTAGTTTATATGAATATAGAAAATTTTGACTTCGTGAAGAGAAATGAGTGAAAATTCACTTTATCCACATGAAATAAACGGGAAAACTTATGGTGTTATTTAGATATTTTCCATTAAGGAAAGCCAAGACTTATGTCTTATTAAAATTATCGATAGTTATTCTCTAAGACACCGGCAATAAACTATAAAGCAAATACCGGATGCATTAAAAGAATCCAAGTAATTCAATAATATTGATGGCGGTCATAATGTTATTTTATTGATAATTTACTATTTCTGTTTTACGTAAAGCGGTTAATATTTACACAGACTTATAAGTACTTAACTAATTAACTTCCGTAGTTATAAATGATTTTAAATGAAAACAGCGGTGTTATTGTTACTGGTAACTCGCTGTGGGTAGGTATACGTTTTCTCATATAAAGTTGACTCGTTTTATAGGATATAAATATTTTAGATTTTTATGTCTGAAAATACATTGATTTTGTATAGGAAAGAAAAATCTACATTCCCTTTAGTTATGTTCAAAGTTCTAGTGTTTTCTAGATGGTGAATTAGTTTGCTTTCTCCGGTCTGGGTAAATAACATTAAGAGAGTTTCGTCACTCAAAACGTAATAGGTTTAATTCCAAACATATACATACTACATATATATATTATATACATATATATATATATATATATATATATATATATATATATATATATATATATATAGGTGAAGGTTGCGATCATTGGACCGGCTCTTTGATTGGACCACTCAATTTTTTCAAAAATTGTACATGTCACAGCAATTTTTATTACGTTGCTAGGCTACAGTACCGAACCCCTTGCCTACCCACCAAACCTCTGTGCGCTCGCAAAACGTGGTAAGGAGTGTAAGGAGTGAGGTCTGTACTTGTGTTAATGGTGGCCGTGATACAATAACCGAGCCATCAACAAAGTCATGTCAGTCACATTGTTTTAATTAATGTTTAATGATTGTGTTAGATCCAAATAGCAAATTTCTCTGCGCTTACATACACTACTAAGCTTTTAACTTAATTTTACACGTTTTTTAATAATTGCTTTCGTTCTGTTTATATGCCTAGTTGCCATCAATGGACCTGAATGGTGACGCTATCATTGGACCGGTCCAATCAAAGAAACTAATATCAACGTTAATAAATAATGAGTTTTATTTTGTAAATTGAATATTTTGGTATTGCATGTAGATAGATATCTACCTTTTAGTTGTAATTGGATTATATTTATAAATATATTCCAGAATGTCGGCAGAGGGAAAGAATAGGAAATATTATTGTTAAATGACGAAATAGTATTGGTTACTAGTATGAAACTAACTATAGATTTTTAAAAAAAAAAAACTATTGGATTAAATGAAACAAGTCGAACGTATGGCGTTCCAAAAGCCATATTAAAAAGACAATTAGAAGGGAAAAATAAAAAAAGTCGAAGAAATTCAAATAGTGGAATCAAAAGTAGATCTTGCGGAGTCTTTAGAAACTAAATTTAGCAATCACGTTGTTGAAATGGAGAATTATTTTTTTATATTACTCCCAAAGTTGTCAGAGTGCTTGCCTCCAATTAGCTGAGAAAAATGAAATTGAACATCGTTTTAATAGAACCAAAGAATTTCCTGGAAAATAGTACTGTGCATACATGAAGCACCATCCAAATATAAGTTTTTGTCAACTAAGAGCCACATATATGTATGAGCATTACAACTGGATTTAAGAAGAAAAATTTGAATAAAAAAAGTAATTCTTATTTTGTGTTTCATTTGAGTCACCTTCATTGGACCATTAATACAAATGTTTCAAAGTCCAATGATAGCAACTTAGTGGTCCATTCAAGGCGACGGTGGTCCAAAGAAAGCAACTCGTCATTGAAAAGTTATATTAGAATAGCTCTAAAGCCTCTCAACTTTCATTGCCAATAATTTATATATCATTAATTCACATAAAAAAGCATCACATGTCATTAATTGTCTTAAGTTGTAGGTAATATTTCATGAGATATGATGCCACAAAGTTAGGTGGTCCAATGACAGCAACCTTCCCCTATATATAAAATAAGATACATATTTGTATGTAAAACTTAATTATACTACTATCCTTTTTTTGAATTGAGAAATATGCACTGTTTAAAAATCTACCATCAAACTGTCGCAATTGTCAATCAATTATTGCTACGTATCATGAGTATGTGTGTATGTATGTAACAAAGCTCGTCCTTGATAACCCTGGGAACTAGCATGTTAGCTTTCATTGAGGTTATTTAGACCACTCCTACTCGTGACATCGCCCCGTACTTCGAGGCATGCATCTGATACACTCGGTTTTGCAATATAATTTAGTAACATGTATATATGTACCTATTAGTGATGTAACGAATATTCGCATTCGCATTCGCATTCGCGAGTATTCGCACATTTTTACACATTCGCATTCGCAAAAATTACTGCGAATATTTTCCGAATAGTGAATGTCACAAAAATAAAAATTTTAAAGAAAAATACTATTTTTTGTATAATAAACACACTTAACCTCGTAATCACACTATCGGTCTTGATTATATCTCATGAAACAATTTCTTCATTGCTCTATAAACAAGCAAAAACAAATTCTCTCTCTTCTGAAAAAGTTTTATCGGTTATTACTTAGGTTTTTTTTAGCTTCACGCTTTTATCTCGCCCATGTCAGGGTGGGCAGAGGGAACTGCAGGGACCGTGGGAACCTAGTGTTAAGACACTCCGTTCTTAGTCCCTGCTTTCTCCGTCCCCGCTTTCCGCCTTTTTTGAGGCATTGCGTGTTGAGTGGCGGATCTCAACGCCACGCTTTGCCTAGTTTGCCGGAGCGAAGAAAATAGAAGTAGAAAAATCCATCTTCTCCGACTGGGGATCGAACCCACAAACCGTCGTGTTACAGACACACGTTGCGCATCTGCGCCACGACGGTCCTTAAGCTTACTAACTTAGGTTTTCAATGTTATATAATCATCTACATAAACTAAGATAATAATCAAACAAATACTCTATTATCTTGCAATCCGTATATCTGTATATTTAATAAAACAGCAAAAAAAATCGTGTCTGTAAATTAAATATTTTTAATAAAAAAAATATGTATTGTTCTTGAGAAATGAAAAAAGAGTCAGAATTTAAAAAAAAATGTTTGTATGTTTGACAGTTTGTCTGTTTGCACACGCTAATCTCAGGAACCACTGGACTGTTATGAATGTTAAAAAATGACATTCGTTACATCACTAGTACCGATGTATATGTGAACATATAAAATCATATAGAATATATGTATATATATATACATATATATATATATATATATATATATATATATATATATATATATATATATATATATATATATATATATATATATATATATATATATATATATATATATATATATATATATATATATATATATATATATATATATATATATATATATATATATATATATATATATATATATATATATATATATATATATATATATATATATATATATATATATATATATATATATATATATATATATATTTATATATGTGTGTGTGTGTCAAAAGCGGTATATATAGTTTATATCGATTTTTTATACATATGTTTATTTTATTTTTTCCTGGTGCGTACATTGAGTCTTAGAAGCAAATATTAATGTTTACAAAAACTATTTTAAAGCATCATCTAATACTATAAAGATTGGCTGGAATAAATCTCTTATAGAGATAAGATCTTTGCTAATGATATTTCTGTGTTTATGTCTGTCGTATGTCCTTAACGCAATAAAGAATATTTACTAAACATAATAATTTAGCATATGACCTAACTGGGTGAAATACTCAGTAGGAATTCACGAAGGACAGGTTGTTTTTGTAAACAAGCTTGTTTTATTAGAGTTTACTTAAATAGCCAATCTAACAATCGGAACCGAGGACCGTCGTGGTGCAGAGATGTAGTCTGCCTGTAAACGCAACGGTTTCTGAGTTCGATTCCCACTCGAGGAAGATGGATTTTTCTATTTCCATTTTCTTCGCTCTGGAAATTGGGCAAAGCCCAGCGTTGAGTTCTGCCACTCAACACGAAAACGGCGGAAAGAGGGAACGGAGAAAGCAGGAACTAAGCAACGGAGTGTCTTAACACTAGGTTCGTATGGTTCCCGCAGTTCCTTCTGCCTACCTTGCCATGTGCGAGATAATGCGTGAAGCTAAAAAAAACAATCTAAAATATATAAACTCTGTTGCAATAAAAATACTCTAATGAGTGAAAGCTCACAATTATTGCATATACACTTTAAACTTATTTTAATTAAATAAATGCTTAAAGAATTTAATTAACTAACACCTTGCCAAGATCTGAACCCGCAATAACAGTAGCCAATAATAAAGACAAAATACATACTAGTATATAGGTAGTTATCTCATACACTTGCCTCATAGATTGATATTTGATTGAACAAGACCTACAAATGTCGCAGTCGCACATTACTGCACCGTTAGGTACAACTCATTACTCAATATAGAGACCGATTGAGGCACAGCCGATATACGTGAATTCCTCGATTACGTGATTTCTTAGCAATCGTGTTGAGTTTTGGAATAATAAAGGCGAGTGTCGTGGGTTCAGTTCCTAATCGGGGGAGGGATTAAAGTATTTTTTCCGCTCTAGAAGTTGTTAAATAATATCAATCAGTAGTTTTTTGATTGATTTGATTTTTTTTAATATTTTAATTGAATACTAGGTGGGGACCTCTTAAAATGTAATAAAATTCTCACATAGGCTCAAAATGGTTTCAGTACAACTACACAGCTAAACGGTTAAAAGTGTAAAACTAAAGTATGAAAATTTGACTGATATGACAGGCAAATGGCAAGACCTGGGATCAATGCAATTATTAATAGATACTTCTATTATATCCGTGTAAAGCTTTTAGCCAACGTGCTGGAATATAGGCAAATGTACCTATATAGTAATTATGCCTTCGCTTCAATTCGATCCTTAACATAAATAATTTAACTCCTGAAGGAAAACGTGGTGTTTTAACACTGAATTCTCTCCGTCAATTTAGACAAGTGATTTCTATTTATTCTCCACTTTTTCAGCAAATTAACAACTTGCTTAGAGAAACAACACTTGCAATTATAACCTTAGTGGTATATAAAATGGTACATACAGCAAATAAAAAATTACTGACCAATTTATAATAAATAAATAACTAAAAAGAGATTTTTTTAAAAAACAGTAAAAAAATTAAAGAAATGTTTTTTTAAATGTTTTATAAATATATTAATACTGTAATTAAATATTACTACTTAATGAGTTACAATTTGTTGCGTTAACTGTACTTGTCACTCAATTGATAAGCAAAAAAAATTAATTATTTCTTCAAATCATTAATGTTTCATGGCATAAATATTTTTATAAATAATGATTCTATAGGTTTTTTTAATGGTGCAGAGGCTCAGCGTCTACCTGTAAACGCGACAGCTTATGGGTTCGATTCCCACTTGGAGAGATTTCATTTTTTCATTTCCATTTTCTTCGCCCTGGCAAATTGCGCAACGTTGATTTCCGCCAATCTACTTGCATTGCCTCAAAATGAGGCGGAAAGCAGGGAACGGAGTGTCTTAACATTAGGTTCCCACAGTTCCCTTTGCATACCCTTCTATATGCGGGATAAAGCGTGATTAGGTTTAAAACTGACCATTTAACTTTTAATATAAAAACTTTGCACATAAAATAATACTTATAAAAAATGTTAAAAGGGATTCCTAATGACATATTTACAGTCAACCTTGTTATATAGTAGTCATCTGTCTCACTCTAAACTATGAATATAATGAGTGTTCTGTCTCGCTCTCTTATCATGGGAGTTCAGGAAAGCTATAAATCGCGGAGTGACAACAAGTTAGGTTCTAATTAGGTACCGTTAACTGGCTGTATGGGCAGTGAGCTATAGCCTAATACAGAATAATAGGGATGTGCTAGCCCAAATTTATACTAAATAAATATAATTTTAGTATGCCATGAACATCCCTAGTTACCGAATCGGTTTACGCAGTATTAAATGTTTGATGTAGTTTTTAAAGCTACGTATAGATTTTAAAAAAAAATCCTAATGTAATCCCATTGAAACATAGATTGACTTCAATTTTATTAATGTGGTTAGGGAATATTATTATATAACTTATCAATTATGACAAAATGAAATAAAACTAACTATCTGGTTGTACACACGATGGCTCTTGAATCCACCGGAAGTCCCGTTTCACCGGATTCCCCATTACATTGTATTTTCTATTATTATAACTCATTCTACCGAATTCTCCGAACTACCAAATTCTCCAGTTACCGACTCTAAATTTCCCCCATCAATTATTTTGTTAGGAAAATTACAAGTCGTGGATGCTAAGTGCAGTATTGAGTTTGGCCACACACATCGCTTCAAATTCAAACTAACTTCTTTCTCTACCCTACTAAATGCGGTACAGTGTAAAGAAGTTATGTTTTCACGCTTTATCTCGCACATGGCATGGCAGTCAAATGGAACTGCAGGAACTATAGAAAGCTAGTGTTAAGATACTCCGCCTTTTTTGATTCATTGCGTGACGAAACACAACGCCGCGCCTTGCATAGTGTCCAGAGCGAAGAAAATGGTTGTAGAAAAATCCATGTACCCCGTGTGGGAATCGAACCCACAAACCGTGTTTACGCATACAGGTAGACGTTACGTTTCTGCGCCACGACGGTCGAGAAAATATCTTCTTCATATAAAATAATAATAGCATACAAAATGTAATATATTATAATGTTCAACACCTTCCAGTCCCATTATAAGTCACATAGTGTTGTATTCCATTATAATTTGCACCGTTACTGAGCTAACTAATCGATAGCTCGCCCTTGATCACAATTTATATAGCATTCTGCTCAGACGCGTTTTGTTTATTGACTTGCTGATTTATTATTTTGTTATAGGTTTTTTTTTAATTACTTTTACTTGTCTTTTGTTTCTGATTTTATGTTTATTAGGCAATGGTTGTGATAGTGTAGGTCTACGCGATGAGTGTAGGTTCGCTTTCCGCTGGGTTCGTTCCGTGATAACATGTGAGTGGAGAACGATGTGAACCACTTAATTATCTCTGCATACGCTGCCTAGAAAAACTTGAAAAAAAACTTAAAAATCATATCAATCATAAAAATTCATTCGTGCTATATAACTATTTGTCGCCATTTTCTAATATATTTTGTTTAATAATTTGTTTCCTGGTGTAAGTAATGCATTCAGTACATATTATGTCTATACTTCACACTTCCTCAAGCGTGCGTGTTTTATATACATATAAGCAATAGCAGCTTATTTTTACTAGGCCATAGTCGAGACATGGATAATAATAATAATAATAAAAATTCTTTATTGTACACCCAATAATATATACAGAAATTACAAAATGAGAACATACGTTGGTACAAAAGGCGACCTTATTGCTAAATAGCAATCTCTGCCAGGCAACCTTAATGCAGAGGAAATAGCAAAATTGAAGTAGGGATGGGGTGCAAGTAATATTTAAGTAGTGTATAAAATATACATAAATATGTGCATACAAACAAACATATACATACATACATACATACATATACACACACATACATATATATACATATACATATACATACATACATACATACATATACATATATATATACATATATACACATACATACAAACATATATACCTACATATACATACACATATACACACACATACACTTACATATAAAATTATCACATTATTAAATGAGAATAAGTATTACGCAATAAAATATCAAAACACAAAAATATGCGTGCTGTATAAAATAAAGTAAAATAAATTAATCAAAGTGACAGGTAGTGTTTCTTTAAGCGACGCTTAAAAATTAAAAATGTTTTGGCATTTCTAATATCGAGGGGAAGGGAGTTCCATAACCGACAGGCAGTTGTGGTAAAGGAGCAACTATAAAAGGAAGAGGCATGGGAAGGAATTTTTAAGGAGAGGTTACGTTTCGAGCGAAGACACCGAGAATGTGACTCGCCCAAAAATTGGAAACGTTCTTTAAGATATGGAGGAGAAATTGGATTGAACAGAATACAGTAAAGAAGATGAAGTATATGAGTATTCCTGCGAAGGCGGATCGGGAGCCACTTGAGTTTCTTACGAAAATCTGAAATATGATCATATTTGCGTAAACCAAATATGAAGCGAATACATAAATTTTGAAGGCGCTCAAGTTTATCTAATTGGTCCTCTCTTAGGTCAGGGTAGCATATGTCAGCATAATCAAGAATCGGTAAAAGGAGAGTATTTGCTAACGAAATTTTAGTTGGTACCGGAAGAAAATTACGCATGCGTTTAAGAGATCCTAATGACGCAAAGATCTTTCTACTTACCTCACTTACCTGTGAATCCCATGACATATGGTTGTCCAAAGTGATTCCAAGATCTTTTACCGTTTTACTATATGGTAAGGAGTCATTATTAAGAAATACTGGCGGTAAAGTCGAAGCATCTATTTTTGATATAAGTTTAGAACTACCTATTAAAATCAGTTGAGTTTTTTTTGAGTTAAGATGCAGACCAAATGATTTACACCAAGTGGATATATTCCGTAAGCTATTGTTAATATCCTTGATTGCAGCAGTTAAACTCAGTAGATCAGCTTGGTTGTAAATTTGTAGATCGTCTGCATATAGATGGTAGAAAGAAGAAATATCGTTAGAAATAGTATTTATAAAAACTGAAAATAACAGAGGATATTTAATTTATTATATTAATCTACTTAATGTAGTCTTTGTCCATACAAAGCTTAAGTTAAAAATGATACATTTTTAATTTTCGTAATGTTAAAGCTTAAAAGAGAGAAAGAAAAGAAAATTTATTCTCCAAACACTCCGTTCACCGCTTCTCCATCAGAATTCGAGACATGCCTGTTGATTGGTAGAAATAAATACCCTGCTTTATTCTTTCTTCATTCTCTCAAATGGGGATCGAACTATAAACCATCGCGTATACAATTCCACTACTCCACAATAACTTCTTTTAATTTATTATAGGTAATCATTACGATAACGATCATTCAATGAAAGATAATAATTTTATTTTTATCATAATTCTCCATTTACAAACGACCAAGCACATATTCCCAGTTCCTTAGCAAGCGCCCACGCGTTAACGAACACCTGGCGGATCTTAATTACAGATCAAACGCCTAGGAGTACCCTTTAATTATAGATTATAACAGCTATTACAGTTACAGTGTAACTCTGCTGTGGAATATTTCCTTACTAATGTGACTTAAAACTGTTAAGTTGAGCGTTTCAGTTAAATCACAGTGGTTAAATGTTGTTTATAAATACTCTGTGGTAAAGATGTTGGTGTTAGAGTGAGTGAGTTTTGAATTTTAATTCTTTAAGGGTATTTAAGTTTTTTAGATTTAAATAATAGGTACTGTTGCGTTTTTTCTGTAATTCTATATTTTTTGCATTCGTTAAATTTAAATAAATTATTTTTGATTTTTTTTTCATTTTACTTGTACATTCACTATATGATTTTTTTATTATATGGTCCAGTCTAAAAATCTCAAATAAATGGCCAGAAAGTTTTATTTCTTTAGAAAGTTTTCAAAAATTAAGTATTGGGGTACACTTATTAGGAGGAGTAATGAAAATAATTAATTCCATCAAGTATCGACCCCACTCGACCCACAAGCATCAGTTTTACAGTTAGACGTTGCCCCACATTCTATGACGGTGTCTTATACAACGGCCAAAATACTACGACAATATCAACTTTCAATTATATAACAAAAATAACGAATTGGCTAATTAAATGATCAATTACAAGTTACAAGTTTCATAACGAAGTCAAACGACAGCAGGTACACAGATAAGATAACAATACGCTTATCTAACTTAAATCTATATTTAGTAATGCTAATAATGGCGGCTATTAGATAAATCTAATATTTAGTTGCAAATATTTTATCTGTGGACTATATTTTTTTTAAATTATATATCCGTCTGTCAAATTGACATTGTTTTTTTTTGCATTGTAATTTTCTTTTTTTGATTTTTTAAAAACTGTTTTTACTTACATATTTGCTATTATAGATAACACAAAAGCGCGGTTTAATCAATTTGAATACAATATCCCCAAAAATTGGTCAGAATTTCGATACATGTCTTTAAGAATTTGTTTTCAATTATTGGTTGATTGCTCGCACAAAGTAAATCACAATCAGGCTACTAACAATATCAATAGTTCACGATATTAACATTAAACTTATCTAAATTTACTTTATGAGTTATGTCGACCTTTGCCTAATAGACTTGGTCGAGATTCAGGTTTAGTACATACCCATATAATCCCATAGGTTTTTATGCATGCCTGTATTTTTTTAATTTACTAATTTTTGGCTAAAGTTTTTGTTCTATATTTATAGAAATTAATATCCTAAATTTACACTTTTAACTTGAACTAAAAGTGTTATAAATATTAATTAAAACAATATTTTTATTGGAATCGCTTTAGGTGTTGCTACACGCAATATCCATTAAGTAAATTAATAATTAAAAATTATTACAGACTATAAAGAGAAAATGAGTAATAAATAAACGCAAAATCTAAAAAAACAATAAAAATACAGACTAACAATGAAATATATGTATTAATAAATACAAACATGCAGATAAATAAGCTACTTTTGAACGATGCTCAGTATTCAATGTCACATTCCGATACGTTGTTTGACTTCGTTTACATTCGATTTATGCAATCGATGTTATAATCGAGACAATGCTCGTATTGTAATGGGGGATTGCTTACTTTTTATTATTACTAATGTGTTTAGATAGGTTTGTCGAAGTGGTTGGATGTGTCCAGTTTATCTATTTCTCCTATAGATTAACTATATTTCATATGTTTTTTCCATATATAAAATTATATTCCTTTTTAAATAATTACTGTCGTGACGCAGAAGCGCAGCGTACGCTTGTAAACGCGATGGTTTGTTGACTATTGCGGTTCCCTCTGTCCACATTGCTACGAGCGGGATAAAGGTGAAACTAAAAAAAAAGGGATATACATATTTAAATAATAATATAATATATAATAGATATAGAACTAGCATAGAAGCTATTTTCAAAAAACGTTTTTTATTTATTTCGTATATTTTGCGAATAAAGTGTTTGCTATACAGATAGTACTGATAATTGAATCATAAATCACATATATCTCAAAATTACAAGACGTTATGATTAAATTTCTCTCTAATAGCATAGTCTATATATACATACATACATACATACATACATACATAACTTCACGCTTCTTCACCTAGCTGGGTAGTCAGAGAGCATGGAGCGCTGCGGTCCCTGCATACCTCTTTCGCCTCGTCCACTGTCATTTTGTGTATATATATATATACACAAAATGACAGTGGACGAGGCGAAAGAGGTATGTATATATATATTTATAGAGGTATATATATATATATATATATATATATATATATATATATATATATATATATATATATATATATATATATATATAAAAACGAAGTAGCGTACACGTGACGTTAACATGCCATTAAAATAACATTGAATGTGGCAATCAGAAACTAATTTGTTAAGAAAAAACGATACAATACACAAAATTTAGTATCATTCAAAATTGGTGGAAAGACTCAATGTGACAGGCGTTTCACTTTCGTTGGGTGCGCGTGCGCCGGTGCATGACGGCGCAACCGTTGCTACGTTTTGTTTACTAGATTTCACTACTTGCCAAATGTTCGTCTCTAATTTCACCAACTTTAATTTAACTTTAATTACTTTAATTTTTTTATCTCGTGCTTTATACCGCACATGACAGGGTAGGCAGAGGGAACTGCAGGAATCGTAGGAACCTAGTATTGTCTAACACTCCGTTGCTTAGTCCCTGCTTTCTTCGTCCTTTCTTTTTGAGGCATTGCGTGTTGAGTGGCGGAACTCAACGCCGTGATTTGCCTAGTTTCCAGAGCAAAGAGAAATGGAAATAGAAAAATCCATCTTCCCCTAGTGGAAATCGAAATCACACATCGTCGCGTTTACAGGTAGATGCTGCGCGTATTTAACAACTACAAATAGCAACAGTAAATAATAATAACTTCCAAATTCTAATTCAAATAACCAAACCAAATGTTCTAATAATTTGCCGTATACGAATACATCGAGTAATGTGTAATATTATTTGTGAACGCTACTTTAACTGTTATTGCAATTGATTAAGGTTGAATTTTGGTAACTCGTGTGTGTCGGCAATGTCTTAATCAACATTCTAATTGGAGAAGAAAGTCGGTATTAACTGTAGGCCGTAGTTATGGCAGTGTTACTTATAAAGTGGGCTACCTAAATAGCGCAGCTGAATTTTGATTTTAGAGACTAAATTGTATTGAAATTTACGAATTATTACAACTAACTTTGTCGTTTTCTTAAAAATACAAGCGCAGAAAACTAAGCTTCCCTCTGAAGTAAAGAATTGTGATCAAACGATAGACTCTCTATAACAATCATTATATATTGTTTGTGGAAGTGTCTTAATTGCATACTACTAGAAAGGAGAGTCTTTGACCTACGATTTTACTTTTGGTACCGTTTTAATAATCTGGAAAAGGAGGATTGGTAATAAATATAGTCGATGTTCGAACTTCGCAGTTCAATTGATTAAACAAAATCTACATGTTAGCCAATTGAATTTGTATATATATATATATATATAAAACATCTGTAGCGTTCGACGTGACTGCCACCTAACAAATCTTATTGATCATAGAGCACTTTAATTTTCCATTAGAGACCCCTTAAACGGTAATTATGTACAAGTTTTTACGGCGGACTCAGCGCCATTATGTAATTTGCCATACTTAATTGGTTCCGAGAACGTGACATGTAATGCGTAAAAACTCCGACGAATACTGACGCTTCGGCGAAAGCACCATAATTCATACGGCATGACTAACGATCGGGTCAACGACTCTGATATTTAAAAAAAACCATATTAGCTACCATGCAGTTAATGGAGCAAAAAGGTTTTGTTAAGAAAAAAGGCTGTGTGTGGATTGGAAATTCCAAGCCAATGTTTTACATGCGTGAAAAAATATATAGCGTTAATTTTTCACGAGGTCGTTTCTGCCCGCGGCCGGTCGTTCCAATTGCTTTGATGGATAGGTAAATGTTGTTTAACCTGCGTAGAACGTATTAATTTATCACTCGTTCTTTCTTACATCGGCACAGCCGTCGGTTTACAAAGAAAATGTGATAGACTAAAAAAAAGTTAGCTCACAACCGGACCAATATGTTGTACGTGAATATAATATAAAAATACGTTAACTGAAACGCTTTTGAATATTCACGTATCTTTTTGGCTAAGTTAAAAAACTATGCATCTCAGATAAAATGTGACAAATTTTATCTACGTATATACACATTTCTTTATTATCCTTAAACAATATAAATCGAAATGGAGAAGTAATAAAAATATTATGTAAATTCGAAAACATCGATCCAACAGACGAAGCCGTGAACTATTCGCTCGTGAATATAGAAAATTAAAAAAAACATAAATCGACTTGAAGCTCCATAATCATAAGTCATTCAATTATGCCATTGTTTACCCCTAACAGTGATACTCTATATAAATCAAACACCAGCCGTTGGATGTACATACGAATATCTTAAAGCATCAATCACAATTTCGCATTGACAGAAAGCACTGTGGGTGTCAAAGACTCATCCACGTATACGTAAATCTACTTTTTGCTTTGAAGCAACTTGAGTGACGTATACGACCTATGCTATTATGTGTTTCACTAGGCCTCGTAAAAATCACTTGGGAATTTTAAATACTGATTAAAAGCCTGGTTAGCTTTGTGATTTATGAACGTTTGTAGTAAATTATTTGTTTCTTTTTTTGTAAAATTGTTATTATATATGTAAGTAATAACTATATGTGTATATACTTACCTACATACATATTTCATGATAATGAATTTAATAAATGTAATATTTTTAGTGTAATAAAATGCGCACGCGCTTCTTGGCGCTTATTGTCCAAGCGTCTAGCTACTTATTATGTTATATGCTCTCATTCTGCAACGTCAGTCAGTATAAGATTGTTACAACTTTTGTTATCAGAATTTTCGTTTGAAATATCATGCAAATAATGCGTTTTCTGAAGAGATTTATAATTAATATATTATATTAAAGAATCATAGCCTATATACATTTTATTTCGCATCTGGAACTTGACGGACGGACTGACTTGGACGGACGGCGGAGAAATTGTGTGCCTTGAACGTTCTCTCCGCATTCTCTGCTTTATGCGAGATAGAGATAAAAATTATATATATCTTATGGTATACTTAAAAATATATTTATTTAAAAGCTATGAGTTTACAATCACACAACATAAACATAACGACGTTATCATTTATCAATCAATATATAAATATTCATGGCCAAAATCATTAACCACTGTTATTGGCAATAACCGAAAATCTCTCATACTTTCACCGAACATTTAATTTCTAACAACCATTGCCGTAACCTTGTTCCATTAAATGCCTATAAACGTCTTAATTGCTCATAAAAAAAATAATATGCAAAATGGACGGCCGTCGTTAGAACTACAAACACACGCGGTCAGCTCTAATGATGATTTAATAGTTGCACAGATAATAATACGTCTCTATAAAGGGGATAAATGAGTACACAACGGTGAGTGCGCCGACAAAGCGAGGAAACGCGCTAGTGTCATTTTTGTTGTACTGTAAATTAATACTGGAGCAACAAGAAATGCTAGACGTTGGTCGTAAACTTAAATTAAATTGTTATTTACTCGGTATGTCAATATAGCAAAAATATATAGTATTAAATGTATGGGCGACGGACATTATGACGGCACTGAAATATTGGTAAATTATCTTTTAGATTTGCTTTTACTTCATATTTATGACTGTATGGTTTTTATAGTAACTATATTTTTCAATTTCAATTGCTACAGATTGTTTATTAATTAATATGTTTTATAGCTGCACACACTTGGTCCCTTTTTGTTGGTTGATGGATGTTTTTTTTTTCATTTTGAATTTGATTTTGCTTAAAATTTGCCTTTCAGGTCTACAAAAAGCTTCAAGAGTTGACTTTTTCATTAAAATTGCCATCTTAACTGAACTTCCTTAATATAAAACAAAAAATGTATATTTATTAAATTATTTATTTATTTTAAATTATAATAGATTTAAATGAAGTTTAAATGACATGCATTTGCCGTAGATGTCCTAGAATAATAGTAAATAACTTGGGAATAACCGTTGCGGGAGATTGTCAAATGAGCAAATGGTAGGCAGTAATGTTATTTAGTTGCTATCTGACCAAACCTAAAACGAAGGCAGCAATCGGGACTTGAACGGAGTTGCCATAAATAAATAAATATGATGCACGCACCGAATTGAAACACATAATTATACCTAAAATTAAATTTGACTCATTGTGTTTATCTGTTCGATATAAATAACAAATGAAGTCCTGAATTTATTTTGAATAACAATTTGGATGGTTTGACTTTAAATTTATTTATGGTGCAATATTTTAGATCTGACATTTAGTTATTATTTTTCCGGACCTTTCAAATTTCTGGATGTATCAGTTAAAGAAATATCGATATCACCTTATTCTAATCGATATTAAAAAAGTGAACTTTGTTTATGGTCTCGAGTCTCAAACTAAATCATAAATAAAAATAAATACAGTGCTAGATATTATAATTCTCATTCCAACCACGTCCAAAAACAATATTTCCATTATAACCTCGATCGTAAACATTGCATATATCCTAAGTGAATGAACAATATCCTTTTAAAATATAACGCCGTTCCTTTTTACGATTATTAACCGTGAACGTTATTTACGACGGCTATAACGCCTTCCAAATCTAGAATACAATTATTTATTTTTGCTGTGTATCATCGCGTGCGTTGCAAATGCTCCGACGTTGCGCCGCAACAATCTTGCATAATGACAGATTCATTTAAAAATTTATAATATTTGATCTTCCAATGCCATGGTGCGATGGCTTAAGGTATTTCCACAAATTAGAACATTTTATATGACAATTATTTCTAAATAAATTAAAATTAGGTTGGTTGTAGTTACGTTGTAATACATTATTACAGAACTAGGAATTGTTTATATTATTTATATATTTTTCTTGATTAGTTTGTCGGATTCCTAACGCGTAAATTATGGAAAGAAGAGCGCATTTTTATGTTTTTTCTCTTATTTCCGACCTTGGCACGCGATCTGGTCGTTGCGAGATTCCTTCAATTATCTTGATCCAATACACAGACGATGTCCAGTATAATGTCAACCTTTAACTCGTCTTAGTCTTAACCATGTAGTTTAAACAAAATTGCGGCTTCAGGCTTCACTTATTAATAATGGCAGTCGCTTATTACAAGAAATAAAATTTGATAAAATGATATTAACATAAAATGCGTTAAAATTTATTAAGGTCAACTACGCACTGTTAAAAGTACTTAAAGGAATAATGTGATGGCTCCGATGGATCGAACATCGCACTCATATGATATATGATAAACAACTATAGTCGCAGCTAATTTCATATAATTAATTTTCTCAGAATCTGTATCCTGTCGTCTTATAAACGACATTCAATAATCAACTCGCGTCTTAATTGGTTATTGTAATATTCATAGATTCTGGGAAGAATATGTTATATAGTTTTATGATTTTCATTCCACACGGAGGATGGAAAATACTTTTAAAATAAAATTTTAACGCAGCGGAATTTGAACCTGCGCCCTATTGCGAACCGTGCAAACGCTCTGACCACTGAGCCATATGTTCTTTATCACGCTGCGTCGAAATTCTTATATGCTTTGTACAATTTTTAGTCCTATTTCGTTTATTTATATCAGTTATTTGTTATGATCGTTTGGAATTGAGATGTTGAGTATCAGTGTATTTTACCATATGATATGTTTTTAACAATAATATATCTAGTTAGAAACAAAAATGTAAAGGAAATCACAAATAATATTTTTACTTCGCAGTGTACACCGATCAGCCGGTCTCATCAGCGTCTCCGCCGACGCGCGACAAGATCAATGGCGAGGAGAAAGCTCGCTCTCGTCGCAGGGATACTTGGCCCGAACCGGCGACCACACCCGCTAACGATGAAGGTATGATATATAACATAAGGTATGATATATAACATAAATAATAATTATAACAGAAATTGTTGCTATAGAATTCTCCTAATATATGTTTTAGACTGATTAAGTAAATCAGAATATATTAATGAAAATAAGCGAAATTGTGATATTTGATATACGGGGTGTAAGCAATTAACTAGAATTAATAAGTTTCGTAAAATTATAAAACAAGCTATATTTTCAAAAAAAAAAAAAACATTTTTTTTTTCAAACAAAGTTAATCTAAAAAGTATTGCTTCAAAAAAATGCCATTTGTCAAGTACACTACACCTGTCAAAGCAGCAAAGAGATATATCTCCTTCTTTTTCGGTTATTTTTTTAAATGAAAGGTGACAAATTCACAACATTTAATAGTATTTTTGTAGTACGAGATTTTTACGTCATCTGTATTTAATCATGACTACCTCTAGAATTACACAGGTTGTATTAGTATCAGAAAATGGGGAAAATGATCCTGTGCCTAAAGTATTGACAATTATTAACTAGTTTTAGTATATAGCCTTAATGTATATAGACTTAAAATACGTTTTTACCCTACAGGTAATTTTGACAATGGCTGCGCAGTCATATACACCCTGTATATATTTTAAAATAGCATAGTTAATTTATTTCCTTTATTTCCAGTAAACGTTGTCAGATCGCCTCTGCTGCAACAACAACACCAACAGTACGACGAACAGCTACGTGACATAGCCGCTTCCCTCACCCGGCCGCGATCTCGACGTGCTCTACCGCCTACACTTGAAAGACCTACCCGGCTACCTCCACCAGACAGACTTCCGGTGAATATAATAAAACTTAAAATCTATTAACTAATTTAGACAATCTATTTACTATATTGTACAGCAATTTAGTATAATATCTAATATCTAAAACGTAATCTTTTCTCTTTTTACCATCTATGGCTGACACAACCCGCCGTTGGATTTTCAATACCAGTGCTATAAAGCACATCCAATACCTATTATGGTACTGCATTCAAAACTGCCATATAAAATAAGTAGGTTGCGATTTACTTGGATATTCAAGGTTTAAAACATATATCACCATTTAAAGAATCTCGTCTTAATTAAGACCAATCAGACCTCCATTTCTATTTTTAATGAACAGGCTACATAAAATGATAATAATAACATTTGTTAGTAATTATTTACAAGAAAATTAAAAGCACTGGCTTTTATTACAGGCACGAGGTTCACCAGACGGTGGTCCGCCTCCTGAGGAAGGTATCACAAGTTCGGCGTCAGAAGGAAGCGAGTCTACTGATGTGGTTGAGACAACAGAGAATACTGAAGGGGGAAGAGTAGAGTTACCTGCAGAAAGGCTTCTCCATGCTCGCGCTGGATGGCTTCAAAGGCGAGGACCTGGTGGATGGTCACGACACTGGTTTGTTCTTCGAGGAGCTGCTTTACTCTACTTTAGGGATCCTCATGCTGAAAATAGGGGTCTCATGGATGGTGTCATTGATCTAAGCGGTATTTCAAAGGTCGTAGAACTGCCGACATCAGCCTCTACAAATGGATATGCTTTTGAAACTGAGGTTAGTATTTTTTTATGCTAATAAATACTTTTTGGCCAGTAATCGTTTCAACTAACTTAACTTTACTAATTTTCACAGACATGGGACGGCAAACATATTGTGCTGTCGGCAGTTACGGCAGGAATAAGAGCGAATTGGGTATCGGCTATGAAGAGAACCGCTGGCTTACATGATGCAGGCCCACTCTCACTCATATTACGAGAAGATGTTGTTGATCAAACGTCTGAGTCATCTACTTCTCCAATAACGCCCATAACTCCAAATACTACTAAATCAGGACCATTCTCATCTGATGAGGAATATAGAACTGCATCTGAGGGTGGTCGACGAGACAGTGCTGATTGGGGAGATGTTGTGTCCCAACCACCGCCATCTCCCATTCCTAATCGAACGCCTATTTCGAAAGTAAAAGAAAGAGTTCGTTCGAGAGGCTGCCAACAACTACAATCGAAAACCGAAACGAAAAATGAGAAAGATGAAGTAGATGCTACCAAAGAAAATACAATAGATGAAGTTGATGAAAATGAAAAACCAAATGAACCCAGAAAACGCAGTTATATTTCCACAATAGATAAACAATCCATCGAAATCGAAGATTTACGAAAACAACTTAAATTAGCGTTTAATGACGTTAGCACAGCTGAATCTGAATTAGCAAGATTACGCAAATTAAAAGCAGAAGCAGTGCTTAGAGAAAAGAAAATGGAAGAACTGGTGATTTCTTTGCAAAAAAAGGAAGAAGAATTATCAATCCGAACTAAAGAAGCGGAAAATTTGGATGCCATAAAACAACTATACAATCAAGACAAAAGTATGTGGGAGACCAAACTAACAGAAACTCAAAACGTTTTAAAAGAATCCACAGAACACTGTGAACTATTGACACGACAACTGGCAACAGCACAGGAAAATACGAAACAACTCCAGAAAGAATTGAACGAGTTAAATGAAAGGCTTTTAAAGAGTATAAAAGAAAATGAAAAATTGTATTCAAGAATAAGAGAACTTGAAGGTAAAATTGTGGCTGAGTCACCAACCAGAGAGAAAAGAAAGAGCATCGGATCACTTAGCGATCTTAGCAATATAAACCAAGACTTAAATTTAGAGTCTTTAGAGAAAAACAGACTGATCGTAGAATATGTTGAACTAAGAAGCAGATTCTTATTGGCTATTCAAGAAATTAAGGCTATGAAAAAAGAACTCCGAGAATCACATAATGTATACGACGAGCTTGAAGTTACAAATATGAAATTAAGAAATGAAATGAAACTGCGAGATCAATGTAGTAGGTCCGAGATTGACTTACTGGCAGCTCGTATTTTAGATCTGACGCAAAAACTAACAGCGTCAGATAAACAAGTAAGAACGTTAAAGCATAAAATTCAAAAAACAGAATCACGAGACAAACGTCGCAGCTTATCGTTGAAAGGAAGAGAATCCTTCACGTTGGGTAAAGAAGTCGAAGAGAAGCTAACGGAATTAGAAAATAAGATAACAATGTTAGAAACTGGTGAACCAGTGCCCATAATTAACTCACCTTCCAAAAGTGCGTCACCAGCCAAAGAAAAAGTTTCTAAGACAGACAGTGTAACAGATGAAAAAAGAATGAAAAGAATAGCCGCCAGACTTAGAAGGAAGTCATTAGACAGTGCCACAAGTTCTGAGCCTATGAAAATGCTAGTCCGTTTAAGTTCGCTTGAAACCAAAGTCGCTTCTGCTGTAGAAAATCGTAAAGATTTAGCTAATTCATGTGAATCTTTAAGTCCATTAACAAGATCATCTGAGAGTCCATTAAATTCTGAAAGTCTGGAAAATTCAACTATTGCCACACAGTCACAAAGGCATCTGCTAGAAAGGCTGCAGAGCCTTGAAAATGTTGTCATTCATTCAAGAGGCAAAGTAAGCGAGTGCTTGAATCAATTGAGTGCCATGCGAGCGGCCAAATCGAGACGCTCCCCTTCACCGAGCGTTGAAAAAAAATATAGCATAAAGTCTATGGAAAAATGCTTGATGGACGTTAGCAAAAGATTACAAGAATGTTTCGATAAATGTGTAACAAATTCTGCAGAACCAGCTACAGAAGAAGTCAACGATTACGTTGCGCAAGTGGTTGTACAGCTTGAAGAACATTTAAGGACAAAGCTGCTAGAAATATCTAAAAAGAAGGCCGCCCTCTATGAGGCAGGAGAACTAACGCAAAGAAAGAGTTTAGAAATTCTAGCAGAAAAGTTAGCCTACGAAGCCGTCCTCATAGGCAGGATACAAGAGGCTCTACAATCTTCCAACGGAAGCAGATTTTTTGCAAGATTGATCAAATCTGAAATAATTGAAACTAGTCAATTGATCGATAACCTTAAATGTAAATTAAACGGTGAAAATGGACGTAGTTGCGTCTGCCACGACAAGCTCCCTCGACTATCTGGCGCGAATATTGTCGCGCAAAATTGAAGTGTTGACGAACAGCCAAGACTCTGACGAATCGAAATCAGAGGCTATCATCCGGAGCGCAGATCTCGAAGCTCTTAAGGAATCACAAAAAGAAGTCGCGGAAGCCGTAGAGAAATATAAATCAGAGAAACTCGCGGAGTTATGTTCGGCCATCGCCAACGAAAGCTTGAGCTACGCGATGACGGATAGCGACCACGAGCAGCAAAGGTGCAGCATGGAGGCGGCGAGAGTGCGCGAGGCGTGGGCGACCGCACGCGACGCGCTCGGCGCAGAGCTCGTGCAGGCCGAGGTGTCGCGCGCACTGGCGCGGGCCGCGCAGCTCTGCGAGGAGCGCCTCGACGAGGCCCGCGGCGCGCGCCTCACGCTCACCGCGCAGCAGCGCGCCGACCTCGAGCTGTGGTGGCAGGCCGCCCACGACCACCTGCGCTGCGAGATGGACGCCGCCGCGCGCGACATCGCCGCGCGCTGCCGCGAGTGCCCGCAGGCGGACCGGCCCGCCGGACTCGGCAGCCGCGCGCTGCTGCAGCAGCTGGCCGACGTCCTGGCGCAGAAGGCGCTCGTGGACGCGCGCGTGTCCGTGCTCGAGGGCACCTACCGCGCCTCGGAGCCGCGCGCGCGCCGTCCCGACGACGCCATCTCCTCGCTGGAGACGGACCCCGCGCTCGAGGCGGAGTTCGTCTACCTGTTCCGGCACTTCTCGACGGAGTGTCGGGCGCTCTTCTCCGGTGACTGTTCGGGTAACAGTGAAGACTCGATGAAGATCGGCGAGAGCCTCGAGCGCCTGGAGGCGGCCGTGGCGGAGGCGCAACGGCGGCTGGCGGGCGCGGAGGGCAGCGCGGTGGCTGAGGGCGGGACGGATGACGACGGGGGGGGCGCGGGTGGGGGCGGAGGCGGCGTGGTGCGGCGCGTGGAGGCGCTGCGGCGCCGCGTGGAGGCGCTGCAGTGTCCGCAGTGCGCGCGGCTGCAGGATGCGCTGGAAGCGGCTGACGGCAGGAGAGGGCGCGCGGGGAGTGCGCGCTGGCGCAGCAGGCGGCGGCGTTGGCGGCCGCCCGGCGCGCGCGCACACAGCTGCAGGCGCAGCACGAGCGCGAGCGCGCCACACTGAGGGAGCGAGCCCGCACACTGCAGCGACGACTTGCTGCACTCGACTCTGAATATTCAGCACAGTTGGATAGTCTGCGTGCTGCGTATCAGGTTAGTTTTCATCTATTACTAGTTTTAGATATAATAATATATTCTTTCGCAATGTATATTCATTACATAATATACAATTTTAAATCATTTCCAATTAAGACGTTTAAATACAATATGGTATCATCACACAGAGCGCAGTGGCGGCGGACACACACGGCGACAGCCTCCGCGCTCGCTACCAGCAGGAGATCGAGCAGCTGCGTGCTCTCTGCGAAAAGGGCCTTCTGGCGATGGAGAGCTCGCACCGGCGCATCGTACGCGAGATGGAGGAGAAACACCGCGCCGAGAGAGAGCAACTTAGGTAAAAAAAAAATTGGTCCGCCTATTTCTATAACAATATAAAGAGTAAGAAAAAGCATTCTCATTAAATTAGAATATTTCATAAATGCATATATGTCCACTTCGTAGGCTAGAGAAGGAGCAGGCCCTGGCGGAGGAGACGCGCGCGACGCTGGCGGCGCTGGACGCCATGCGGAAGGCGCACGAGAGCGAGGTGCGGCGCGAGGTCGACAAGTTCAAGACGGAGTTCCTGGCACGGGGAGCCCCCGACATCGGGCAGCTCAGCTCGAGGCACCAGTCAGTTGAATTCTCAAATTAATTGAAATATAAAATAGCATAAACTTTTACAACTCTTAATTAACTCACAAAAAGTAAAAAAAGTATTTCCTTAAGTGATGTCAAAACATTTCAATGCATGTAAAATCTATATGGGACTTCAAAAAGATAAAATAAAAAGCGATAATGAGAAATCTTGCTAATTGACTTTAACTCACAAGTCACTACAAGTAATCAATTGGTACAAATATATGTATTTGTGCCGATCTGTTGTCATTTTAAAACTTTTGCTCACGATTAATTTTAATGTAAGTGAATGTTTTAAGTACGGTTGTTACACCATTTCATAGAATAACGTCGTGTGATTTCAGACAAGAGATGGAGGAGATAAGGCGTGAGATACTGTCGCTGTCGGAGAAGTACTCGGTGAAGTGCGTGGAGTCGGCGTCGCTGGAGGAGCGCCTCGCCGCCGCCAGCGCGCAGCTCGCGCACGCGCACAACCACATCATGCAGCTGGACGCGAGGTACAGACTACAGTGTATTACCGTTAAATAACGAACTTAGTATATTATTGTAAAAGAGGAACAAGTGTTATTAACATGAAACGTTAAAAATATAAGAGTTCGTCCCAGAAAAAGTAAATATTTCTTTTCGTATTCTTTATGGCGATTTATTTATTTTTTCTGCTAGTCAAGAAATTCTCTATTTCACTCCATTTGTTTATTTGGGTAGACCTATTATTTATTATTATTGTTATTGTACCGTACATTCTCCTTTTTGTGTTCTCCATTCAACGTGACATTGGCGAAGTGAATTGTGCTCAACTGGCACGCTCGAAACGCCATAAATAAAGAGAAGAAGAAAATGATTATTATTAATTACTTACCTTACTTATATTATTATTATCCTCTACACATTAAACTGCATACAATTATATATAAACATTGAAGAATCAATATCTCCAATTATTTTAAGACTTGAACACTGTTATATTGTATACTGTACTGATAATTTTATAGCAAATATAATATAATATTAATTTTTAATTACCATTAATTTTAGGAATAAACAGCTCCGAGCTCACATAATGTCAGAAGCTAACGACTTGAAAAATTCTGAAGCGTCCACTCTGGCCCAGCTGATCGAAGACACGGCCCCGGTATGTTATTCAAAAAAAGCATATGAGGACGCTTTATACGCTTTTATTGAGCTTAAACCACGCTTGCATGTAATCACGCTAATTTCACATGTAAAATATTATTTTTCTTTAAATATTTTCCTTTGTTTTCATTGCACTATATTTTTTATCTGTATTTAGAATTTTGAATCTGTATTTTCTTTTTTTATTTCAAAATCACATAGACGTAGTTCATGCACGATTAAGAGTCTTGATCGTACAAAATTCGATTTGTGCAGAGCTTAATTAATTGGCTATATAATAAATATATATATATATATATATATGCAAATAAAATTATTTGTGTATATATATATATATATATATATATATATATATATATATATATATATATATATATATATATATATATATATATATATATATATATATATATATAAATATATATATATATATATATATGCAAATAAAATTATTTGTGTATTGCTATCGGTACATTCTTCTAAATTATAAATAATTATTGTATACATAAAATTCCTTATTTTTTAAAACAAATATCTACACAGATAATATATAAAACAATTACTAAAGGATAGAAATTTAACAAACTCTAATCATAAGCTTAAGCGATCAATTCTCATACTTATGTAGCAAGTAGTAAGTTTGACATTGGGCTGTGGGATTAACAGCATGGGGAGACGCCGCTGTGGCGCCACCTGCGCCGCCTCGCCGCCGCCTGGCAGGGCAGTGCAGCAGGTAATGCTACTAGACTATACAAATACTAGTTAATACGTTATAGAAAATCATTAAAAATTATAATTAACATAACAGATTCATTAGTATGTGCAAAAGTTGTATTATCTGTATTTTTAAATGCCTAACAATATTTTATAGTATCATTATATATAATAAGCGTTAATTTCTTTTTTGGCTTCAAGCTTCATATTTTATACGACAACGTTTGGATTTGAGTAACTAAGAATAATAATTAAGTGGAAAATAAGAGGTGCAACGCCACGCCTTGTGTATTAGATATAGATGACTCAAAATTATGATAATATGACTTACAGTACTACTTGACAGTTATTATGTTCTTAACATAACAGGGGAAATTAACATATTATGAATATTCATACACATACGTTGAGTTCATTAATCAATTTTAAACAAAATCATATTTTAATGGTATTTAGATATTAAATAGAATGGTTGGTGTGTGCGTTTGTAAATATGTAGTTTGCATGAGTTATCTCTATTAAAATATATTATTATACTTACATTTTGCTTTTTTGAGTATTAAATATTTTCTTGAAGTGTAAAAAAATATTATTATCAATTGCTAGTACTAAAAATTACCTACGAAATTCATTCCAAATCAAATCATTTTATTTATTATAAAAAGATATGCCATATGCATATCGTCAAGTAACTTACCGATTCACTAAAATTGCGGTGTCAGACATGAGAAGGACCGAAAGAAAATCAGCAAGACCTAATTAACTCTCCTTGCACTGAGAGACCGTGGCTTATATAAGTTGTCAGTATATCCCACTAGCATAATAGTCTCGTCAGCCTAGTGGTCTGAGATGCGAAGTTGCAGTGACTTTAGATGCTATGGTCGTGGGTTTGAATCCCGGCGGTACCAGTGAAAACGAAATATTGTTTTTCAGTCTATTATTATTTTATTTTTATTCTAAGCATACTATGAGAAGAGCATAGTTTACAGAGCTGAAGAATCACATGGTATATGTACTCAATACTTTGTCCTATCTTTAGGGGAAATCCCCAAGGCCGAGCGGGATGGAACGAGCGCGCGCATCCGGTCTGCAGTTCTCGAAGACGGAGACTCCCAGAAACCTACAGTTGTCCCCTGTACAGGTAATATTGCAATCAAGAATACTATCAAATATATATGAAGTAGATATTTACATAGATAATCAATTCATTAACTTAACACTTCTTGGGGATGGTAAAGATATCAAGTCTTATTTTGTTAGAAGACAGTGTTTTTGAGACTGACAAATAGGCACGCGAAAATGTTCTTCAAGCAATCCAATTGGCTAACATGTGTAATTCGTATAATCAATTATGAAACTTGAACTATTATAGTACAAGCATTAGCTATATTTTTTACCAATCTGCCTTTTCGAGATCTTTATAACGATACCAAAAATAAAATTCTAGGTCAAAAACTGTCTAAGTAAGCAAATAGTATATAATAATGATTATCAATATATAAGAGTACTGTAAATTTATTAATTTAAATGTAACATGTCTTTCCATTTACAGAACTAGAGACAGATCCTTGCAACGTGCTCGTTGGCGTCGTCGCAGAACGGAAAAAGCAATTCGAAACATAACAGTGTTTTCTATTATATTTCACTGAGTACCCGCCACGCCAACACGTAGAGCGGCGGGCACGCACTTACCGGGTCACAAGCTTCCCACCACACCGGCACCTGGCCACTTAGCTTCTAGCTATAAATGGATATAAATGTAACATTAATTTAAATACCCGTTAGGTATAAGCTAAGATGGCGGTTTATTTTGACAGATGTATTAGAGCTCTTATTAAAATTAATATATTGTATTAATTTATATTTAAGTTATTAACTAAGACCAAAAAATGTTCTTCCTCTACGTGAAGTGGCCAGAACTTTTAACTCCCACCCACCACTACTGTATATAACTTGTTTGCATTGTTTTTGTGACATAATATTAATTATCTGTAGAGTGTATATTGTTTAATCTAAAAAAAGTTATATTAGATGTATTCACTTTAAATTAGGGACAAAAATATATTCACGATTAAAAGGAAAATTATGCTACATTTTATAACACTTATAAGTGGTCTAAAAAAAGCGATTATATTTAAACCTTTTAAATGTCTTGAACGTATCAGTAGTATCGTGTAGTTACGTACTAATGTAAAATTGTAATTTGTACCATTGTGTAAATACTCACACGTTTGTAACCAGTCTAATCTATTTCATTTTTTATTATCTTTAAGGAGTTTGTTACCAAATATTTCTTATTTATGTGTTTTTTTTGACATTCGCGTTATGCACTTGGAGGTACGGTTGTGCACTAGCCGTTGTTTGTTATTTTAAACGTTCTAAGGAAACAGTAATAATTGATTTTATTTTTTGGGAATTAAATATTTAAAAGAATTTGTTATATCATTATAGTTGTTATTACAACATACATCAGTTATAGCGGCTTTATACATATTTTGGCATATTTTTACTAAAAAGTTTGGATACCTTGTATATGCTAATTCAATTTGAGGATATAATCGATATATTTAATTAAATAAAAGAAAAGTGCATTTCTGTGCCTCCTCTAGTTTTTAGCATCTTTGTTTGAGATTTATTTAGATAACGAGTAGACTTACGTATGTTATGTATACGGACGGGAGATTTTTCATTCGAGTTGGTTTAACATAAGGCATGTTTTCATATTTTTCACATTTTTTAAAAAAAATACTATTATTAAATGCTTATAGCAGTGTGTATTTAGTTCTATTTGTTTTTTTTAAACATAAACACGTTTTTTTTTAGATTTTTGGAACTAGAGAACGCGTTCTCTATGATTTTCCCGAAAAACGCGGGAAAGTGAATTGACATAAAGTTTGACTTTGTTTTTCACCTTGTGTTTCTTTTTAATGGTTTATCATATTGGACTTTTATGCTTAAAAATTGATATCAATAATCATTTTAAAACGATTGAAACGATTATAGTAAAATATTAAATAAATAATCGGAATTTTCTTTGAATCATGATATTAATGGTTAAATATGATAATCCACACTGTGTTGTTACCATGTTTTCAGGGCATTTGTCTTCCCCTCACTTAGTTGTGTATAGTGTTCACGGAAATATGCCTTTTGCATGCGTTTTTACACTTGCTTGTGACGCAGACGAGCATTGGTGTAATAGAGCCTACGTTGTAAGTTTTAACATAGGAATTATAGAGAAAATCGCTCATTTATATAATATTTTTTGGATATTTTAGTGTTTTTGTGTGTTTTAAACTTTTTTCTTATATATATTTTAGGTACTATTACACCAATATGTTATAGTGTGTCTCCCTCTGACTTAGTTGACGTTGTAAAGTGTTGGTTATAACAAAGATTTTTAAATAAACTACTTAATACAAATAATGTCGTTTTATTTCGCACCTAGCATTACAAGTAGCACCATACAAAAATACACTTAATGAATACAGGCAAGCACACATACATACATTACAATTAATTTAATATATAATAATTTGATTACAAATATAAATAAGTACTAACAGAAGTTGTAATTACTATTATTGAATAATAGTTCAATTATTTAATTTATCTAATCTAAAGACAGTTCGTTAAATTTTATATGAATATGAAAAATAAATAAATGACTTAATGACATTACATATATGGATTTTGTGAAATGTTGATTTATTTGAAACTATAGCTATATTAGCTATTTTAATTATATCAGGTAGAAGCAATAGTGATATATTAATAGCTTGACATAGAATATTTAAAACAAAAAATAAAAGAATATTTAAAACAATAAATAATGACAATCGATGACTATTAAATTCTACTGAAAAGTGAATACAAGGTTAAAGCAATGTGATTCGAACTACTGTAATATGTGATATAATATCTAATAACACTAAATAGTAGTTTTATGTGAAAATACTGCTCAGAATTTTTCAATTTTTCCTTTATACTAATCATGATTTTTTATATAAAACTAAGATATATCAATAATTGATATACCTATTAATTATTTTAATGAGTATTTTTGTTTGTATATCATATATGTAGACATTGATATTAAGAAAATAATACAAAACAATCTCTTAATAATGCAATGTAAGCTACTAGAGCTACTTTAATAATTAAATATTAGATGTCAATATTTAAAGAAAAAAAGGCAATATAAAGTTACATTCATAAATGTTTAACATAATATGAAAGACAGTGTTTGTGTGAAATTTACAAACAAATAAGTGGTTTCTCCATAGTTTCTTCGCGGCTACGCAACTTCGCCCGCCATTCGCTTCTATCTGACAATATCTTACGTCCATAGGCTTTGTGAATATCCCTGAATGTCACTTTCTTACGAGGCACCTCATTTGATTTTACACTGTCTTTATCTGAAATATAGAAATAAGCGATAAATATTATTGTTATTTAATAATGAAACAAGTCAATTGTCAAATTTACCTAATGACAATGGATGACTATTAAAAAAATAGAATAAGGAGATTCTTGGGGCGACAAATATAGGAAGTGATTGTTTTGTCCATTTTCAAAAAATATATAATTTATTTGCTATTTACTTTTACTATATAATAAAATTTATAGCACTACAAATTTCAACAATTTCTTATCCTTCTAACCTATGGGCACAAGTAAGGCTGACTTGTTTTTGCAACTATATGTTGCTTGCCTAATTAGACACTTCTAACCTATCTCATTACATCATCTCACACACACATCTTGTATGAATGAAAAGAAAACAAAATTGTAGTAAAGGTTCAGTGGTAATAAATATCTACGATAGAACAAGTAGAAGTGAATGGCATATGACTTAAGTGCTTGAAAAATCAACAAATCTCTTGTCAGTCTGTGATGTATAAAAATGTTACAGTTTCCTGTTTACTTAAATTTCCCTTATCTTATTTTCTCACTAATTAACAAACAATATTATTACAGTAAATTTTATATTATAATGATAAAGGTTGCTTAGATAAAAAAATATGTTTTATAGAATAATTGAGGCACTAAATTTTGTTTATTGAACTAAATCAAGATTGCCAGTTTTGAATATTTTAACTTATTTGTTGTCCTTAATATATATTTCATACATTTTATAAGCTCTGCTCAATAAAAAGAACAACATACAAAATAAATACACAACTTACGGTGTCTACTGCCGGGCACAGCTTTGCTGTCACCATCAGCAACTTTGTTAAATGGGTTATGCCGTTGCCCTCTTGGAGGCACCTTAGGTTCTTCTTCAGCTGGTGTAACAGTAACAAGAGCTGTACCTTCCGCTTCTTCAGCTAAAAGATAATATCCTTTTGTTCATTTTCAATAAAGAATGTATATCTTATAGTATTTATAAAAATATGGCTTTTGAACATAAATTTGTAAATACTATAATTTAAAGAATTTGTAATTTATCGAATTTGAAATTTGTTATGTATTAAGATACCCATAATAAAATGTTTATGATTTAATGTTTATCAAATTTGATAAAATTTACATTTTGGTTAGGTCATGTAACTGTTTTATGGAGCTTAAAAAACTGTTTTTATTATTATAATTGCAAAATCATACTTTACCCTGAGCTTCATCTAATTGTCTCTGTAGTTCTGCTACCATTAATTTCATATAATCATAACTTCCACATGCCAAAGCCTTCATCCAAGCTTCCATAGAGGATTGGGAGCTTGTGCATAGGAAATATGTTCGACCTCCTTCACAATGAAATACTATTTTGAAACTATATGATTCTTCTTCTGTCAATTCTGGAATTACAAAAATGGTCTAAGAGCCTTAGATTTTATACATAAATCTTATGCATAAAATCCTTAAATTTACTAAAAAAAACTGTAGAATTATTTAAAATATTACCAATAGTGCACCCTTCTAGTATTATAACACCAATTGGCTCTTTGTCACCCTTTTTCTCAAAATAGAAAAGAAGGTTCCCTTTGAGTGTAAACCATCGTCGTTGATAGCTCTTGCCCACTTCACCTCTCATGTCCAACCATCCTTCACGGTCTACTGGAGTCGCTGACGAGGCGAAAGCACATAAATTCTTTTCATTTATCTTCATCTTTCACTAGGTAGCTATATGTATTTATATAACCATCGAATTCGTCAGTAATTTAAAACATATCGGTTCTTATTTTCATAGGAGTAAACAACAGTGACTATACATAATATTTTATTCACAATTGTATTGTAATTTAACACAAACAGGAAAAGTTTAAAAACAGAAATATGTTATTTATAACAAGACATCAATGTCAATTAAAAATAAACAAGTGACAGGAGTGACAGTATGTCATCATAATACCATAGAGTTTAGCTTTCACAGGTCTTATAAAAATATATATTGAAAATATATAATATATATAGAAAATATATAAAAATATACCAATTTTAGATCCTATACATACAAGGATCTATATCCTGCCACAGCAGATTATCAACCAAGAACTAAATGAAATGATTTATCTCGGTCACAAATTCACTTTAAAATACACATAATTATTTCTGTAGAAAAATTATCTAAAATTATATTACTTATAATTTTGTAATATACCTTTTCTTCTTTTCACAAAGTCGTAAACTAAGTTGAGACGAGAGTCGACTTAAAATAAAATTGTCTTATAAAAACTCACTATTTTAAACGAAATCAGGCGATAAATAATCTGCCAAACGTAAAGAAACTCTAAAAAACGTAAAGAACGTAACGTGATACAGAAGAATATAACGTTTCAAAATTGCGTTTGAAACAGGCAGATGCTTCAGATTTGTAAAAATAACTTTTTATTAATAAACATGCTGCAATTGTATAACTAAAATCTAAATATAGTATTGTGAGCTACAATATTTAAAAAAAAATCAATGTCGTTCTTCATCATTTTATATTTATTCATATTTAACCTGTCAATCATCACATCCTCCCTAAATTATCTCAAAAATTTAATTTAGTGTAGTGCTGAAACATACCTTTGAATTCATATATATTTTGTTGATTAAATTCACAATTATCATCATTGTATTCATAAAAAATACTGTTTACTATTTAAAAACAGACTGTTTATTAAGTTACCCAAATCTACCAGTAATTATTCTGGAAACAAGTAGTTAGTGATTTCAAATCTACTCTTTAGGCGACACTGTATTTGAATAAAGTAATGCTTAATATAAAGATATCTCTTAATATATTGCTTTTTTTCGCCCTAAGGGTTATCTGGAAGAGATGGTTAATAAGCCATAAGATCGTGTTTTGTGTTTTTTCTTATGGTAATGGTGATATCTTTTTATAAAGAAATAAATAAATTTATTTGCGAAAAAAATAAACATCTATACACATTAAATGTTAGTAGTTGTGTAGCTGCATACTCAGTAAAATGTATAACTTAATGGTATTTAAATTTTTATTTTAAGGTATTAAATAAAATGATGCAATAAATATGTAATATTTTATTCATAATTATTATTACCTATTTTCACAGTTATTTATAAAGTTATATTAATATCAAGTATTACACTAACTTTTGTTTACGAATTTCTAACGATTGCTCCATTTAGAAAATTTGATTTCCATATCAATCATCAGATTTGTCCTCTTACATGCTATACATATGACAAAATGATGAGGTCTATATACAGTACGATCCCGATTCCCTAAAAAAATTGACAAATTCACAATAACAAAAAAAAAGTCAAAAACGAAATCTTACAAAATAATTCATTCAACTACGAATCTCGCTTAACAAACAACTGTACAAAATATTACGAGTGGTTTCTTTAAAACGTGCACGTCCATCACACGTCGGCAAAGTGGGCAAATAATCAACGGTAATACCATCTACCTCGTCACTATTTACAAAATGTCGTTTTACAAAACAAAATATAAACTATATACAACATCATTAAATATTCTCAAATGCTGTAACACATTTAAAACATTTCATATTCAACTAGCCATAATTTAGTTAAACGCCCGAGCCTTGGCGGCGCTTACAATTAAATAATTAATTTATGTAATCCGGCATCCGCCCTATCCGGCTATCATACAGTCTGTACAATTTGCCTACGATCAGGTGTGCGTAGACACAGCTGGGACGAGGCTGCACACCAATGTCACTGGCACCCTCCAAATAACAAGACAATCATAGCGAAAAATCCAAAGAGGGGGGCACAAGAGGGATAGCTTTCAGAGGGTTCACGACATATGAAAATATGCCCCAGCTACATCTACGGATCCTGCCACGGATGAAATTAAGTTGGCAATTAAAATTAATCAGGTAATAAGCGATATACAACTCAAGATTTGGTTCTAAGAACATAATTCCCCCAGAATGCGTCTACGAAGATGAAAAAAGGCAAAACATGGAATATGTGGACGCTCCAAGAAAACTTGAGAGATCACACGCTATGTATGTATGTAGCCTATGTATGTATGTATGTATGTACATGTTAATATGTTTACGACACTTTCTATGACTTATGTTTAGTTTATATTAAAATAGAAAATTTCATATATCTACCGAACTGCAAGAGCTTCGACCGCAGCCGCAACGGATTTCATTATATTTTTATAAAACGACTCTAATCGTACAAATGCTAATTTCGAATGTGACCTAGAGGGCTCTCTTTAATACTATTCAACTATCCGTAAACTATTGGTGTCACTAATTATTTTCCGATTGGAGGTCAATATCATAAGAAAACGACTTTACTGAAAAACTGTTTAGAATACCAAATATATACCCTTTCTTCACTCGCGCTCGATCGCAGCGTTTCGGAGTTCGCTTAAAAATATTGTTATATCAAACGTTTTGCACTAATTTTATCGAATACATCGACCGACGAAGAGATTATTTAGATCGACGTTGAGCTTTTGTTCCCTGGATATAAAACTGTACACACAATAGACGCGCACTAAACGAGCGCTCAATTGATCTAATGTATAATTGATTCTAATAAAACTACATGATTTCAATTGAATACATACACAGAATAAACAATAGAAGAGACACAATCCGAAAACAAACATCTGTACAGATATGAAATGACAGTCTTGGAAACAATTTGGAATAAGGCGAGTGGTGGGTGGGTGATAAGGAAAGTGGTGGAGACAGATAGTATGAAGAAATGGGGCGGTATAAAAATATCTAAATAACTACACAAACATCTAATACCTTTGGTAAGTTGTACCGGCTTGCAACATAAATAAAATAACACACATATACTACACGACACATCCCACAACAATAGTAATATGCAATAAGTAACTTGTGACACTAACTGTAAGTATTATAATCGTAGAAGACAGGGAGAGCGGAGGGAGACTACTGACACCTTCTGTGGCAGCTGCATTCTCAAATCATTCCGACACTAGCACTATATTACCAAGTACCACAGTAACCAGGTTAGTTCTCAATTAAACACTTCTCTAAACATACTTTCATTAGTTAATATATAATATGGTTACAAGCTTTGTAAGAATGAAATTTACCTGTATAAATATTTGTTGGGTAGGAGAAGAATATACAAAACATAAAAAGGTAGATACAAAATAATTTCTCTATATTTTTTGAACTAATAACATCCGTAACTTAAGATGCTACTGTAAAACAGATTCTATTTCCTATAGAAAATGAGGTTTAAATGGAGCATGAGATCATGGAAGAATAATGCATTTGAAAGACCACATTGGAAGAAATCTTCTACAAATGAGTAAAGACGAGAATGAGATGCCCTACATCACTAAAACTCAGAGATGGCAATAAAAGCCATTGTGTATCCCAAATTGGACCTTTGTTAGATTTCAACTGTTTACTCATACATCCCTGGCTTATCTAATTTTTTTATAAATTTTCTAAATGTTTTAATATAACATTTGATATTCATACAAGTAGTGGTAACTTCCACTCTGGAAATGAATCCTTTCTGTTATAGGAAGTGTGTTTTGGCGAAAACAAATTTGCTGCAAAACTGATGGATATACAATTTTAAGCAATTATAAAACTTCTTATAATACAAAGGAGTAACAAACAAGTCACCACAAGCCATCATCTCATTGACTATAACAACTGACCAGCCAGCTCCACCTTTGACAACAATAACTTGTCTACTCAAGCCAACTTACATTCCGTACCATATAATTAATTTACCTAAGTACCGCCTCTAAAATTTCTATATGCTTTTAATAAGACTTACTTCAAACAAAATCAAGACTGACTGTAAAGTGGTACAAATATTATTTACTTTACAAAATTATGATTTGCTCAAAACAAGTATATTTGGTGTTATAGAATTCACAATTTTCATTATCCATCTCACATTAGCTACAAAAGTAACCATGATTAAGACAATATTTAGACAGTATTACTATAAGATGTTGTACTTTTAATTCTTTTAATGGACTTTGTTTAACTTTAACAACTGCAAGTGTTATGGATTTGTTATTGGAGATAAATATCACACTCATTGTCACATAAAATCATTAAAAAAGTTAATTTAACTTCTAACAAATTCATAGATGTATATTAAATATCTACATATACATATATATATATACATTAATAAATAAAATTAATAAAACATGATTTCCTAAAAGCATTATCAAATTTCAAAAGTAATAATAAATAATTAATCAAAAATGAAAATCGAAAATCTCCAAATATATAATATTAAAGTACAATAATAATTATCCAATAACAGACCAACAACACTCTTCCCCAACAACTCTCCAATAAATAATTTAATTACTATAATGGTAACCAACTAGGCGCACTCGCCACGGACAACTTAACACTTCACTGCACTGATAACGACACGACACTGCACTTATAAGAACACTTCACTTCTTCTTTACTGTTATCCCAATGCTGCAGCAGTATGGTACAGCTGCATTAGCACTTGCACGTGCAACGGCAGGCAGGAGAGACGGTCGTGCGTAGTGCCGTCCAGCGCCAGCCACGACAGCGCGTTGTAGCCTTCGAGCACGTATCTGAAAGGTAATGTTGCTTATGTTATATTGTACATATGCATATATATTAAATATAATGCAGCAACTTTTAAAAAATTGCATTTTTTAAGATATTTGTTTATTATATCTATTTCTTCACTTATTAACTTAACTTTAAATAGTACTAAAGATATATACAAAAAAAAAAAGTTAATTGTAGAAGAGCGTAGTGTCCAACCTGAGCACATCAGTGGTGGTGGTGGAGTCTAGCGGGTGCACGTTGTGGTCGCGGCGCTGCGTGAGCGAGGTGTAGTCGTCGTGGGGCGCGACGGCGCACTGCAGGTGCAGCGCGTTCTTGAGGAAGGCGGGGCAGGCGTCGCGCAGGTGCCAGCAGCTCGCCCACCACCAGCCCGGCATGGCGCCCAGCGGCGCGGTTGACACCAGGTAGCCCAGCGCGAGCGGCTGTTGCAGCACCGTGCCCACTTGCTCCTGGAATGTCACGTCATGATATTAGAAATAGTTGATACAATTACACAGTATCTTAAGCACTTAAAATATTTTTTTTGTTTTACATTATATATTTTATCACAACCCAATTAATTTTAAAGTATCATATTAACACTTAATTGTAAACTTGCAATAACTTGCCCGTGTTGAAATATTTATTTTGGCGATATTTTTATTATCACCTTAGGAGCTGACTTCAAAACTTCAACTTAAGAAGCAATTTTTCAAACATCCACATGTGTTTCACTTTATTTCCTTTTCTCTTTCAATTATACTAAGTTTAACAAAACAAAAAAAAAATTCATTGCACACCGGTTGATTATCATCATCCCGTTGGTACGCGCCAGCAGCAGTAAGGTGCGCGTTCCTCGCAGGGCTTCCTTCCCGGCTCGCTTCGTCATCGTGACGCCGGGGCGAGGCTCTGGGACTGCTTGCAGGCCACATGAACATGTCACCCATTAAGAGGTCCATATTCATGTTCTCCTCACCCATATCCTCCTCCATGCCGATGTCGCCTAGCCCGAGTAACATATCATTCTCTTCTCCATTTGCGTTTGGTGGATCGAATGGCATCTGGTTTGACTGTAATTACAAATGGTTGGTTAGTGATTGATACATACAAAAAAACAATAGTCAAATGAACTTATAACTTAGACATTACATTAAAGGTATTATAAAAAAAATTAGGAAAAAAAAATTGTTTATCATTATTTACAAATTAAGCAGAATAATAATATCGCTTTAAAATATCCTTTACTAAATTAAAATTTTCATAAGACATACAAAAAATATATTAAAAAGATTTATACAACTTTTAGAATATCTACTACAAGTTTTGAGATAGCAAGCAAACCAACTCATCATGTCAATTAAGAAAACTCTTGAACAAACCTGTGTAGTGGCAGAAGTGGGGAACACAAGTATATGTGTGGCGGTGACATCCCTCGGCGTGTGCAGATGCGACTGTATGGACGCCTGCGAGAACCTCTCGTCGGGCGTAAATCTGTCCGCCATGAGCCGCAAGCAGGAGTCCGGTTCCGTGGAGACGAGGCAAGCAGACAGGATGCAGGGCGCCCCCGTTGGGTACAGGAGGGAACAGCTGCTGCACATTTCGCGTAACATGTTCGATGCTCGGTTGAGGTTCGGACGGGAGAGCAGCCAGCTCCAACCTGATATATCGTTTATTGTTAATGTGATATGGAGTTTACTTGGTACACAAAAATTTGTATTATTTTAATAGGTTTCTTTGATTATATTAATTATATTATATATTGTATACAAAAGTATTAAAAAAGAAAAAAAAGTTAGTTACTTAGAGCCATATTTATTATCTTTTTATGGAAATAGTATTTTTACTGTAGTGCAAGTACATATTTGCAAAGATTCTATTTCAAAGACAAACGAATATCAAATGCATTTCAACTCTATAATTTTTTCTATGGACTTGTTACATAAAATCAAGTTTGGATACAAAATGAGTGTTTTAATTCACCTTTAAGTTCCCCATGCCCTATCCGGCCAACTCGTCCGACGACGAGTCGCCAGGGCTGCGCCGACTGCGACATGACGCCCAATGTAAAGTCCATCAGCTTGGTCAGACCTAGCCTTCGCGCTGGACCTCCTCGCTTCCGCCTCGACCTATGGAACATATTCAAAAGTAAATACTTAGCAAATATATAACACAAAAGTTAAAACACATTTTTTTAATTTAGCAGTAATTAAAATATAAATAAAATGTTATATCATAGATGATGAAAAATATACATAATATCTTCAGTATGCTATATTTTTTTTTTTTACAGTTCATATAAATATTGGCCTACCTGTACTTTATTTTTTATCCATCGTTTATTTGCAAACTACTAGTTTCGTTTTCAAGACAAATTTTTTAATAGGTTAATACACTTCCAAAATGCTTAATATTGTTTTATTATCAAGAATTTTCTTATAATTTCGACTTTGGTAACATTTCTCAAAAACAAAAAATTAGCACTTATAGTATCTATTAGTACCTACTCCTACTTATCGATATCTGAACCAGTATGCAAGGAACAGCATCAACCATAACTTAATAAATAAGAAGTATAAATACCTGGACGGCACATGTATATTGATGGCAGCGGTGTCCAACAGTTCGCCCCGCGCGTCCGTCGCGGCCGCCAGCAACCAGCGCTGGTCGTGGCTGAGGCAGTACGCGAGGAACAGCACGGAGCTCTGGTCGCCGCAGGTGGTGCCCCACGTCTCCGCCACCTCCTTGAGGGCACGCGGCGGGGCGAGCACCCAGGCCGGCGAGAACAGTTTGTATGGTGCTCGGTTCTTTTCCTAGTTTAGGTACAAGAAAATTAAGTAAATTATAAAATAACAGATATAAACAAATACAAATAGTTTTCTGAGCGTATGTAAATTTTAAAGGAAATCACATTAAGAGGGTCAAAATATTTTTGTAAAATTTTGTTATTTGTTACAGAAATCAATCTTAAGTAGGTATTTAGCTCTATCAATCTTATGTTAAATATATCATTTACAATATACGTGCTTGAAACAAAAACAGACATAAGAAACTTTCAACTAGGTTACTATGACGCCATCATTATATATTAAACTGCATATATCGCAAAATACACCATTCCCACAACAATACAAAATGTAACAACAACTATACTAACATCCTTGTTGCTAATAAACAGGTTGGCGGCGGCCGCGGTGCCGAAGCCCGTGAGCGACTTGCCGGCGGGCGAGTGCGTGAGCAGGCGGCGCGCGCCGCTGAACACGCTGAAGGCGAGCGCGCGCACCTCCGCGCCGCCGCCGCTGCTGGGCCGGGTGCTGCTCGCGCCCCACGTCTCGCACACGCCTTCCAGGGATATTATCTGTGTGTGTGTAAGTTATTTATGTCAATATTAGTTATTTTTTATTCTAGGTGTGGATGTTACCACGAGCTTAATTTAAAATATAGTATTAACTAGCCTTCATAAACTTGGTAAAATTATAAATCTATACGTCATTCGTATTTTATCATGACTACATCACGCGTTACACACCACGTATAAATATCGTAAAATGGGAAAAATAATCCTCTGCCTAAACTACTGGTAACTGTTAACTAGTTTTTGTATATAACCTTGAAATATTTTACCCTATAGGTAGTTTTGACAAAGGCCGCGTTGTCAGATACACATGTATATTACATACATTAAATATATGTAGAATTACTACTACAAAATACTTTTTTGTATATGCCTTCAGGCTTTATCCCGCACATGGCAGGGTCAGCAGAGGGATTTGCAGGAACTATACGAACCTAGTATTAAGACACTCCATTGCGTTTAGTTCCTGCTTTCTCGGACCCCACCTTCTGCCGTTTTCGAGGCATTGTGTTGAGAGGCGGAACTCAACGCATGCACTTTGTCTAGTTTTCAGAGCGAAATAGAAAAATCCATTTTCCCTTCATGGGAATCAAATCCACCAACCGTCGCGTTTACAGGCCGACGCTACGCCTCTGCGCCACGACGGTCCTCAATACAAAGTATATGAACCACTTATTCGTAATCGTTCGACACCATTGTTTTGACAACTACCCTCTAATTTAGTATCAGCACTAACCTTAACAAGTGGATTATGGTGATGCAGATGTCGATGCGCCTGCGCAGCGAGCCTCAACAACGCCGCTAGTGCTCTGGGCCTGTGCGCGTGCGAGGCCGGCGGCTCCACCACGTACAGTACTAGCGCGGGCGCGCCGGCCTCGTCCTCCTCCCAGGAGGTGTCCGTGTCGTGCTGCTCGGAGGGGGTGGGGGTGGTGGTGGTGCCACTGGGCGTCGTTGGGCGTTCCGGTGCGGCGGGTGGTCGCATTGTGTTTGAGTTGTTTGCTATAATAGAAGGAATTGTAAATGCAAAATAATGTAGTTATGCATGTTTTAAGTTATTACTAGCAAAATAATATAATAAATTTTAGAACTAATGTAAATCTAACAATGTAAATTATAATAAATAATTAAACCTTTGGAATTAAGAGACTTAATTCCCAAATGAACGACCATAACATATAGGAAATTAAGCTTACATTCAAATAATGTCCTGTCAACGTTCAGCGCAGCCAGTTGCGGTACCAAATTAGATCTCAACGTTTCTGCGTACGCTTTTACATATTCGCCTAATCTACCAGGAGGTACTTCACCAGTCCATTCTTCATAATTAGCGTCCCTAAAATAATAAGTTTATTAAATAATCAATTACAATTTTCTTTCTTAAGTTAAATTTACACAATACACAGTACGCTGTATACACATAACATATTTATATCACTCACCGCTCACTATCACTCGGCGCAGTTCTAACAATACCATCCCTCGCTATCCTCGAAATGGGTTGATGCCTTCCCAACCTACACGCCTCGTAGGCCGCCGACAACTCCCTGAAGAACGTCTTGATCGGCTCCGACAGGGAGTCCCCATCGGCCGCAAGCACGACATACGCCACATCCCTGGCGTACGAGTAGGGCTCCAGAGACAGCCGCTCCCAGTGGCGTAGGGCGTAGGGTGACAAGGATATCCAGTCGCGATCGTGGCCGACGAGCAGCGGCGGCACCGGCTGCGGCTCGCACAGGTCCTCGTTGCCGCGGCCGGCGAGACGGTGGAACTGCCGCCACGTGAGCGGGCCCGTCACGCCGTCCCACATGCGCGCGCCGCAGCAGCGCTTCTGTATGGCGTCTTGGAGGAGCGGTCGGAGGCGTCGCATTAATCTGTCACGTTGACAATTTTATTTTAGTTATCAAAATATTCTAAAAAGTTGTCAATAATAAAAAGTGTACAATATTAATAAATATTTCCGTCTAAATTATTAAGATTACAGTACACAGTAAAGGACAATTGCTAAAAATACTAACCTGACGACATCACGCGACGACCGCGGCGCCCGTGCACCGATGAACGGCCAGCGGTGCACGGCGCCGCCGCTCGTGGTGTTGGTGGGTATGGGGAGCGCCGCGGGGCCACCCGCCGCCGCGCTCAGCGCCCGAGCTGCAGCCGCGCCTCCGTCTGAGTACCTAAGAGTCATTTAAATTATAATCATATAAAATGTTTTCAATGCATTTTATCACTTAAGTTACAATAAATCTTAAGTTTTATCTTATAAAAACTTATTGCATTATTAAGACAAAAACGATAAATATTTTCCATAGTAGAAATAAAGCAAACTAACTCCAACAGGTTAAGCCTCAAGTGGTCGGGCACGTCTGCGCCGGCGGCGCGGCGCGCGGCCCTCGCCAGCGCGGAGGCGGCCCCGCCCGCGGGCGCCGCGCACTGCGCCACCACCACGCCGGCCACGTCGCCGAGCGCGCCGCCGCCCCCGCCGCCCGCGCTCCTCCCCCCCGGCTCCTCCGCTATACCCGTGATTTCCATTTCGTCCTGGGGAATTTGTAACATTAGTAGTTTTATACCTTCATTTCACATATCGATATAGATATCAAATTTTTAGTTATTATCGTGTTTTGTATTGTACTCACAATCAACAAATCAGAATTTGATATAACTCAATATGATAAGTTCATTGATAACATTCATTAATAAAAATTTCAACAAAACACCTGTTTCATATAGAAACAAATAACTTAATAGAATCATTTTTGCATTATAATTGTAAATACCTACCTCATAAAACAACCCAGCCCGGTGAGCCAGTCGCCGGTTGACAATGGCGCTGAACCCGCAGGAACAGTGCGAGGGTTCGTCGTCGACGGAGCCGCCCCAGTCGCCACCGGGCAGGTACGTCGCCGCGTCTGCGCCACGGATATTGCCTACCATCTGGGGTAAAATATAAACATATAAATGTAAGTTACTAAGTTAGGTCTCAGTATGTAACTTGACATTTGATATGCAATATTTTTATTAAATAAAATGACTACACTTTTTTTTAGATTGATGCTTATAACTAAATATTTACAAATTATTTAATGTTCCAATTTCTAAACTCACCCTCGCTCCAGCGTTGCACACACACAGCGTGCAGCTATCGAAGTTGTGATCCCTGAACACGTTGAGCACGGTGTCGGCCAGCAACACGTTGAGGAGCAGCGGACAGGCGGGGGCGGGTGCGCGGGGCGAGGGCGGCGCGGCGCACGAGCCGCCCCCGGCCGCCGAGGAGGCGCCGCCCGCCCCCGTGCCCGCGCCGCCCGCCCTCCGCGGCGACCGCGACTCGGTGACGCGTTCGGTGCTCGATATTGAGCGCTTCACGCCCGTCTGCGTGTTCGTTGAGGCGGTGGTTCTCTCTGTCCGTTCTAGTCGAAATTAAAATGTTTAATTTTAATTTCACGTATAATTTAGATAAAACAAGTTTTCAATTTTGCATATTGTATAGATAAAAGTGGTAGAGCCAAGCTACACCAACACCAGTAGCTCAAAAGGGCCAGGCTCGAGTCGGGTAATTATCTCGCCCTCACAGAATACCGTCGTGAAATATCAGCTATCATATTAATGCTGTGTTTCGTCAGGCGAGTAAGAATTCCGGAACCCCATAAAAAGGATGTGGATGTCTATGGGCGAGGGTGTCCACTTAACATCATAGTATATAGTATACAAAGCTGCAACCCTGACCGGCAGGCGGCGCGGAGTCGGTGCGGCGCGGCGTGGCGCGGTCGTCGCGCTCGTCCTTGGCGCGCTGCCAGCGCGGGCGGTACACGGCGTGCGCGGGCAGCGCCACGGGCGGCAACATCTGGCTGGGCAGGGCGGTGAGCGGCGCGTACTTCGACGACCCCACGTACTTGCATATCGTCGGCGGCTTGAACACGTACGACCAGTCCTGGGCACGGAATACTATTATTATAGCATAAATCAAATTAATGAGGACCGTTGTGGAGGCGTAGAGCGTCTGCCTGGAAACACGACGATTTGTGGATTCGATTCCCACTTAGAAAACATTATTTTTTTTGTTTCCATTTTCTTCGCTTTGGCAACTAGGTCAAGCGCGGTGTTGACTTCCGCCACTCAACATGCAGTCTCGAAAAAGGCGGAAAGCGGTGAACGGAATGTCTTAACACTAGGTTCTTACAGTTCCTGCGGTTCCCTCTACCTACCCTGCTATGTGCGGGATTAAGCGTGAAGACATAAAAAAAAATTAGACAAAACGTGAAGAGAGATATTTAAGCCTAACTCTCCACTAAGAATAAGTGTTTATAATGCAATTCTTAAATAAGACATATGATCACACAGCACGTAGGGTACCTCGATGGGGTCGGGCGGCGGCGAGCCGTGCGGGCGGTGCGCGTGCGCGTGCAGGTGCGCGGCGTGGTGGTGCGCGTCGTCGGGCGGCGAGAAGCCGGGCGAGGGCTGCGCGTGCGCCTCCATGCTGGGCGGCGTCGGGAACATCTTGCTGAGCTCCTCCGCGCGCACGCAGCGCCCGCCCACGCACCGCGTCTCCTCCATCGACTTGTTGCTGTCGGGCGGCGTTTGTACTTGTAGCTGGAACGTTCATGCATTATTTAACAAAAATCAGTTTAAAAGTAATGTTATTAACTATTAATTTATTATAAATAGTTTCATTTTAATAATAAATAGCAAGTAAATTTCAATAAACTAAATTTTAGAAAAAAAAACAAAAGTACAATAAATGTTATTCATAATTATTCTTAGCTCATTTCGTTTTTCGTCATTCCCCATAGCGGCGTCAGCAGCTACAGTTGGGTGATGAATTGGACCACACTCTAGTATCTAACATTTCCATAGTAACATAACAGAAGTAAACGTTATTTTTCGACATATTTATATAAATTGATAATAGTTATGTAAGAGTATTCATGCACTAGCAATCATAAGAAAGATAATAAGAAGGGTACACTCACAAGTCTTACCGTCTCATCGCCGCTGGCGGCGTCGTCAGAGTTATCAAATATTTGGTCCAAATCCTTCAATGTCGGACACAAACCGTCTGAAGTGAATAAATTCTTGTACTCTTTCACATCCTCCTTAAAGAAAAGAAAAAATTTTATTAGTATAATCAATTCAATTCGAGAAAAAATCTGATAACTAATAAACCTCTATATAGCCTCTAAAAATTTAACTATAGGTTGCTACCAAAAATTAAAAAAAAATACACTTATTTTTATTTCTTCTCTTTACATATTTTCTTTTTCTTACAAAACATTGCATACAGAATATTATTTAGTGGAAACCTTTGGAAACCAAATCTCCATCAAATTCGAATAATGAACATGGACAATCGTCGAGCCAACATCGCACTAGAGTACATAATTACTATATAAGACGTAAGACAAATATTATAACGATATAACTTGTATGCAGCATATAAGAACCAGCGCAGCGTGGCTAAGAACGTATGGTTCAATGGTGAGAGCGCTTTGCACGGTTAGCAAGTTCAAATCGAGCTACGTGTCCTTTAAGTATTACAACATGAGGAGCACCTGGTCGTGCTTCTCGTGCTTGACGCAGGGCAGGTCGCGCGTGGGCGTGGCGGGCAGGCGCGTGTGGTCGTGCCCCGCGTACAGGTCGGGCGCGGCGCCCGCGCTGCCCAGCGCCAGCTCCTCGCGGAACGTGCCCTCCGAGCTCTTGAACCTCTTCACTGGGTGCTCCAGCCTAAACGGACACAACGTGGGTAAGTATTATACAAATAATAGACAATAGATGCAAAAAATATGCTACTCATCTACACATTTCTACAGAACGAAAAGGAAAGCAATAAATGATAAGATGTGACCAATATCAACACAGTATCGTAAGCTTGAACGACGTTGATGCGCATATTGGTGTGTGCTGTGGCGAGGTTGCGATTCACATCGAACATATACTCAGATTCCATGTGTCCGTTGTATACTCGCTATGGAGGGAACTACATAAAGAGCTTTCATACATTAATATACTAAAGTAAATAAAATACAAAACAATGCAAGTAACTGATAAGATCTACCGTACAACAGATATAATACAGAAATTTAAAAAAAAAATCTATATTTTTATAAAGTAATTAAAGTGTCCTGAAATAACGTAATAGTCACAATACCTTATTGCCATGTGTTAGCACAAAATAAATTTTTGTATTATTATTTACAGGCACTAAAATTATTTTGTAAAAACTTACTTAAATCTTGAAAAATTTAAAATGTTAAAGAATTTAAAGAAAAAATTATAAATTTTTATCTTGGTTATTTTGTTTTAAGTATTTAATGGATTAGCTATGTTCATCGACAAATTCAGGCCAATCCACAGAAATAACACGTATCTACAGAATCAAAGCGTATTGGAAACAAGAAGTGACTTTGTATAATGGATTCTGAGATTTTCTTCAATTTTCATTCTGCTTGTTTACATATGTTGATCTTACAATTCAAATTGACAAATAAATATCATTGATTTTATATAGACAGTAATACAATATCGTCATTATCGTATTTAGCATTAAACATGACACTTAGAAAGCAGTAATTTGAGAATGTAGTACAAAATAGAAAGGTGTAACTGGAATCTTACATATACTATCGAATTACAATATTCAAGAATATCTAAACAGATGATATACAGCGTAAACTAAATATTCATATTGCGTAACTTCACGTTGTGTCCCGCACAAAGCACAGAAATCTAATGTGAAGACACCTTACTTTGGCAATTATTAAGCCATTTGCTGACTTTGTTTTTTTAACGAAGCAGGGAAACGGTAATAACATTCTCCCAATGAGTTCATATGCACCACAGCCTCATTTACAGCCAGTTACTGTGTCCCGCCTGGCTGTAAACCTATCTTATTTTCAATGTAACTGATACAATTACAATAAGGAAAGTTTAGTAGCATAGTGTGCACTCACCAAGCATAAACGGTGGTGTAGTCGTACAGCATGTGCAGCTCGTGCTCGTCCTCGAGCGGGTCGGGGCGCTTCTCGGCGGCGGGCAGCGTGGGGCGCCGCAGCAGCTCGGGCGGGGGCGCCGCGCCCGGCGAGCCCGCGCCGCCGCCCGGGGACTCCCCCTGAGTTACAACGTGCATGTTTTAATTATTACACTTATAAAAAAATATTTGTGTTATAAAGATTTTTTTTTTAATATGTTAAGTATGAGATCAATTTTTCAAATATAACTAAATATGTTACTGAATAAACAAACTGAGGCAGAATTTTAATCGCTATACTTAATATATTTAACGCAAGCAAATAAAAGTTTCCTTTATATTAGAATTAGTACCTGAGCGAACAGCTTGTTGGGCGGCGCGGAGGGGGGCGCCGGCGTGGGCGGCGCCAGCGGGTCGGGCGTCGGCGCCGGCGTGTGCAGCGTCGCCGGCACATTACTCACCTGCAGTGTTTAATATAAATGGTAAGAAATGTCTTTTTGTCATATTCAATATAATAAACATTCCAAATATGGTTGTTTTATATTTTTTTAGCTTCATGCTTTTATCTCACACATGGCAGGGTTGCCTACCCTTAAGGAACTGCGGGAGCCATAGGAACCCAGTATACATTTTTCCGTCCCCGGTTTCCGCCTTTTCCCGATACATTGCGTGTTGAGTGGCGGAACTCAACGCAACGTTTTTACCTAGTTTCCAGAGCGAAGAAAATGGCAATAGAAAAATCCATCCTCCCTGAGTAGGAATCGAACCCAGAAACCGTCGCGTTATAGGCAAACGTTGCGCCTCTGCGCGACGACGGACCTGAATTAACGATTAATATGACACATATAGCTTAAAGTTAAATGTATTTTACCTGGTGCGCCGCCAAGCTGGTGAGCGCGGTGAGCGCGCCGTGCGCGTGGTGCGGCGAGGGCGCGCCCGCCGGCGACGCGCCGCCGCAGCTGCCCGGCGAGCACGCGCCGCCCGCCGCGCAGCCCGCCGCGCACCCCGCCCTGCGCACGCGCGCCACACACATTATATATTGTCTGTTATGTCCACACTGTATGCTTTTTATTGCTATGTAACGAAGTAAGCTGAGGGAACCTTTTTGCCTCAGCGAGAAAATGGTCATAATACAATAATTCCCCTTAATGAGAAATGAACCCGCTACCGTAACATTTACAGTCAGCTACTGTATTACTACGTTACAATGGTTTCATGTGTATATACACTGTACAATGTACAAATTATATTACTTTTTAGATGGTCACACACTTTAAGATAATATGGCAAATATGATACTATAAAACGTAATAAATAATGGTAATGGATACCTAATTAGTGTGGTTGTTCCATATATAAAGATAAGCATTAAATCACAGTGCATAAGATACAGTCGTGTAAGACCTAAGTCAATACCAGTGGAGCATCCAAGCTCCACTGCTAACTAAAAATAGATTAATAAAAACCTGCAATGATATCCACTCAACAATTAACTATTCAAAAATACCCAATAATGAACATGTTATCAATGAATGATATGAGTTTACTTATTATGCGATGAATCGAGCGATCAGTATCGAGATGGGGTAGATGTTATGACGTAATGATATATGGTTACCGTTATTAATAATTGACTGTCATAAATAATTGATATTCAAATGTAATAATAACATATTATACTTATAGATGAAATTAATAATTAATTGTAAATTTACCAAGTCAGTCACAAAATTAATAATAGCAATAAAATAAACTGTAATTTTGATACACTTGTTATTATTTATGTACAATGGTTGGAAGACATTTTGTACAAATGTTTTAACTATAATCTTCGTTGTATATTATTTACAAATCTCTTAATAAATTAACAGTAACAATTTCAAGTTGGCTATTTGAATAACATTATTTCCTATTGAATAGGAACGCGTAACATGATGTATATAAAAACACAGACCATGCAATATCTCATCCTCGTTACACACATACACATCGCACATGCGTATTACATTACACATTAGGTCTACAAGGCGGTATATTGCCAGCAGTCGAGCATGCACTATATATAATATATAATTTAACTATTTATTCATTCTGCGTGAACATGTTAGTTGGGCATCAGATGATAGACGTATATAATTATAGAATGATTCGTCATAGCTGTAACCACTAACCTTTACATGTGGACCCGCATCACTATGGTAATGTCGTCCTCGTGACGATGAATTAGATGAAATCGTTAACACTTACCTACTTGCGCTATTTTTTTACACATGTGGACAACATAATGTATGAATGTTTGACAAACGCTCGCTGCCGAGACGGCGATGGTGACGGTGGTGGCTGTGACGGCGGTGGTGGTGGTGTGTGTGGTGGTATACTCACGCGTGGCGGTGGTGGTCGCGGCGGCGCGCGTGCGCGTGGTGGTGGTGGGCGCGGCGGTGGAAGGGCGGCGGGCGCGGGCGCGGGGCGCGGCGGCGCCTCCACCTGCACACACACAAGGCTAGTGTGCGCCCGCGCCGCCTGTCACACTCGCCCGCACTACCCGCACTACCCGCAATACCCCGCACTACCCCGCACTACCCCTACTAATCTACATGCCGGCTTGAACTCGATTGCAGCAAACGTAATTTCTGCTTTACTTTCAAATCAAAAAGGTTTACTAAAATGTAACAAATGCAATACTAAACAACATTCTTATGGCATGCTTTAATATAAATATATACTTAAAACGTATATGTATATAAATCTAATTTAAATATATGTTTAAAGAAATATAAAGATAATATAACAAAGTATAAATAAGGAAATTATAATTTTCATGCGAAAAGAAAAACAAAATAATGAATAACTACTAACTACATTAAAAAAATTCAATTCAAAGCAAAAATTACGTTCATTGTATATTGATATCAATATCTATTGGCAATACAGTATAGAGAAACTGCAGTAACCCAACCTCTACAGAAGCGATATATAAAGATGAGTAGTTACGGGCGTCGTGAGTGTGACAGAAGCCTGTACGCATCGAACACTTGGACTGAGATGTTAACACACACCAAACAACAATTTAGAAAACGGGAGTCCATTTATTAAATAAAAAAAAATTAACAAGATTTAGTAACGGGCATCGAACCCACACCGGGTCACAAATATCACAACAATATCGAGTTAATAAAAGGTTGTGTTAATATAATTAAAGTACATCAACATCTCAGCCATGCTATTTATAAATGTTTCAACGGACACTTCTTACTAAGTGTCCATCACTAAGCTTATACCCTCTAAAAACTAGAATTCAATATTAATACAATATGTAATAATATAGACTAAGTTCATTCTATACATAATATATAAAAACATTCACATATATAACATCTACCTATCTACAAATCTACACCCGTACGCTCTTTGCCTTAAGAGAACTGTCAATAACACTTTAGACCATTTTGAACTTTATAAATTGCCAATACAGTCTCTTTTTGAATGTTATCGACAAAGCGAAGTAGGAATATGCATTTCAAGCGTAACTACTACATAGTAAAAAGACAAAATATTCGAACATCTACGTCTATTGCAATTAACTACTGCATACACAATAGATAAGTATATTATATCATTAAAAGTGAAAAATATGTGTTATGTTACTTTGGAGATAATATAAATTGCATACAAAACAGCTTTTCATATAAAAGTTAATTTACTGTAAATTTCACAGTAATTTTAAAATAAAAATGATTTTTATTATAAAAACCACAAAGGTCAGATAAGTATACATCTAATTCTTGATAATGATCACACATTTGTTAATTTTTATACAAATAATGCAGATAGTAAGTTTTTTGCTTGGTTTTTTATGTTATCATATTTTGACGAATTTAAAATGATTAATTTAAGATGAAACTTGACTATTAAAGGAAATAGTATATATAGAAGAGTATTTTTTTTACAACAAAATAAAAAAAATACGTTTTAATATTATTCCTGTTGCACACAAGTACAATAACACATATTTTTCAAACGAAGTTTCCAAGGGGCATCACTATATGTAGCATAGAGCGAAGGCGGGTAAGAGAGCGGAGTGACTCACTTGGCGCACACGCAGGGGGTCTTCCTGGTGGGGTCGAGGAAGTCGTCGTTCGCGTCGCCCGCGCACTCCGAATAGCACAGCTCCGCCGTCTGGAAACATTTTGGAGCAAATATGTTACTGAGGGCTGAACATTGTTTAAAATAGCAAAAAAGTAAGGTAATTTGTAAGAAAATGATTTTGAAAATAAAAATATATCCACCAATGATATTTTCACACAAGTGACAATTTACAATTCTATTAATATCGGAAGTTAACTCAAAACTCTCTATGTACTTAAAAAGAGTTTTGTTTCCCACTTCCACTGTGTGCGTGTGTGTGTGTGTGCGCGGTACCTGGTGCGGCGCGGGCGTGGCGAGCGAGGAGAGTGCGCGCGCGGCGAGGCGGGCGGCGGGCGGCGGCGCGGCGCGCGGCGCCTCCATCTCCGTCACCAGCACGTACGGCACCGGGTAGCGCATGCGCACGCCGCCGCACTCCACCTACGTTCACGAGGCGGACACGTTAGCACTTAGGAAACTTGGAGACGTGTTATTTGATATTTTATATGTTGAGAGTGTCTTGTCTATAATTTTTATATTTTTTTATAAAATGTTTGAAGGGGAACGAAGTCTCACCCTGGTGTCTCAACGAGTGCAACACAGAGATCTTCATGTCACTCTTGGAAGTTCATTATTGTGTTACCACATAAATTAATTTGAATCAACCAATCGAAATAGCTGCTCCAAATATATACTTCCATATATTTCCAAGTCTTATTTCCAATAGATTTCTGAAGCGAAGGTTCGTCTTTTAAAAAACTTTAGAGAGATTGTACTACTTATCATGTCTATTTTCATTATTTACTAATACTTCATATGTACCTCGACGGCGCCACAGCCCTGCTCCAGCGGGTAGAGGAGGCGCCAGGCGTCGAGGAGGCGCGCGGTGGCGGCGTCGCTGTCGCGCCACTCGCGCCCCGTCACGCGCCCCTCCAGCCCGAACGGCGCTAGGATCACTGGAAAACATTTATTGTACGTTAAAATCGTATATAGAGGCTCACTGACTGTAGTTATTTTGATTTCTACTCAGAACAACAAATTATTTTTATTTCTCTACTTTGGCAATAACCGCCAACCAACACTCAATATCATGCAAATTGGGCAGCAACACTGAGTGTCTCCACAACTATAAAAATATTGAATTATTTGTACATTGCATATTGATTTAAGACAATGGTTTTTCGTGAATAATGTTATAAATTTGTTAAGATTTATATATATTTGTTTGTTTACTCTACTTCTAATAAGAAATATTGAATATGACATATACAACTCTTTATGATGAATACAGCGCCATTGGAATTATTCATTCCAAATCATTTTCATAATAAATATCACAAATTAAACATACTGTCAGCGTAAATTAATCAACGTCACTATAAAACAATCAACCATCAAGTCAACTATTTATATGAATCACACAAACTATATACATATATCAAGGGTTAAACCATAAATGTATGGAGTCATCATTGTAATAGATTTACTGAATCATAACATAACTGAAAACTGACACAATTGACCTCATACAGACTAAACTAAATATAAGGTGGTATTTTAAAATATCTTTACAGTACTTAAGGAGTGGCTACTCACATCAACTTTCGTAATATGTTTATATATTATGTGGTTATCGATTGCTCTGTGATTAAGCCCTAAATCTTTAAATTTCATTAATACATTATGTTCAGAATATTAATGAAAAATATTAATGAAAAATTCAATATGTCATATTGAATAATATGTTATATAATTTAGTAGTTGAATGTCTTATATCATTACTATATACTAATTGTATATAGACCATTCTATCTCATATGACTATCAATATATTGATATGTTACCAACATAATAGAACATAATACAACAGTAGGAAAAAAATTTGTTCTATAAAATATATGAAAACATAATAAATGATAAAGTACAAGTTCATGACATTATTATAATTGTCTAAAAGGATAATTCTAACAAAATAGCCGTAACACTATCATGCTTAAATGTTAATACTAATAAAAGGAAAATAAGTCATGCGTCACTCTTCAATATATAATAAATATGATAATTATAAATATAATATTCACATATGGCATTTTCACATTGACATTTGCTATAGATATAGCGTTACTAGAATGCTTTTTTTGTCACAGAAAAATAAACACATATACAGTGGTATAATTAAAAAACAAATAATATTTAAAAATAAAAAAAATCAATCAAAGTAAATAATGAAATTATTGTTGTTGTTTTTTTTGCATATGGCCTTGAAACATTTTACTACCTATGGGAGGTAGTTTTGACAAAGGCCGCGTTGTCAGATACACCCCGTCCTGTATACACCTATTGTACAAAATGTATGAGAAAACTTGATTCCTTATATATCCTCACCCTTGTTGTCGCCTCTGCGGTCGGGCGGTGCCCGCAGCCGCGCCAGCCGCTTGGCGGTGAGCGTGCGCACGGGCGGGTGCTGGCGCACGTCCACCGACGCGCACACCGTGCTCTCGCCGTGCAGGAAGAACGCGAACGAGAACGACAGGTGCCACGGGCTGGAATTATGAAATCATAATGTTATTATCTATATATATAGTTCGAAGCTTAGAACACTAGGTTGTGTCGAAATTAATACATATTGAAAATTTTCTATATATAATAGGTATATAGAGAGTATAAAGATGTGTGTAATTTATAAAACTATGAAATATCAATACGCATAGTCGTATCTTCTCAGTAAACAATGTTAAATCACGTAATACTGTAGAACTGGATTTTGTTGTCAACGCATAATTAAATGTAATTTGCGTCGCGTTAGGTATTTGTGAAACTAGTTAGTTACTGCCGACGCCATACGTGAGCCAAATGCAATAACATATCATTGTTGACCTCGATACTTATTTCTTTACATCTTATTTTGGACAAATTATACATACCTTAAATCCGCTTGATAAATTTTAATATATTCTAGTAACAAGTGTGTTTTTTATTTTATTTACGTTTTATTTAAGCAAAGCGAAGCAGTATTTATTTTTTTGTTATTTATTCATAATTAAAAATATAAATATTGTGTGATAGTTCAATATTTAAAACAACGATAGTATGAAATAAAAACAATATATAATTATAATCCGGTATACTATATATTAATTAACAAAATCAATAGAAATGTGAATGCATCTTAAATTAAATGTTTGAAGGGGAACGAAGTCTCACTCTGGTGTCTAAACGAGTGCAACACAGAGATCTTCATGTTACTCTTGGAAGTTCACTATTGTGTTTTACCACAACAATTCATTTGAATCAACCAAATAAAAGTAGCTGACTCTAATGTATACTTCCACGTCATATCATAAAATACGAGTAAGTATGTTAAATTTTGAAACACTTAGGAGTAAATCACCTTTTGCCGACGTCCTCTTCGTCGCCATCGTAGGGTTGAACAAACCATTTGCCGAGCCTTACGAAATCTCGAGATAACAGGCATCTGAAGAAAAAAAAAGCATTACATAGCACATTCATATTTATTTATCATTCTTGTTTCTTAATAAATGACTTTAATGATGACATATGTACGTGGTCAATATTAATAGAAATATGATAAAATTATTACTAACTGTTGTATAATATAAAATTATTAATACATATAGTGTAATAGAAACTACATCGAGAAATTAAAATCATTAAAACCCGGAACACGAAATGAAATAGCAATAAAAATTACCATATCAATTTTTTAGTTTTAGCTTACAAGCAAAAAATATAAAATATATGTATACAATTTAAGAACTGCAACTAAACTATGTTGTATGAATATATCACTCGTAAGTAGTGTAAAACTGGTGCATGAGCTGTCATTGCACACACCTATGCAAATTGGCGTGGCGAATTTCTTTGTGCAGTTGTGACTGGTCGTGTAATTAGAATGCAGAATATTGTGAGCTTGTATTAGACGGCTCTACGCTCAACAATTTTAATGATATATTATTAAACGGCCTGAGAACTATTCTCTCATATAAATCAACTACTTTGTTGTATGCATTAAGTCTTGACTCATAACTTGTGCATTAATCGCAGAAAATAAATCTTCAAGCAGCAGTATATATGCCCTAAATAATCAACAAATTAGACATTGATCTCGTACAAGACACTTTACCGAGCTAACCTAATAAAAACATCGTATAAGCTGCTTTACTCAAAACCTCCTCGCAGCTCATGATTAGCCATAAAACACTAAAACATAATAATTAATTTATACTACCTAACCCCAAACAAGAGACGATCAAAGAGAAATTTAGTAATGAAGCTCAATTAACAACTCGTTATAAAATACATTTTTCTTTAACAGCCTTTTATAATGGCAACGCGTCGTATAAATATTCTCTAACAATACCGTAGTAAAAACGTTAGTCTTTTTATCTGCCGCGTCGCCCGGCGGCGCTGGCGATGAGTGATCAGACGACATTTATAGTCAATAAAAATAAAAAGTTTAGTGAAAAAAAGTTGAAACGTTTGTCCCTTCATTACAGCACGTATCGTAAAATTGTCGCGATCGTCGGCGCACGCATTGTTTCTTTGACGTGCCGCCGTCGGGGTCAACGACTCGTCTGGATTTCGTTCATATCCGAGATTCGTCGGACTTAGCAGTGGCGCACTGGTGCAGGCGCCGAGCCTGAGAGCCTGCTCTAATCATTGTGCTCCTAGTACGCGGCCTATTGATTTTGACATAAAGTGCGATGTGTTCGTAAAAAACAAAGTGTATTAACCTGGGCGACCGATATACAACTCGACCGATATTACAACAGTCAATCGCCCACAAGACGGTTCCTTACCAAGCAAGCACATTGTAAATTGATTTTCTCTTAAGCTGCATCCACCTCCAATGAAAATAAAAAACATTAATTCTAATTTTTTTTATCGAAAAACAAATTAATTTATAATATTTTTTATATTTTTAAATATTATTATTTTATATAGGACTGAAATTCAATATACCTAAACAATTTAAAAACATGTAATAAATATATATACTTCTAATAAAATAAGATATCTTGTACAGGACTATAGCAGTGGCCGCAAGATGCAACGACCTTCGCGTAACAATGACGTCGGCTGATGCGCCCGCGCACCAGGTGCAAAACACACATTGTTTGAAATGCACGAGTTCCATTAATCTAGCGCCGTGATATCATTGGGTGAACGACTATTAAATCCTTCTCTAAGTTAGCTCATGGTCTGATAACTTAAATGCTAATTGTATGTCACAAAGTATTATTTTTCCTGTTAAATGTTACATACAAAATATACGAATAATTGTTTTATCTTAATAACACGCAAGTTTTCCTATTTATAAATAAAACTGTGAAGAATTAAAAAACTTTACATTTAAACGTATACAATGTTGAATGTAATTACGAGTGCAAATGTAAAACGTTGAAAACTAGTGAATAGTGATTACACAACAATAGAGGTAAGCAGTGAGCAGAAAGAGAACGCTTCGCAAACCGGTGGCTCAAGCTGGTTTTGTTCTAGCCTTACAAGCCGCAAATTATATACGACCAACTGCAACGTTTAATGCAGATTCTACAACTGAGATTCTTTCGGTAATATACCAAATATACCGCATTATAAATTAAAGAACTCGTTAGTTTATACAAAGTAATATGACAAAGATATTTATTTACATGTGTAATTAAAATAAAATTATATTGTCACAATTTTTACTTATGATTTTTGAGTATAACTTATTATATTAGGATATTCCTTTGAAAATAAAAAAGAACATGTTGAATTCTGAATATATTTCGAACCGATAAGAATAAATAGAAATGTATTTTCAAGTACCTTTCGATTAAATTATGCAACGCCTTGAACAGCAACGAACGGCACTCGTAAGAAAGCCCACTCTCCCAAGAACCTTGATCTCCTTCTGCAAAAAAAACAACATTTTATTATGTTTACTTAAAAACACAAATATATCTATATATAATACGACAAGTAAATTTAGTTCAATGATGTTAACACAGACTCTACCAACCAACGTTTCACTGCGCTTGCGCATGTTTTAATATTATTTATTGCCTTGACATTGCCACAATCAATACTGGCGGTGACGTTTTTTAGTTAGATTAGTCTTTAAACTCGGAGACTATATATAACAGTAATGTGTCTTCTACATCGGCAAAATTAGTGTACGATATCTTATATATTCCTATATTTGTTGCGTTATTGGAATGAGTTGATAGTAAATATTTGTAAAGTATATTATGCAAGGTCGAGATGACACTGAACGTTCACAATAGAGAGGAAGCGATAATGAGATGCACATTGTCGTGCATCGGCAACATGCGCCTGAAATAGCTGTAGTTGCATTCGCAATAGGAAGATAAACTCGGCCTATCACTGGTGAGTGGCGTTCCATGTGAAATCAAAACGGCCCGCGCGCCGTTGCCGCCCCGCGCCGCGCCCGTCTCGCGCCTCGCGCTGTCCTTGTCGCGCCGAGGGCGGGCGGGGGCGACCCCTGTGACGTCACGCTGAGCGGTGCACGTGCTTGTGTTTGTCGCGCGCGAGTGCGAGCCGCGACACACATGCGAGGAACAGCGTCCGCTAACACTTTAATTAACATTGAATTATCTACCTTACGTCATTGTAATAGAACACAACAAACGAGCCATGCTTCATTTTTGTACGGTGACGTATGCTACTAAGAGAATATAGATGTCATTTTAAGTACTTGATTTATTAGTTTTTCTTTGAGATGATAATTGTATTATTAGGCAGTGATGTGAAAGCATTTAAGACGAAATAGTTAATGGTGGGCTGAACCAGGAATTAAGAATAAATATGAAAGAGTGAATATGTTTCGTATATTCTTTTTGCGCGCGCACGCGTCGTGCTGGAGCGGTTCCAAGCGTGCAGCCTTGACATTCGTGCTCCAGGTGCGCGCACCATCTCGCTCTGCGACTGAACTAGTTTTTCCAGTATCTAGCGCATGCTGACATAGATGACGATTATATTTGCCTTCACATAATACAAAGACTTTTTATGTTAATCTCCCATAGAGCAATTTTTATTACTGAGATTAATAAAAGGAACTTATTTAAGTACAAATAACAACCCAAAACTATTTATTTACTTTTAACAGTGATATAATAGTTAAGGCATGTTTTATATAAGTGTTTACAATCTCATGCGCACCAGTGTAGCGACAGTGTGTTGTAAAGGCTCAAGGGCGTCAAGTAACAAGACAGTGTCCGCAAAATGGGCATAATAAAGAAGTTAATTAGAAATCTCCAACGTCTCAGCATGAATTCTTTAGCATCAATGGACATGTAAGAACGTAACATTGTTTAAATAACTTGTAACTGAGATGCAGCCTTAGTAGAATAAGTAATATGTACTTACAAGTAATATAATTATTTTCCTCAAATAAGCTAGTTTTAATAAATGCCACATATTACTAGATAAATATAAATAAATATCAATAAGAATATTCATTTCTCAATTTTTTTTCTAATTTGCTAATTAATTCAAGATTAAATAGTCCCGCATGCTTAACCGTCAAGTTTAATAGTGTGTCCTGAAATCGAAACAGCAACATATAGGTAATTACCTAAGGTACCTATTCAAACATCAAATCTAAGTTAAAGTAGTAAATTCATTAATTATACGGTGTGCGAACACCGTTCTTCACGCGTATACCGCTAGTACGAAGCGCAGTTATTTCATATAGGGGTACTGCAATCATTATGGCGTCGGCACTCGCGCTCTTGGTATCTTCCAAGGCCGTTGCCGACGAACGGTCCGCTTACCGCTCCTCGATACTGCCGATACCAAGCGAGTCACGACCGGGGTCGTGGTGCCATCGCGATACAGACTAATCAAGGATTACGCTATCAACCGACGAGCGTTCAACCATTAACTAATAGATCATAATCGATTTTGTACGTAACACAGTAACGTAGAGTGTGAGCAGCTTCTTACGATAAAATCAATTAATATACATATTATATTTCGAATTATGTATAATTCTACACTATAAATAAAAAATAAGTGACAAAATAATAAAAATTACTTTGTAATTTTATAAGTTACTGATTTTAAGATTAATTTGTATGCTACTAGTTAGTTGTGTTTGTTAGAATTTAACATACCGATGCAGATGCATATGCGAAATGCAATTTTTATTAGGTTGGTGATGGGTTCAAGGTCGGTGTAGAGCGGGCGGTGCAACGGCGCGGGTGGCACGGGCACGGGCATGGCACCTTACGCCGGGATCGATAGCGAACAGACGCGCGCCGCCGCGCTACTAGTCGCCCCCAACAATTGCCATGCGATTATCACCCTCGAACACTCATTGCATCGCAGCCTATTAAATAATAATTGAGCATCTCTATTTAGCTTCGACACATTAAAGTATCACTGTTACAAATATTATAATTATATGAAAGACATTAATTGTAAATTGATTTATTTGTATAAATCGTCTATATAAACTATATAACATAACGATGCATTTCGTTTACAAATGTATTCGGCTTCCGAATATTTATTTGGAATGTGCGCTGCTAATGCTCCCGATTCAAGATAAGATAGTTGATACATCTGAGCGAACGAACGGACCGATAAAGTGAATCACCTTGCGATTCCCGCTTTAAAATATTCCTTCTTACGAAATCACTATTCACGTAGCGGCAACAAGTTACCGCAAATATATAGTGGAGTGTTGGACTAATCGTGTGGGCAATAAATATAAATTTTAACGATTCCGTACTTGGTGGAGCGTCAGGATTTATCGAAGACGGCGACAGCATTTACATTATTGCGTGACGAGGCGCGAGTCTCGTTTCAAACCTGCGATGTTTATCGTCGAAATAACTTAGCACACAATACTAATAAATATTTAGCGCTATAAAATAAATCTGTAATTTATTACATAAATGGATCTGTAGTGAAATTTGTGTTACGAAAGCAGAGCTTAATATAAATGCTGGTTCGACTTCTTGTATTCACTTAAATACAGATTCATATAAACTTAATTGGTACTTATTTAAAGTTGCATGTAGTACGTTAAACAACGTATCCGGTTTTGGCCAGACAATCACGCCGTGAGAGCTTGAACATTCCACGAAAAGTAAGTCACTTTGAGCGAGAACCATCTACTTTTTGGCAATTTTAAAATTGATCGTCTACTGAGATATATATATATATATATATATACTTAAAAAGTTATGACCAGTGTTAAATTAAATATGTATGTAGGTACATTCTCAATGAACGGGTGACGTCATCGATCTGATATTACTTGGTAGCTAAAATACAATGTACTTAACAATAAGGAAGATATTACATAAACATAATTATACCAACGCAAACGGCAAAATCTTTACTCGAGTTAGCTGTCAGAAACCGAATCATAAGCAGCAATATAGCGTGCGCGTCTGGAATTCAAATAACAACTTGTAAACTAACCGCTCTGCTCTTTGTTGGAGTTTTGAAATCTATACTTGTATAGATACTAATATTACCTATATATCTGAAGAATTCATTTACTTGAACGTGCTAATATAAAATAACTGATTCAATTTTATTTACATGTGATAGTTGATGTATATTAAATCTAGTAAGACCATTGGCTATATATCATCACGTTAGTCGTTTTAATATAACTAGTGTACCTTTGGACAGTATTATGTATTACCTTGAGTACTTATTGCGTCATACAAAAGTCTATAGCTAAGAGTGTGTTTGTTTTTTTTATGCCTTTTACATCTGGAGACAAAGCATTAGCTGAAAACTAGTTTCAGGACACTGCATTTTCGGATAGCGGAATTCATTCAAATCAAAGCGACATTTCTTGAGTAGAGATGAACAACCATCGCGTTCATAATCAAATAATGTGTCAATACGCAAGGTATATAAAAAGATTAGTGATTATTATGCAAATGATATAAGTGATTTAGCATATTGCTTAAATTTTTTATATAAAACACCAGTATAAACACGGCTAAATATAAGGAATGCAGAGATAAATCGGTCTCCTTCGCCACCATCCTCACCCCACGGCCATGGGGACCTGTTGAGGCGTTTCTGTTACATGTCAACTTGCTTAACCGACGTTCTTGTTTTCCATGTAACGTTAACAGTAAGAATTTTTTAATATCTTTTAAGTTTTGACTGGTATGAGTCAGTATGGAGGCATTTTTGGACAACTTTTGTGTTATTAACAAAGTCTATTATACAAGAAAGTTCGGTTTTAAGTTATAAGAGGAATTAGGTCATATTTATTTTCCAGAGTTTCAAAGCAAGTGTGCGTTTATTTTGATAAGCAACGTTTTCACGAGGAGGAAGATGTGGTGGTAAACAGCGAAGTGACAGGTTGGTGGGTGGGCGGCGACGGCGACGGCGGGCGGGGGAGGCTAGGCGGCAACGACGCAGTGAAATGCGCGCGCTTTGTTTACACCGCGCGTGTTACCGCTTCACGCTAGCGTTCGCTAACATCGTTGCTACTTTTAGACGGATGCATAATTATTACTTGTTATTAATTACTTACACGTACATGGTATTAATAATTTATAGGCATTCTGATATAGCAACTAAAAACATCTTAAATGAGACTACTAGAATTTTATGTTGCATTAAAACAGTATAATTGCTTGATCCGATCGTTTGTTGTTATGTAAATAAAAAAAATACGAATAATAACGATAACGAAAATAAATTGTATAGTTAACTATACAATTTATTTTCTCATAGTTAATAACGTAATTATTAATAATAAAATCAACTATTATATCCAATATAATTGATTTCAGTCTACGGATAGACTTGTCAGATCATCGGTAGCGATAATGCGGTTCAGGATAGTATCGAGCGCATGGAAATCTGTCAATTCGCGTGCGCCCTCTGCCGCGGGCCGGCCCTCCGGCGCTCTCGCTCGCACACGCCCACGTGCGCGTGACGTCACGCGCGTCGCCACGACGTCACGGACCGCTTGCATAGGGCCTACGGCCTACCCCGTTGCAACCAATATAAAATCATTCAAAAATAGATTTTTACCCTTATTAAGGAGCGTGTTAATAAGAGGGATATTTACCTATTATGCTCTCTTTATGTAACGTTTTATTTTGATTTCATATCAGAATTTTTGTGGTAGCTTATGTTCAAGTTCATTTTCCGCTAACTAAAAGCATAGTAGGATTTAAGCCTAGAATTGTATTTCGAGAACGACAAACATCACAAAACTCTAAAAAAATTAAGTTCCTAATTTGATATGATATTTAAGTAATAAATACGAAAAATAAGATAGTTAACGATTTTTAAATACAAGTAACTGAACGATTTGACTCAAAATATTATACCTACTCAAAACGGAAACGTGTGACCTTCCGGTCGGCGTTAAGATGTGATGGTGGTATGGATCGAGTGCGGTGTCTGTCGGCGGGGCGGTTATCGCCATCTGCGCGAGTCACGCAGCTGCTGCGGCCCACCCTCTCACTTTGTCTCAACTCAGCCCTAAGCTACCCGCACACGGCACTACACACACCTAATCATTATGTGAATACTTGTGTTCTCGTTGGTGGGGAATACAATATCGTATTGAATAATAAATATCACATTTAAATTGCATTTGTGTACTGTAAAATATCAATCTTACTGTTTATGTAAATGAAACTTCTCAATTTACATACAAAAGGTATTGGATGCTTGACTTATTTAAGTAATTATCTACTTTGTTAATGCTAGGTATGTGTACTTGTCTGTAGTCTCACTTGTAGGTAAAAGCGTCGGGATCGATCTACAGGCGCGGGCAGTGCGCGCGCGCATCAATAAATAGCCCGATCGGCGTGCGGCCGTCAATACACGTCACGCGGCAGCTTAATAATAAAACTCCAAATGCGGTGGACGCGGCTACGTTCAACAACCTTGCGGAAAGCTTGTTACTATGTTTTGCATTAAAATTATTATTGATCGACGCCGTTTGTTATATAGTGTTGTATTTTTAGAACACTATGGAACATGTTTCGAAATATAAGATAATATTACATGGTTATTAAGACTTTTAAATGTCAATAAAGTGTCGTATAGTAGTAAGTAACAATACGATATGAAACATAAAAAGCATCGATAGTAACAGTAGCACCGTTATAACGAAAGACTGCTTCTGCGTAGAGGCCTTTCCCACGGCCTCACCGCTGTTCCGCCTAATTTCTCAGAGTTACAAACGCTGACGACGATCTGAGACGACACTATTATCTTGTTGCGAGAAATTCTGCAATACACATTTTGTAAAGCGGTGTCATAATATTTTATTTGTTTTTTTTTTTTTTCAAAATTAAAAAATAAAAGATATTTTATAAAGTGAATACTATAATACAATTTAATATAGTATTCATATTTTAAAGTGGCATTATATACACGATAGTGTTTACAGTAAAGCATTCAATGTGAATGCTCAATAAAACCACTTCGTATGCCGCTCCCTGTTTATTAATTAATAGGTTAACGGACCGTTTCCATACTATTTGATTTGTTTGTTTGAGTTTTACAACTGTTGCTTGCTACGATGATTATATGCTAGTACATACTTATATATTACATTTAAATTATGTACTTAAAATAGATATGATTTTTGCGACAGGCAGTTATTCCCTAATGACAAACCATTGTTGGAAAATTAATGTAATCATAGGAGTTTATTTCTTAACCGATACTTTATATGTCACGTGTAAAACGAAAAGAAACGAATCCACGAGTAAAGAACGTAGCGGATGCTTCGTTATCTCACACATCTCAAACAGATCGCCTGCGATGAGATAATATTTGAATTAGATAAGCCACTCAAAACACTATAATATTACGAAGAATCTGTCGGAAAGATAACGTATACGGATGGTTAGTGAGTACCTATATGTTAAGAAATTTCATTAGATATGCTACAATAACACAAGTTTCTATGAAAATTAATAATGGATTATTCTGTCATTATATATGAGCTAGAATAAGACAACTGAAAGGCTAAGATAGATGCATTGGGATTAGCTCATCTATCTCATTCGGTGCGGTGCGGCTCGGATGCGTGTCTGAGGGCGTAGCGTGCATAGGCGCAAAGCGGCGCGCCGTGGGTCAACGACTGCGCCCCGACCGCCGGCGGCCGCCTCAAATATTTCTACTGTAAGTGCACAACAGAGACTGACTACCTTAGAAAATGCTACTTTATTACATCTTTTACGTTGTATTCTACATTAATCTTACTCAATTCTATTATATAAACATTAAAAAGAATATTAAAAATATGAATTTGTTTCATAACATTATTATGTATCTTATACAAGATAAATACACTAGTTAAAATATTTTTATTTATTTTGTGCCGTATGGTAACAAGCGATACGTCGCCCTTATGTAACACTCAAAGGGCACACTAAGGAATTCGAGCTATCGGTCTACACACGCGCATGCTATACGTTTACTGGCGGTCATTAAAATTGGTCTCGGAATTCGTGAACAAGAAATGAAAGCAATCAATTTGTGAAGTTCCCTTTATAGGTGTATATTTAGTTCAAATATTGGTAAAGGTAATTTATTGAACGTATTTTTGTGGCCGTAGACAGATTCGTCACGGAATTTGAAATGGAAGTGGTCGGCTTCCTTGGCGTGCCCCCCGACTGTCCCCCGAACATCTGTCTATATAATACGTTCACAAGACATGTGCAGTGAGGATCAGGTGTCGTACTGACCGCGGGCAAGCCCGGTGGAACGAGTTATGAAACCAGTCGGTCGTCAGGTCGTCGACAAAAGAAAGTAAAACCTAATATTCGGTATATCAATGTCGGTAGTAAAGTCGTAGAAATTCAAATCGCAAATAAACCCATACAAATACAATTGAAACAAGAGAATGACAGCTCTCAGAACAAAGTGCAGAGGATTAAGCGCTTACAAAAATATTTAAGCTCAGTAGGTATCGACGATTATATTATTTCAAGGTAAAAACTGAATACAATACTATTATGATTTAATGTTATTAATCATGTGAATGATTATATTGATTGATATTATGTATAATAGTTTCTTATGTATAAATCACAAGCAACAATAGAAACAATAAAGTTAATGATTCCCTAATACATTTAGAAAATATATATTAACTATTTTATTTTATATGATGGCTTCAATTAATTATTTAATTTTATAGCCAAATATAGAAAAAGCTTTTTAAGATTCTGAAGAAAAATGGAGAATTGCAATAGTGCAACACGATATTCTGCACACAAGGTGGTAAAGAGTCACACGACACGGTGTACCCTAGATACGTCTAATTAACTGTTGTAGGACTAAGTTACACTGTTTAGACGGATTCCGGCTGAGTTACGGATTAGTGTTCTTTTAACTGCTGTTAAAAACCAACAAAAATAAAACAATATACCTGATATATCTTCAAATATATTTTAGACAAAAAATATGTTATAACATATAATAAATTCATATGTTTTCATATTATTATTATAAAATAAAAAGAAATATTTAAACTTCGACATCTCTTTGAGTATTATTTAACTATAATATAGTAAATTGTCGATCACGCCCAATGAATTATAGAATTGATCTAACAATGAAACGAGAATGTGAGTGTTTAATCTAATTAACATGTAAAATTGTGTAACGATGCACACCGTAAGGTCTGTCACACGCGCCGCTCCGTGGAAGGGTGCAGGTAGGTGGCACACAATGCGGCGGGGCGTATCGATCAGCGATGGCGTGCGGGACGCTGGGTAGGTGCCACTTATCGCCGTCTTCGCGCCACTTCGCACCTAATTTATCGCGGGCCACCATCGTTTTTACGCCGCAGTTATTTTGTGCATCAACATTTTTATGACACTACTAAATTTGATAAAGGTGTACGGACGATTTGTGTTTGACACGAAACGCCTATTTATCTTATCACGATATGATATAAAAATTTAATGATATAAGATTTGTGCTTTTTATTTAAATCATGACGGGCTTATTAATTGTTTGGATGGATTTTGAGGAGTGAAATTGAGTAAAGTATTGATAATTTGTTTTTAACATAAAAATATTAATTTTAAATGATTATCTGTTAATCGATTAAAATAAAAAAAAAACACTCAAAGGGGAGCTTGGGACTCTTAAAAATGTATAGCGTGAAGGTCACAAGGCACGTGGACATACGGCGTGGGGTAAGGGCGAGTACGTAGGATCGATAATCCGCACCCGCGTCCGCGTCCGCGCCTCTCTGTGTTAACCCCGCCCGCTTTACGACATCAGCGCCCGAACGGCCGCACTTTATTGTTATCATGCTATCATAATGCTTAAACGCTTCGATCGGCATTACTGTATAGTTGTACATCATATAATCTGTACTTATCGTGCACATAGTTATCACGATCGTTTATAGCATGAGTTGAATTATTTAGCAGTGCAATGTAAACAACATGTTACAGGGGTCAACTTGAGTCAATAGCGTTCCAGTGCGTTCAGTGAGGACACAGCGTGTACGACGTTACAGTGGACACGGAGAGTGAATGATTAATGACCGTACTCACCAGACCGTAACAAGCGGATCGAGAGCTGCCAGTGCTCGTCACAAGGGCTCTAAAGCCTAGTTTAAGTGTAGTATTGTATGCAAAGAACTAATATGAACTTACAGCTATGTTCCACGGCACTGGCGTGGTGTTACAGCAATATTGACGTGTGCGTTTACAGCATTAAGTGTAATGGGCGTAAACCTGCACTTGTACGCTTGCGTTTCAGCCTACACTGTATTTATAAAAACGTTTTTATTATTAAATTTGACTTTATAATAGGTATACGTTACTACTTAAGAAAAAAAATACTAATTAAATAGTAATTTCATTTAATAGTTTTTCTCTACATTTTAATATTCAAAAATATATCTTTATAGTCGTGTTCCCATAACAATTAATCTCAAAAAGCTAAGTACCTAAGCATCACTGTTCTTACCAATATGGATAGCATAATGAATAAATAAATACGTTTGAGGCGAGAGTTAGGGGTTACCGCTGCCTAGCCTCGTTGCCCACCCACCCACTGTCGCATCATAACCCGCCGTTGCCCCCTAATTGCTGCGGGCATGGTCAATGCAATCTACGGTAAGTTTGAACCATAAACAAGGAACTTTGATGGGCATCATTGCAAGCTCCTGTACTGTATAACGTAATTAAATTATGGTAATAAAATATTATGGAAATGTTGATGTCCTCGTAACGTTTCTAATTCGCCATTTGTATCATTAAATAATACCTATATGAGTGTATGGGATGTTTGTGGAATATTTACTTAAAATTTAGTATTACTAAAGAGTATCATACGATTTATACACCGATTTTGACCTTTATCGAATTTGTTGGAAGGCGCCGGAGGGCTAGAGCAGGCGCAGGGGGTGGGCTGACATTTAACCCACCGCCCACGTACCACCAGACAAACCTAATCAGGCAGCGCGATTCTACGGGTACAAACTTAATTCTGCATAGCAGATCAAAAACAGTTGCAGTGAAACTGTATAACTATACAGTAAAAACAAGTGTATTATATAATTTAATTATAGTCTTCAATGATTAATACACGATAATATTTTGCACAAATATAAATGTCATATAATAATAATTCACACGGTTAAATTAGAAATAATGCAAATAAAACGGTTCACTCTCTCTAAATATGACAGCACTCAATTTAATTAATCACGCAGAAAATTGAATTCAATTGGGGACTTATTTATACGAGCTCAATCCTAGTAATGTAAAGCTTTTAGATTAATTTTTAGTTTTGAATTTTCAATATCTCTTTTATAATTTTTTGAATAGAAAATGCATATCGCATTTAATTCTGTACATATTTAACACTTAATATGTATTATATTGTAGGAATTGATTGTTATATATGGGAAAATCACGGCTTATAATCCTTCGATTACTACTTAGCGACACATATAGAGAGGAACAACGTCAATCCCATTTTACAAATGAATCAAGTGACGTGCATATTAATGAATCGGACGTGTGATCGCTGCGCCGTGTCCGAATAATTAATAAAATGCATAATCTACTATCGACTACTATCCCGATGTATATTGGATTCGCTTATTGAGTTAAGGATCGTGAATTTATAAAAGTATAGTATACTTATATATCACTAAATCAAATATATTTTTAAAGTAACTTCAAACAGCATTTGGTCTAAAATTATATTTATCTATACCTAACTTACCCAGCACATCTGCGAAGACTAAACAGATTATCTCTTGTCGCCCGCCACCGCCGGGTCAACCGTTAATCTCAGCACAAATAGGCTCACGTACGCCGCTAGCCTGGGAACTGCCGAGGATTCCTCGCAAATTGTAGCCGGCAGCATTAGGGAACATTACCTACACGTGTAGCCTGATGTCGCTTTAAATGCTTCGACATAGCTACAGCGCGATGCGTTACAAGAAAGCTTACACGTTGTTTATAATATCAAATGATATTTTGAATAAGAATTATTGTGTGAGAAATGATGTTTAATAATGAACATCACACTAATATCGATCAATTTTATATTTGAAAACACATCTTTGAAATTTATATTATTGAAATAGTATAGTACATGTAAAACATACACATGACATTTACTTTGTTGATTTAATTAATATAGCAAAAATCATAATACACAACATTATCGTACTTAGGTATAGTGTATTATGGTTCATAAAGCAAAATGAGATTTTAGTTTGAACTTCGATCAAATCGGGAAATTGCCATATATCCAGTAATTTCCGTTTACAGTGGCACAGCGGCCAGCGACCATGCATTATTATTACCTTTCTATTTAGTAACATATAATTACTTATTGCAGTTTTATAATAATAACATATAAAGACATATTAAGTAGGTCATATTATTAAAGAAAACTTGATTGTTACAACTTATAGTGTTACATAAGAAATTAAAAGGTAATTAAAAAGTATACACGATCATTTAAATATATTTATATCTTCATTATCCACCAATTCGAAAATCGATAAAAATATTTCGTAATAGCTATCTATGCTGTATATTTTTATATTAAGACTTTTTCATCCAAAGAATTCAGTAATTTTATAATTAAAAGCTTGTAAATTATAGTAAATATTACATCGATTGCATTGCAATTTATGTATAAATCATTTTATAGCCTCGTTGTTTAATTAATATTTATGAAATCAATAAACAATTTTTACGTGAACATCTTTCTGAGTTTATGAATGTATGTAGGGCAACAAAATAAAATTATATTGAAACATATATAAAATATACTAAAATATATAAATATTCGTTATATAACAAAATGTAGTGAAATGTAAGGGTAGAATGGCCACAGCGCAGCGAGTCGATACCGCGTCCTTGCTTACCCTGTCTCGCCTTATACGCAGAAATGGGTGACCGGGAATGATTTATTGTACCTAACAGCGCTTGGTTAAGAAAAGCTTCAGTTATTCTTACTAAGTCTCGTTTAAATATCTTGTACAGTCATATTGCGGAGGCTTAGCGGAAGTAGTTACATATAAATTCCTTTCTTAGTTTTCTTACTTTAAATAAGGATAAATTTCGTCTTAATAATAATGTTAATGAATTTCGTGTCCACAAACTTCTTCAGTACATACTGTGGGAGTCAATGACGATTTCATCTTATCAAGGTGAGGGAAAACGGAAAGAAGTATTTTTCGCGTTTACATTTGTCTTAATAATTATTAGAAACTTTAAATACTTAAGTTAATGAACCACTTGGTAAGTGGGTCTATAGAACTGATGGCGCTCAATTCGCGTAATATCGTTAAACCTAGTTGGCACCTAGGTGCGAAATTACGCAACGTTCACGCCTCCGTTAAAGCCTTCCAACTATAAACGTAAACGATCAACTGTTATAAATCCAATACTCAGAATAAAATAAACATTCAAATCAAACAACCATTAATAACGATAATTGAAATAAGGTATCCTGAAATACATATAACGGCAACATCAGAATGCTGTTCCCGAGCTAAATGAGTAACCAAGGTTGAAACAATTGACGTTGGCCAGCCACGGTCACAACCCGCAGATTCGTGCCATCCTACACAAGGATGGAAACTTATAGCGCATCATTTCCATTTTCTAGTGTCGAATCATATTTCTTTGTTAGGACATTCTATTTATCCTCATAACATTTATTGAATACCGTGGAATGTTAATATACAGATTCAGTTTATAATCTCACTACACACAACTGTTAAAGAATAATTTGAAATATCAATAAAAGTATATATAGGAAAAATATTAAAAATGAAACGAATTAACACAATTTACATAACATATTAGTACGTCTTTTGGTTGTCGGTAATTTCAGTGTTTTAAAAGTCGTCAACAAAGAAAATTTGTGATTATATAAAAAAAGAGCAACAAAATGGGCAACAGCCAAAATAAGGACCGTTTATGTAGATTTATGTCACGTTCTATTTTCGGATTCGGCCGCACTCGCGTGAACTTGTTCACCGGTGCTGTGCTTGCGCCGCGCCGGTGACGTTTAAATAAATACGCGCAAGAGGGCTTAACGGAATATTTCAATTCGAATCTTATATATTGAACAAAATAATGATTAGAGATTAGAGCTTACTAAATATAGCTTTATTATTTACATATTATTAAGATACTTTAAATACCAGTCATCTAAAGTTAGCCACTCAAATGTGCTGTTGCATTAACGAATTGTATTTCAAATGGGCAGAATTTCAACGTCCAGCGGATACACGAGCACGACGTTACATCCTTCTGTAGGTATATCGTGTCTTTGAGCAATTAACGATCTTGAGTGTTGCTCAATACGTCAAATTATAAAGTTTCTAGCCGTTACAATAACTGTACAATTCTCTTCGCCTGTTAAAAAACTCGCTAAACTGTTTAAAACAACTCCGGGAAGTTAATTGTTTGCTAATTTAATGCGATGTCAATAGCTATTAATGAAATACAAGTGGCGGAAGCCAACGTCACAATTTGTATAGGCAAATATAAAACGTTAATATTACAATAAAAGCTAATTAAAAAGTTTTCTTTTTTTAAAATAAATAAAACAAAAAATGTACTGGTATGAAAAATTAAAGTCCAACAAAATACAGGCAACACGTATAACACACGTACGTCTTGCTTCTGACTCACATGAATGGAGTGGGTATCATATAAAATGTCATTCACAAAACATTTCTATCGAAGTATTCGCTAACTATTTCACGACAAGCCACCTGTTGCGTTAAAATAAAGTTGTCGACAACTAGGCTTCGACAGGCTCGGGACTGCCTTCAACTTTTCTTGACATCTCGCCAGCACTTTTACTTGAAACTTTTTAGTATATAATGTTATATGTAGTTAGTTGCAAGGCTATGAAAATGCAGCTCAACTGTCTATTGTTTCTACCTTAGAACTGTTTCCTTTAAAATTTTTGCTTTACTAAATATATGTAATAAAAAGTAAAAAAAAGTACACTATATATTTGTTACGTTTATATACCTATGTGTTACACAATAATTAACACATCGCGTAAACTTGTCAAAAGCGAGCAACATTCCAAGTGTACTTGAATATCGTAGTAAAACGTCATTTATTATATTAATTAGTCTCAAGTTCGCCTTTCTCTCGACGAGACTTCTTGAAAGAGATGACGTCGCAAGATCTTAATCTTTCGCGTAATTGTTACCGATGATACAACAAATCCCGGGAGCTTGTTTAACGAGCTGTTAAGTTCAGCCATTTAACCGGCGCCGCGCAAAGTAGTTTACCGATATATTAAAACTTTATACTTAAAAGTGGTCATTTTAACGCTACTCCCTATGGAGCGATTCAATTATTACTTTTTGTGAAGGTTAATGGACTCAAGTATGAAAAGTGTCCAGTTTGGCATATAACATTATTAGAGTTTTATATTCACTTTAAATTTTAATATATAAATTTTTAGGTTTTTAATGATATTTATGTGATGCATAGTCCAGAATATAAGTGCTAAATAATTACCTCGACGATTGCTTGTTGTTTCAATAACGTTCGTGTATTTAAGTAGTATATTTCACGGTTTTCGTACTTAACATACTGAAAACCTTTAAACCTTGTCGCACCAGTCTCCTAACTCACCCCGACCTTACGTCAATAAAATAAAGTCAATACTCACGGCTAGCAATGAGTTCGGGTGCCACAACTCCGTTGAGGTCTGGCTCTTCACCGTACCAGAATATCCAGAGCTCCTTGGAGGCGCGGAGGGAGAGCGGCGGCGGCGCTGGCATGCCCGTGTCGAGGTCGTGCGGCACGCGCCGCCACACGCACAGGATGTCACCGGCGAGGCAGCGCGCGTAGCTGCTGATCACGGGGTCCGCGAGTGGCGCGGCGCCCTCCTCGCCTTCGCCGCCGCCGCTCGTCTCCCCCCATACCAGTTTACGCCATTTTATGCCATACAGCTCCGTCTGGAATAAGTTATATAACGTTAGTGGATCTCGTTTAAAAGTTTTAGGTGTATCGGATAAAAAAACATTATTTTTTTTTAAAGTACACTAACTAATCGATGGAATTATCTAATATCACTTTTTTAATATTCATTTCTTGGTTATTATCATTTATAAACTTGCTGTATTTAAAATAATAATAAACACTATCAGTAATCAATGTTTAATGATAAACTTCCTCATAGCTGTATAGTGTTGATCGCCTTGCAAGTAGTTGTTACAAAACTCGGTTTGTCTTAAATATCTTAATCGACTGAAAAATCATGTTACTTAATTTAAAATATGCTATTTTTTGTTTCTATGAGCACCGGTTGAACAAGCACTCTTTTAAATGAAAGTAACGTAAGAAAATTAATAACGAGGCGTACAAGGTCTTCCAGTGTTGCAACACTCAAATTGCGGCTTCTCAATATTTAGGGTTAATTCCACACAGATGTAGCGATGAAATATGCACAGAAGTCAATAATGTCTACTAATTCATTAGTATTAAATTTAAAGTAGGGCAGTAATTTCTAATTTAAACTAAAAGTATTATTTCCCAAACTACACACTACACGATACGCATATGTTAGAGCGTAACGCACGCCGAGGTACGAAGGTCAAAAGGTTAATCATCTTGTTGCTATGCCAAAGGTGTGTTAATATTTATAGCCGCAACGAAGAGGGTCAACGGACTTCTTCCCGACGTAACCATCTGCAGCGGAAGGGGCTCCACGCACCTGGTAGACGCGCGTGGGGTCGCATCGAAATGCGATAACAGGGGTTTAATTCATACTAAAAACTTTAACTCGCAATGAGATTAGCTACACAATATTCAAGTGTATTTGTGTTACTATTAATATTAGGTACATGTAAGTATATATAATATTTATTTTTTTATACGACCAGACCCTATGAAGAGCCCGAGAGACGTTCGCTCGCATTATTTTAAAAGAATGCGAGGACGAATGCCGATCAGTGTTTCGGTGTTCGGTTGACGTCTGAGGCAGGCCGCTTTCTAACGCCCGATGCGCTCGCGCGGGACCAACTCACTTTCTACCGAGTGACGTGACCACGCATTAATGTTAAAATTACGGGTCTACCAAACTAAAACTGTATATTCTAGCGTCTAGTACGTACAGTTGAAATAGATCTCATTATTCATTTTCAAAGGGTAGATATGCCATTGTAGTTCGAAAGCGAATACCGGTATAGATGCAGCGGTAAACTACTAAAAGAGCAAGCTTGTACAAATGTCTTCACTCGGCACTAATGTCTTTCCGATACTGCGACAAAGAGGTCAATAGATTACGATGGAAATTCAAACGTTACATCAAAGCGAGCTCGGCGACACGACGGATATTAAGCAAAAATATTCTTTGACAAAGCTCTCGAGTAGTAGAGTAAAACTTGGTTGGGAAAATCTGTGGTTATTTGAATTTAAAATGTGAGGCAAACGACGACGACGACGCTTGGACGAGTAGGGCTCGGCGATAACGCCCCGCTGAAGCCGCTGAAAAGCCGGTAGTTTTCCGGGAAATTTCCACCCTTGCCGGATCTATGGCGGTATTACGTAAGTTCGAGCAACTTTACCAACTGAAAACGCAGATGTTTGACAAAGCCTCATTGTTTTGTGGAACATAAAGTTGGGTGAAATTGTGTTAATATGGAAACTTGAATAGTTGGATTTACAGTTTGAATACGTCAAGTATATGATTTAATTACACTAATTTTATTTATTTTTTTTATGGCAATTAATTTATTAAGAAAAATCCGTCTAGTTATTGCTAATTTTCTTCTGAATAAATAATAAAAAATCAGCAAATGTACCTATAATTTTTAATCTACAATACTAATATATGTAAAGAATTGTTATAAGCATAATTATTTAAGTGGAGGAGTGGCATCTCTTTATACTGGATAACAGTTAAGATAAAAAGCTGCATCTATTAAATATGCAGATTTAAATAAACAGTTGACTGTAAACAATGTAGGTCCGTAAAGCAAGCATAACCGAGTACGGAAAAAACTGCATGTCCAAAAAAGTCGAACACCGCTAGCCGAGAACGAGACGGAGGTACCGCGTGCGACAAAGACGGCGTATCGCGAAAGTGAGAGGAGGCGAGCGCGGTGCGGCAACGGCGCGATTACGTTACTAGCGGGGTAAACAATCGAGGCTGATGTGACGGCGGCATGCGCGCGCGCCTTCGGCCCTGCACTTCGCTACTGCATTTTTACTCTGTGACGTCACAAGTCTCCATGGGGTGGCTTTTACATTTAAGCAACAAAATGTTTTAAATTGTTATTTTTATAGTTAATATGAATGATTTCATATTCGCCAAAGCGCAATATGTGCATGTATGAACTGTAAACAAATCAATCAGCAAATCACATTGCGTCTAGACTCGTATACATTTAACTTTGTTTTGTTTCACTTTCAGCGTAATAAATATTTACTTTCTTAATCTAAGCCGAAGGTTCGCTACATACACTTAACATACAATAACATTTTAAATAGCAATCATAATAATTACTATATCTGATTATTTACACAAAAATATGATATGTCTTTACGATAGCTAAGTACTTATGTTAGAAAGTTCTTAAATTAATATTTACTATTGATTACTTTCGTTATATTAAATAATTTTTATATATTTTTGTTAAGTTATATTTATAGATTACAGGTAAAATATGCTTATTGTACAAAATCTCCCAATATATACATAATTCTCGCCAGCACCGCCTGCGATCGCGACACGGTGCGTGACATGAGCGGCGCATGTCGGCCACTTCCGCGAACATCATTACTATGGATTGCGCGTATCATTTCACCACCTCTAAAGCTCCATTATTCGAAACGAGCAAATACCGCCTCTATTCATATTAACATAACGCTATATTTTCACATGTACCGTATATTACACAGCCTCAAACGTAAGGTAGGTAACTGCCGAGTTACTGTTACCAAGCGATAAGTTGGAGCAATACACATATGTATTCAGTAAATCAGTAATCAAGATAAGACATGTAGACATGTTGCAATATCTATTGTTTACATTTCGACTCGTAGTATTCAATGTTATTGGCGTACGAATAGATGTTTGTAGCCGTATTTAAATTTAATCTGTGTATTTTTGGTTTTTGGGACATTATATTTTGAAAGAAAAACGTATAAAAACGTATAATGTTAATATTTATATAAAACAATAATATCGATAAAATATCATAACTTCCATCAGCTACCATGAAATCAATAAAAAAACAATGCTTCAAGACGTCATTACTAAGTTTCAGTTTACAATGCTATAAATTCGCACGTGGAGTGGATGTTATGAAGACGTGCTGTAAACAAGAGTCAAAAAGATTCTTCCGACAACTAGAAGCAGTGTTACCGGGGGCGTGTGGGCGGTAACAACTTGCCACTTACACCTCTCTCCCTCTCGTTTATCGTAATGAGGCAGCAACGAGCGAGACGGCGATATAAACGTTGCAGCAGAACTGTACGGTTATCTGCGCCAATATTAAAATGATAAAACAATTACCTCTGACCTGGGGGATTCAGATTATAGCGTGTCACAAAACATCTGTTTTCATTACATTCATTGGTGATGTCTCTAAGATGGTATCATCGAATATGTAGAATGTTATATAATGTAAGAGAATATTTTCGTAATTTTAAACGAGTTAGATATTTTGAAAACAGTTTGAATAATAAATTTGTGAAACAAAAAATAAGAAGCACATTAACAAAAAATACTTAAAAGATATTTCAATATAAACCTACAACGTATTAATCTTGATATCTCTATTTCAATACAATATTCAAACAATTACTGACCTGCTAATTTGACATTACATACAATCTTAAATATACAAAATAATACCTGTTCGAAACAAAGGAACGAACAAGAGTATAAATAGAAGACCTCAATTAAAACCGACGCCATGTAAGCTTATGTGTATGTACGTATGTGTATCTGTTTGACTACAGCTCAACTCGCATTGAATACTGATTAATTACTAACATTACAAAAGTATTTTTCGATCAAAATCAGCCTTATTTTTAAATGAACATCAAATCCAGTTTAATATAAAAAAAACATATTAAATATATTGAATATATGTAGGCTATCCAAAATAGTTTACAAGGCAGTAATAACAATTATAGTAAAGATTGTATGCACGACAAAATGTGTGCGATACATTGGATAGATTGAAGCGCGAAGTGCGAACACATCGATATTGTTATGCGGCAAACGCGTCAAGAGGCACGCGCCGCCCGGTGAGGTCAGGCGCAGGCGCAGCCGGTACGGTAACGACTTGGTGTACGAGCACACTGTAAAATAATATCTGTAGTGTTTCAATTGTGATTGACAATTACATGTGACTTGGCAAATAATTATTAACATTTCTTTTAGGTAAATATTAATTTCATTTTGAGAGAATTTGCAAAATATTTATAATGAGGTTAATTATGTAAATTTAAGTATTAAATTACACACTGCTAGACGAAAGTAACAAATTGTAATATGTGTATATATATATATATATATATATATATATATATTAGTGATGAAACGAATGTAATTTTTTTTAACATTTGCGAATGCGACTGTGCTATCGAAATTCGCGCAAATATACAAATTCTTAAGTAAATTTGGCGCCAATTGTTTACGGCAATCAAGATACCACTTTGGATTTTAACATTAAAAACCTGAGTATTAGCTGAGAAAACTTTTTAGAATTGATTTTTGTTGTTTAGATTGCATTAAAAAATTGTTTATTGAGATATAAGTAATGAAGTCTGATAATGTGTTTACGAGGTTAAGTTACTGTTTTTTGAATTAAAAACACAAAAAGTAAAGTGATTTAGATGTTTATAATGTATTATCGTCGTCTTTTCGAATATGTGAAACATTCGCAGAATTTTTTGCGAATGCGAATTTGTAAAAACGTGCAAATATTCGTCGTGTACATCACTTAATATATAATCAGTATATATATATATCATAGATACTAGATATAGTTATATATATATATATATATATATATATATATATATATATATATATATATATATATATATATATATATATGTATATATATATATATATATATATTTAATTCTGTCCAAATTTATAGTAATTCAACGTGTAATACTTCGATCGATCGATCACAACTAGTCTCGTTGTGTTGTCTATTGTTCGCACGCTTTTGCAATGTCGTAATCGAGTGGAATTAATAACTTAGCAATCGTTCCACCGGCCGTTGAACTGCGACACGTTAAGGCGCTAATTAAAAGTTGCTGCCAAAATTTGGCTCGCGTTACTTGTAAATGTCCACCGTCTCATATTGATTTTAATAATAATATTATTATAGTTCAGCTTGTTCCTATATTACATAACATTTAGCTCCACGTCGCCATATAAATATACAATGTTTCACATTACTTAGAAATATAAGTAGGTACATATTTACACCATGCCGTAATGAGAAGTTTTTGAGAAATCTTAAGAAGCGTCGCAGAAGCGACTGGCGGAACGAAGAAAAAGAAGTAAAACGTGAGTTCCGGAGGCAATTACACCCTTGCGAGGGTGAAGGGTACAAGGCACAGGTAGGCTGCACTACGGTACGCTATCCAACTAACGGTAAAGACAGGCGCGCTCGTCCGCGGTCAACGAACCTTCAATACTTGAACATCTAGAATTTTGAGGATTTGGCCTAGTTTTTTCGCTTGAGGTTACGTAATGTACTCGGATATTACGACAAAACAACTTTATTTAAATATTTTGACTTGATATTTTTTAAATTATTATTTAGTATCGTAGTATAAAAATACGCAAATAAATATTTTAAAAAATATGTGTTCAGATGAAAGATGCCATCCATCTAAATATTCCGGCTCATATTGTAAGCGTCTGTTATCACAATGCGGATTCTGATTGGAGCGCCGCATAGCTTTTATAAATACAAAGGACTATGAGAGGAGATTGTGTCGAACATACGCTTCGGAATAAGAGCCGAGACATGTTGTCAGTAATTTAAAATACCTTCAATATTTATCACTATTTTGCCTTCAATTCGAACTGACATCTACAAATTGTGTCACCGAGTGAAATCAATTAGCATTTAGTACATGATGTAAGGCGAGTAGCAAAGGGTGATTCACAAAAATTAAGGTATACAAAATACCTTTTCCTTGTAAACGCGGTAACGATTGTTAGGTCGTCATTAACATAATTATAATTCTCATACATATTGTTCACCCTAGAATGACAAGGTGGAAATGTCACCTCTAGAGACTTCATAATGTGTCCTTTATTTAAGGTTAAAGTGGGTCACCCCAGGATTGGTGGGATTGTTTGCATTTCTAAGCTAACGACTGTACTTTGTGTGTACTGCCTACTCACTTTTTTACCATTATATTTTCGAGTATGTATAAAATGTTAGTATCATAAAAGAATATTCTTAATTTATAATTCCTGTACAGATCTAGTATGGTGACACGAAATAAATTGTGATACGCACCATTTATTAAGTGTTACACGGCAAACTACAACTTTTCTTGCGCTTAGTAGTAAATTTACTGTATTCTTTGCAACAATGTTTATATGTTATTGAGATATCTGACAGTTAAAATATTTATCAAGTAATTTATCAAGGAGATAGTGCTCATATAAAGGTAGTCCTTTCTAATACATATTTGCTTAAGAGGAAATACATATTATAATTATCATTAAAAGTGCACAAAATTACTCTTGATGGAGCAATAAATAGCCATAAAACAGTGACGAATTGCAAAATCATAACTTTATAAAGCTATAACTTGAGCGGCATATATAAAAGACGGTCGGCAAAGTCATTGGGTGCAATCTTCGGCAATGATCGCAGAAACGAGTTCGCGTGTTAGCGGCTGTAGCCAGTAAGGTAGGTAGGGGGAGTACCGGGGAGGAGGGGTTCCTCGTTGAGTGAAAGCGTTTTAAATTTAATCGCATGCCCTCAGTCTGACGCTGCATTCGGCCGAGTTTCCGACGCTATATCGAGAGGCCCTTGTTTACAAGTTAACGCATAATACCTCATTGCGCAACGCCAACGTCGACAATCTTGTACTTCGTTTACGGAGCAACGCAACCTAAATACATTTTATATTAATAAGCATCAAATGCATTACCATTCTTTATATTGTTTATTTTTACTAACGACCTTATTAAACCCTGATCAAATCAAAATTCGATTAAGTATAATAATTTCAGTGCTAAACTAATCAAAGTTCGCTAAATAGTATAAATATTAATGGCAGTTTAAAAAAAATGGACACGATAAAAACCAATATGGTTTTTTATCGTGTCCATTTTTTTAAACTACCATTAATATTAGTATAAGATACAACTACATATTTAAGTCGAACTTGTTTTCCGTGAACACAGGGCCACAAACAAAGGGCCAAGGCAACTCAAACATAAGGTTGCAATAAAAATAGAAAAGCAAAGAAATATTTCTTTGCTTTACAACAAGAAAAAGTAGTTAGTACATTTATGTCCATATTACGCAAAACTAAATATTTTTACAATAACATACTGCATACTTTTAGTATTCTTATTGGTATTATAAAATCTTCTCACAAGGATAAAGCCAATACAAGGATCCTCAATCAAACCTCCATCATCCACCCTTGACCTAAGGTACAGTTGTCCTTATCCCATATATAACCATGAGTTACATCCGGTCAAGGCTGCGATGACTTGAGGAAAACATTCAGTATTTATTGCTTTACACTTTCAGTTTTGTCTCTTTTCATCATACATTAAACGTTGTTTACGCAAAATGAAACCGAATGTTTTCGTTGCGACGAAACGATGATTCATATAAAAACATTTGAAAATTTACAAAAATGAGGTTGATTATATCAATGACTTTCATTTCATATCTGTTGTTATTTAACCTCAAGTAAACATATAAATTCATTATCATTGCGAGGTCTCGGAAAGACAACAATAAGTACAAGTTACACCGAGTTTTAAGACCATAAAATAAGAAGGAACGACAAATTAAATCAATGAATGAATGAGTTGAAATATATAAAATATGTATTGCCCTTAGAAAAAATTCAAAATTCATTCGTTTCTCATATATTATGTAAGACGATACATATTGTTATGATGATCAATCAAAGCTCTCAACCAATAAGAATGTTCTGACAAAATATGGATATTCGGTTCGTCCGTACGCTCTTTTATGTTCCTCTGTTCAATCCTACACTCCTGATAGCTTAAATCAAGGTTTCCTTGAATAGAGAATTTCTTGGCTATAACCTACCTCTCAATCTCTGGTTTACCCACACAAGTTGGCAAAAATTAGAATTGCCGCTGAGTCGCACACAATCGTAAGGTAAATCTTTTACTGTAAAAGCTGCACTTATTTTAAATACACTTCCGCAGCAATTACAACACTGAGTTTACATTTACAAGTTGTGTCAAAAACTGCTTTTTATCACAGTCATATATGTTTGACAATTGTCTATGTGTGTTTCTTTATATATCATACTTATTTGTACATTATACTACTATTTTTCTATAGTAGTTTATGTATTAATTTTAATTTTATTTTAACTTTACGCTTTATCCCGCTTATAAGCAGAGTAGACAGAGGGAACCACAAAAAATGTGAGAACCTAGTATTAAGACACATCGTCCCCACTTTCAGTATTTGCGTGTTGATCGGCGGAACACGACGCTGTGTTTACTTGGTTACCGTAACGATAAAGTAGTAATGAAATAATCCATCCTCCTAGAGTGGAAATAGAACCTACAAAACGTCGTGTTTACAGGCTACGTGTCTAGTTATTTTTTAGCATGTAGATTATAAAGTAAGTAGGTTATTTTTTCACAATATAATTGATACAACAACAACTTCGATCCATGCATTCTTCAATCTTGTTTTAGTACGGGTTGGCTTAAAGAAATCGTCTACTGTATTTCTTCCGCCTCCCCATCAAAATTATATGCCGTTCTATCCTCTTGTTTGGTGTAGTAAGGAATCAAAAAAAATAATACTGTATAATTTGTGTATAACAAGAACATATCGATTCGAATTTATCATTTTACGAAAAAAAAATTGACGAATAAGAAGCGATAACAAATGTTGATGTTCAAGATATTTTTAATCAATATAATAATTTATATTTGATAAAATCAATGACCAAAATATTAGTAGTCAAAAGTAATTACCAAAAATGAGTAGGTATTACTAGTTACAGTACATACGTCCAGTATGTTAATGAATGTTTTGAAGTGCCAATTAATGCGGTACGCCAGATTAGCGAGTGTGTGCTAGCGCGCGCTGCTTCGTCGCGGCCGCCGATATGTAGGTCAAGATAAGAGAAGAACCCGCTACCTCCGCTTACGCTGCCGCCACTCACTTGCAGGCTTGATTTTATTTTTAAGTAATACACAATATTTATAATAAAAACTTATATCAATGACAATTAATTAATAAGTTAATTATCTGAATTCCCCTTTTAAAGGTTAACGAGAGTTGCGAAACGTTTTAAAGAATTGTTATAAGAAACTTTGAGAGGTCGGCAGAGAAAGGATTGTTTTCAATAGGTACGCCAAGAACTAGGTGAAGGACGCTTTCTACAATTGATATTTATAAAAAGACGTCCTCGCGGTGTCCTAGCTTGGGACGAACGAACATAACTTATGTTTATAAAATAAAATAATTTCATATAGAAACGTATGACAAAATCAAACACCTCGAGTTATGTAACGTAAAATTTAAGGTACTAATGTATACATTAAAACAGTCACAATTGTCTCTTAGAACTTTTGTTTATAGCTTCATAAAGTAACTAGCTTGCACGTAAATACTCAAATAGTTTGATTTATTTAAAGGTGCGACATATCAAATCGCGAATATCCTGTCCGGTGATAATTAAAGCGAGTACTTGTTTGCTATCAGCTGTAGGTCATCTATATTAATATTATAATGAATAAAAATGTTTATTTGCATACCAATTTGTAAAACAAAAATTAGCGTTTATCATGTGTATAATAGTGGTATTCTCTGATACTGAACTGATTTTCATAATTTATAGAATATATTAAAAATATTAAAAAAAAATATTATGTTATCATAAATCCGCATAAATCAGATTTTTTGGTGTACTACATTTATAAAATTCATAGCAAGTTTTTTTTATTCGGGAACTGGCTATCTAAAATTTTCATGCTAAAATGTTTTGTTATTACCAGTACAATATTATTATCAATACGCAGTGATAACGACCGCTACTTGTGCTCAAACCCTGATGCTCAGTGACATTGTATTTATTATCAGTAAAAGAGACCGCCCTTCGTCGCTGAATTGTTTATTCTTTGCGCGAATTTGTAGTCTTCGTATCCTAAGTATTTTTGCTCAAATGTCACAAGAGTTTTCTATTTATTAAATATATTTGAAAAACTTTTCAATATTATTAATACAATATAGATTCGTTTCATATGTTTTGCGTCTGATTTTTTGCTTTTAATATATTTTTAACAAACTTCATTGTTTCGTTTGATTGAAAACTATTTGTATTGTAACATATAATATTTAACTTACAAGTAATAAAATCATATTGCAGATATTTAAATGCGAATTCTGGTTCACGATGTAGATAACTATGATCACTTAAGGCCACACACGTCAGCTGATAAGGCATAGTTTTATCTATTCTCTAAGCAATAAACACTGACGTGACAGTGAACGTTAGCGCAGTACACATTGTTGTGTAAAATACTTTTTATTTTGCATATACCAACAGTAACAAAAACAATTTGTAACATAAGATTTTTTAAAGTTTCGAAGGTCAATTTAATAACGTATAAAACGTTAGGTAGCTATTACGATAAAAGTGAAATCTTTACTGCATATTAAGTAATTACTTTAAATTTTAAAGCGAGAGAAAAAGTTACTGTATAAAATACATAATATTCGTATAAAGCTGTCAGCGGTTTCACTGTGACATAACGACAACAGATACCATTCCCACGACAATTAATATGTAGCGATATAGCCACTATGCGCGATAAGTGTGGACGATAGCGGAGGACTAAATATTATTTTCATATCAACCACTTGAGTTAATGGACGTTCTCGATGATGGAACGTGGCCCATTCAGAGGTAAATTGGTGGCGGGTTCGTTTACACAGAGGTAAGAGGTCCAGCGGCTCAGATATCCCATGAATAACTAAGCGGTGAATTCGGGCGGTCAATGGACAATATTGCCGCAACGGCGCCTACGAGAATTACTGCTAAAATATTAATCCGTCCGAACAATCACGGGGATTGTGAGGCCATAAGCTGTGAAGCATACGTAATTTGGCTGATAGTATATACCTATATTAATAATAAAATATCCCTTTAATAAATTTTATTACATTACAATGAAACGTAATGACACGATTATCATGATATGTACAAGAGCAGCGGAGCAGTCAGAGGCCGCGTCTCAGGCGTATGAGAAAGTTAAGACTACGACCATTCATAACGCTTGAATGAGCGCGACGCCCGCGCAGACCGCAACTGCGACTCCCCGCGTCAGTCACTGCGCACTGCGCAGATTTTACAATCAGTGGACATGAGAAGACTAATACGCCATAGGTGTATTCTCTGTACAAACATGTTTTATTGTTTTATTTTTTTATTGTGTATCTCACTTATATGGATTTTAGTATTAAATTATATGTTGCTAATTACTACTGTTAAATCTGTACCGTAATCAAATACATCGATAACAGTACTGGATAGTTAATAATCGTTTGAAAATATTGTTTCTAATTATTCTTACATTCACAATAGAATTATCGATGATTGATTATGGTACTTCATAATATTATTGATCTAGCTGGCTCGACCAAGGTCAACTTATAAAATCCATTTAATAACTTGGCATTTATGAATGTAGGTCTGTAGGGCATTTATACTTAATCATAATGATAAAACAAATAAGGCCAATGTTAATAAAACAAAATTGTTCGTTAAACGCAAGAACTTTAAGAATCTCTTGGACTTAAAAAATCAAGTATATGTGATTGTGTATATGTATGATCTAAAGTGTATTGAACCCGGCGCAATGTCAGCCTAGTAGGTCGATGCGTCACCGCTCTGCGATGGGGCGATGTAAACGAAAGCATTCCACGCAACAATAGCGGCCGTGTCCGCAAACGTCGCATAAATAATTAGACAATAAGCAGCTAGGGCAAGAAATCAGTAATTTGTATCGCGGCGAGATAGGCGGAGCGTCGAGGGAGACGGGCGCGGGTGCGGGCTCGGGCTCGGGTGCGGGTCGGGTGCGGGTGCAGGCGCGCGCCGCGGCGCGGAGATGTGGCAACGCGTCAGGTGGAAATGGCGCCGGGCTGCTCTCCGCCGAGGACAACCGACCGCCCCCACCTTCCCCACGCACGGGGCGGGCGGGGGCGCCCCCTCGCCACCCGCGCTGCCCGCTAATCCTCACCCGAACACAATCTGATAAAATTCGCGCCAGCTACGAATGTTACGCAAAGCGACTCCACACTACGGCACGCCGATAATGAATGACCCGACCGTCTCTATACATAAACATTCCCACTATCATAAATTATGTCGCAGTATCGAACGCAGCTGTAAGAATGCAAGTAATAAGAAAGTTATTTCCTCGACCTGGCGAAACTAGTCTCGCGGACGCATTACGGTCCGCGTTACGGCCAGGTGAATTCAAAATGACCTCTATGGGCCTGCGGCTTCTTGTGGCCTCGCTCGCTGAATGTGATCACATTCTGTGGGTTAGCAACACGAAGTGACTCCGCTTCTTGGAGTACGATGCCAGGATGACTAACGGTCGAGCGTCACGATCCGACCGACCATGGATTCTTCCATACTAAATATTTAACGCAATTGATCGATTTCATTACCGTATCGCATTAAGGTGAATTTTGTATATCACCAACGACCAACGATAATTGGATCGTTTGGTCATCATGGATTTATTGTTGACTTACGTATAATTTAAAGATTTTCAATTTCTTAAGTACCAAAGCGTACAATAATATTGTCATTAGAGTAGTAGGGATTTTGAAAGAAAAGTACTTATGAGTTCTTTCATCAATGTAAAAGTGACTTACCAAGGCGAAGAAGTTTGTGTGGCAATCCTCGAGACTTGCACCGTTTGTTTGGTGATTTTGATGCGTCATGGTAGTCCGAGGCACTTCATTTTCATTTCACAACACTAAAAACTGATTCAATCTTAAAGAAACCACTCAAAATCTTAAAATCATCACCGACATTTAGTGAAGTTTTCACCTTTCAATGGCGACTGGAAAATGGCGGATAGGAAACAACAACCCAAGCCGACGGTAGCGCACATAGCGGCACAAATATAAACTAAAAGATATCGTCCAGAAATATAAACACATTTCATTTCACGCATAGATTATACTTTCATATAAATATTTTTTTAAATATCTTCTATCTCTAACTATTAAAAATATATGACACAAATAAATTAACGTTATTTTTTATTTTTTGTATAGTTTTATATTAACTTGCAATAATAAGACACATTAAAGACTTCTCTTAAATATAAACTATTTAAATTCATGCGTGTATTGTAGCGTATATTTAAAAAATACCATAAATGTCAGTTTTATGAAAAGTACAAATATTTCGTAAATGTTAATGTGATTTGATTTTCAATAATAAAAACGCAAATAACAGATTTAATATATATTTAATAAAACAATGTTGCGTAACGTCATTTTATCCAAAATCAGCAAAAACTTACAGGTTAAGTGACATTTCTGACTAAAATTATATGTTTTTATTCATTATAACCTTAACAGTCCATAGTTAATTATTTTCAGATAGTATGTGTTAGGCATAAACAACAAAAATTTCCGAAAATAGATAAGAAATTACAAGCCGCTGCAGAATCTCTTGCTTCTAGAGGGTAATTAATTAAAAATAGATCGATTAGTCTTGAATGCAAAATAAAATATCATTACTTAGAAAATAACTTTATTTATTCTAGATTTCTTCGGCCGAACAAGCCTTGGGATCCACCTGCAGACATTGATAAAATTATTTTAAGAGTATGTTCTGAGAATGGCCTCCAAACAGAATCTGAATTTGATTCTCTTGAACAAAAATACTCAGTATTGAAAGCATGTTTTGATGAAACTGGACATGGTGTACCAAATTCTTTACTTCATACAATAGAAACTGTTGGTAAGTAAACAAGCAAACTTATTACTAGTATACTTATAACAAAATGACAACATGATAATTTGTAATGTTCAACCTTAAATGAATATTAAAAAAAATAAGGAATTACATTAGTAGTAATATTGTAATGATAATCTCACTAATTAAAGCTGTATCTAATATTGCTATTGTAAAAAAAAATTAAATATGAAGTATTTGTTTAAGTTTTTCATTAAAGATTTATATTTTTAGATGACTTAAGACAATTTTATGAAACTCCAGTTGATACACTTAGCCCATTTGATAGCTTGAAGAAAAAAGACTTACCAAAGAACCTGCACATCCAAGAAGATTATGTGCGATACCATCCAGGTAAGTGTTCAATGGAACATGAGAATGATTTTGCATAATGCTTGATAATCCTATTAACTTATCTTAGTAAGTTTGTTGAAAATTATTAGTATCATTCAAATGATAAATTTTATATTACTTTCATAATTTCATTTTAGAATTAAGTAGCAAAGTAAGTAGATATCATTTTCAATATTGATTTTTTACAATTTTATGCTTACACAATAAATAATATGTAGTATGTATTTATATTTATTCTAATAAGTAATTTGTACTTGTTGCAGACAAAGATACTCTATTTAATGGAAAAACTGCATTCCCTAAGAGTTCAACAATAGTATCAGGATTAAAAACTAAAAAGAAGTATGAAGGTTTCACTGCTAAGACATCATGGCCATAATTAACATGTAAAATATTATGTACAATATTAGTTTCTTAGTCTAATAAATGTTTAATATTATATTATACTGCCTTTTTCATTAAAAGATATATAGTGGACCCTATACAATACAGGCCCTGCCTCTACCTTAATCCAACAAAAATCCAAGTCTTTGAACAAAAAAACATTGATCATGATGCTTCATAATTCATAAATTCATAATTTAATCATGTATTTTGGTTATGTATGTGCATTTATACTTAATTTTATAACAAATCAAATAACAATAGAGAAATTGTAGAATATTAATATTGTAGAATTTACTAAATTCAACATAAATTACATATGATTTGTACTTCACAATTCATATAACATATACAATATTATCATTGGATTTGCGATGTGTTGTATTGCAAGATGCTTGTTTGTAAAAAAATTCTGACTATATATGGGTGTCTTATGAAGTGCTCTATAATCCAACAAATTTGATAGTCTAACACTGCCCTATATGTTTGGATTACCAGAGGTCCACTGTATCCTACTCTAACTTATTTTCTCAAACATTAAGGAAGGCTTTATAATTTTTCACATTAGTTATTTTAGTATAATCTGCAATGCCTAGGATCCCATTCAAAATACTCTTTTTTTAAATAAAAATTTACAAACACCTAAGATTGTCATATTATCAATTGAGAAGACAGTACTGCTGACAAGAGTTAATAAGAAAGTCAGCACTTGCTCTTAATCTGGAAGATACTTATAATAACTGGCTTCCACTGCCCCATATTGTAAGCTAGTATAGTTTATCCCTACTTTGGGTATACATCAATCCGATTTTTGTTTATGTTTAAGAAAACATTTAAGAATTTGAACACATTTTTTGTATCTTTTTTTTAGTATGTATTATTGTTCAGAACTATTTACTTTGGGTACTTAGAATATAATATTATATATCCAGGCAAGCAAAACTGCAGATTTAAGGTAATAAATATGAATGTAATTATGTAAATAATAATAAATTATAGCGCACACAAACGGCTCAGTGGACAAGTAAAAGTTACAAAAGTTGACAAATTCGAATTGCCAAGCGTATTATGTTTTTGTAATGATTTTCAAATTGTGTTCTTTATTTCGATTCTTAACTTATCGCTTTTGCCAAATTTCGTTATTAATGGTCAACGGAGAGACGTCTATGGATTTTGATTATGACGTGAAGAATTTCATGCAATAATCAAAGCACAACCTGGATACATTTTCCAGGGGGGAACAATGAGAGTGAGAGGGTACTATTTTAGAATATAAAAATGTCACACATTTACCTATAATTTCTTACGTACACTGAAAATGTTCTAAAAATAAACTTTGCCACAGTTGTATACTACAACGAGTTCTTAATTTTTTTGCGTAAACTAACACTCTTATAAGAAAAAAAGGACTAACACTCTTATAAGAAAACTGTGTACGTTTTACATAAATTTCATCTTCTCATATTTGTGACCATAAATATTCTACGGTGGGCACGGCCCTCCTGACACCTCTACTACCTACGCCCGGAATGTTAACGGTTTAATCTTTGACTGACGGCCGCTGGGGCAAAACGGTTCTTGAGTGGAGACTACGTACCAGCAAGCGCAGCGTGAGACAGCCTCCTACCAGGTGGACCGATGACTTGGTCCAGGTTGCAGTCAGCCACTGGATGCGAATAGCATTAGACAGGGCGCACTGGAGATTCCTGGAGGAGGTCTATGTCCAGCAATGGACGTACTACGGCTGATATGAATCTTTGAATTGAAGGTTTAACTATTTTTTGTGGTCCTAAGTATCTACGTAAACCAATGTTTAGACATCAATTGAGCTTAGTTACTAGCACATTATATACATATTATATCACGCTGTGTAAAGGCTCCGGGAACCTAGTACTAAGACACTTCGTGCCCTGCTTTTAGTTTTTTAAGGTGTTGCATTATTGTTGAGCGGCAGAACTCAACGCAGCTAGGCAATGACGCCAGAGCAAATTAAATAAAATAAAAATCTTATCATGTACAGGCAGGGGCTGAGCCTCTGCGCTACGACGGTCTGCAATATGTAAACATTTTCTTAAGAATAAGTCAACGTGATGTATTGCCGGAATGATTAGGAGTTGGACTGTAATATAAATGAATTACTTTCATTTTCCCGTCTTCTAACATAAAGCACGGCTGAGTTGCAACATCCGCCGCTCAATACTCACATAGTACTTTATGAGCGATAAGCCCTGAACTTTAATAATAACAAAAGACATTTAATTGAATTGTTTTTAATAAGCAAAATCAGACGAGGATTTAAAATTATGTAAATATTTTAACTTATTTGAGCAGTGAAATAGTCATATTCGTCAAATTTATAGTTTATGTATATGTTTGTTTATTGTTTCTTGTTATCAATACTACTAGACGTTAGGTGAAATTTCAATTAAATATGACGTTTAAAACTTTTGACAGTGACAGACGTATGAGTAATGATCGAGTACAGCCTGCTTTTAATATTTCTATACGAAATATGAGGAAAATTACTGTATTTAAGTAAAAAAATACCTATTTGATAACAAGAATACTTAAGGCATATTAAAATGGATATACTTTATATCATATTTATACTGTTTTTTATTGTACTGCTCGTTTACTCATGTGTTTCATGGTAAGTTGATGTCAGCTTTCTGTTTGTTTTGCACTGTACTTTGTATAGCGGCCTAATTAAAAACGTAGCTATATTTAATATTTATAATTAAAAATTTTCTCAGTTGTTAATTTAAACTTGAATTCTTTAGATATTACTTTGGAATTAAAATTATATATGATATTAAAATTATATATGCTATAAATTAAGTATTATTAAATATTTGTCTTTTTAAATACTACTGTTAAATTTTATTTTAAAATATGGATATGTTTTGATTATTTGATAATAGGAATAAAAATTTGTTTTTATTTTTAAAATATTTGTTTAAATTTTTAGCTTGTTACCAGTTGTACTAGCTTGGCTTTTCAAGAGAAAGTTTCATATCAAGTTAAAAATTGGTAGAATATCAATACCTAAGTTAATATTTCATGATGTAAGCTTATCAAAAGATGGCTATTGTATTGTAAGTATTTATATATTTTGTATAATTATGTTTTATAGATATTAAATGCATTATTTATTAAAGGTTAGGTAAAAAATTATTTTTTCATAGCATGAAAGATCATGCTTATTTAAAAAGTTATCATATTATTTATCATCCAAATCTTATTTGAATAATTTCTTTTTTTTAATCCAATTTGTCTTTGATCTTTCCAGCACATAAATACAGTTAATGTCAGAACAAGTTTCTTTTATTCAGATATTAATAAATTAGTTTCAGTAGTTATTAATACTATAGTAATAACTAATAATACAGAAGAAAAGAGAAATGCTGTAGTTGAGACTATATTAAAACCATTATTATCTAAACAAAATTCAAGTTCAAGGCCAGAAGGGCTCAATGATGAAGCAAATGGTGAAAACATTAATGAATTTGATTTCAATTCTGTTGATTCTAAACAGTTGTTGGACTTCAGGGATAAAAAATTGCCGCCGGTTCTTATTATGTTTGCGCAAGTAATAATTTATTTTCTCTTTTTTGAAAATAAAAAACTACATAATATATATTGAAAATGTTGTCAGAGGTATAAACTATAAATTACTAATATTAACTATTTATTTATTACATTAACAAATATGTGTAATATAAATTCATAAATAATAAAATGATAGATTGATTCATTTATACTAGACTAATATATTTTTACCTATTATTACCTTTTACTATTTATATTATTTATGAGTCACCTTCATAGTCAAATGGCAATAACTAAAAGCTAAAATGATGTTAATACACAGACCATTATGTCATATAATCTATAGCTCTCCTTTATCAATGTTCTAGATATAAAAGGATTTTTCTACCATCTATAGTTCTTGAAATTAATGAATTCTAAATAACAAACTTTTTAAAATAGATGAGAGCTAGCTACAAAATATGACAAAATTCTTATTTTGATAAGAATATTAATATCATTCATAAAGCATTAATGAAGCTTACTAAACCAAATTACTTTATAATTTTCAGTTTATGGGTGTCCATATATATGAAGCGATTGTCAGCATAAATGGTAGTACAGATAGTGCATGGTCCTTGTTGGAGGCTTCTGCATCAGAAATCCATGTGGATGGTGCTGCAGGGGGTCCTGCTAGGACTTTGGTCTTCTCGGCCAACATAGATAAGGCTAAAGTGAAGTTAACAAGGAATTCGAAGGATCTAGCTAATATATCTTGTTCTAATTTGTTGCTTGAAGGCACTGTTAAAGCAGAGGGACCATTGAATGTGGAGGTGATATAAATAAATATTAATTTATTATATTTTTTCAATTTCAATAATTAATTATTTTATTTGATAACTAGATTTTTCTTGTGCAATAATACTGTGAATATCATTCGAATTGTAATTAAAAAATAGCTAAATATTATCAAGGAGGAGTTGGTGGACTCCATTCCCACTGAGAGAGTGAATGAATTATTTCATTTCCATTTTGTCCACTGGCAATTAAGCAAGTGAGGTGTTGAATTTCATCACTCTTTTTTCGAATTTAGGAATTAGAAATAAACTTTTAATGTGTTTCAATGTGTATTGCAGAAAATTCATACATTGATATGTAGTCCCACAATATTAATAGAGGATGAGTTGTATGTATGTCTTCAAAAACATAAAAAGAGACAATGCTCTGTGGTCCCGCATCATACTACACATTACTATGATACATTATTACTCAGACTTGCTCCTGCTATACCAAAGGTGTGTTTTTATATTTATATTAATGTGAAGTAAAAAGTTTGTCACAAGTAAAACCCTGTTTTTAAATAAAACCTATGTACTTGTATACATTAGAGAGTACGCTAGTTGTAAATCCCTATTGCCGGAAATAAAAATTGGCATACATGTTGTTGCATAAACTACTTGTATGGCTCTTCCGTATTAAATTGTCAAATATAAAAAAAAACTCCACACACAATACCTTCAAAGGAGGAAAGCGAGGAACAGTGTGTCTTAACACCACTGGGACGTGGGAACCTCTCACGGTACCCGCGGTTCCCTCTGCGTGAAAAAGCGTGATGTTTAAAAAATATAATGGAAGTGAAGCCTGAAGCTTAAAAAATATGATCAATGCGTTGACCAATGAATTATTATTATTTTTTTTATTTCAGTTTTTTTTTATTTTTTTTATAGCTTCACGCTTTATCCCGCACATGGCAGGGTAGGCAGAGGGAACGGCAGGGACCGTGGGAATCTAGTGTTAAGACACTCCGTTGCTTAGTCCCTGCTTTCTCCGTCCCCGCTTTAATGAATGATTTGCCTATATATTTAAATAAATGTTACATAATTTGTATGTAATGACAGAGAGGTATTCATTTTAAGACTAGACTATTTATATATGTATAATATATTCGATTTATTTTATAGAAATGCATATTATTGTATAGATTAAACTTGTTAACAGATATTTAGTTTAAAAATAGATGATACGAAAATTGGATATAAGGACAACATCACTGAGACTTATTTTGAGGTGAATTTGAGTAACTTAGAGGTAAGGACATTACATCATGTTTATTTTTCATTTAGATATAAATTTAAACATAATCTTTAAAAAAAATAATTGACAAGACAATATTGCACTTTTATTATATTTTATTCATAAATTTTATTTAAAAAACGTTTTCTGTACTTTTGTTATACTCAAATATTTGTGTTTGAATTCAAGTGAGTATTTTCTATAACTATAATATGTGTACGCATAGCTCAGTGGTTCTGACCACTTGCACAGTTCGCAATAGGGCGTGGGCTCGAATCTACGCTACGTTCAAATTTCTTTAAGTATTTTTTTTATCCTTAGCGTGGATTAACACTTTAAAAATCATAAAAATATGTAATTTTCGTAGGTCAATTCTAGATTTAGTGCAGCGTCGACAGTATCTAGTTTGCTAGGTCCACAAATGTATGTAGCGTTCCAAATGGACGCGCTAGAGTTGCGTACTGACCGGCAAATACGGCCAATGTACTTAGACAAACTGAAGTTGGATGCTAAGGTATGATTTTTTTAATATTTAATCTCTATTTAAAGGTGAACTTCATTTGGTCTTTTTGTAAAACAAAGTGCAAGGAAACTCCCCCTAAATTTAAAAGCATAGATCGACTTGTTGCAAGTAGTCTTAGTAGTCATCTGAATTAAAATACAATAGAAACTCGATTATCTGGACTAAATGTTCTTGTAAGGCATTCGGATAATCGGGTTTTGAGTATACATATACAACTATATAATATTATACGTTTATTCAAAACTAGTACATATTAACGAACAATGTTAATTTAAAAATTTTGTTTAAACATTTGGTAATAGTCATTTGACGTCAGACATTTAACTCTATTGGCGTGTAGTCCGTAACGAATTCGTATAACTGAGGGTCGGATAATCAAGTTTCTACTGTACAAGCAAAATTTTGCAAGACTTTGAACAAAAGTAATAAATTGTTGCAGCTGGAAAAAGGTGTTTTGAATTTATACCTCATAATTAGCACCTTGCATCTGGCCTACGACCACAGCAACGCCTTTAAATGGTACGGGGCGTGGCAGAAACTAAAGAAATCTAGGCCGTTGATTGTAGATGCAGATAATAAAAGTAAATATCGGTCATACTTTTATTTATAAGCAAAAAGTAATATTTGTTCAATTTTAATCAGTAACTAGTTTATGTACTTTAATTTTTTATTTTTGTTTTTTTTGATTTTGTGGAATTTATTTTATTTATGTGGCCATGCAAAAAGTATTGGGCTATTTTTTTTTAAATTTTCATTAAGCCCTCGCTATGAATACACATATTTTCGGTGTACGAGTATCGTATATTAAGGCATAGCATAAAAATATATATAGATATATATTTATACATACATACATTTAACCTGTTCTTGTTTACTGTTTTGATTGCATGAATGAACTATTATTTTTCCTACCAGCATGGAGTGTTAATTCCTGGTACGGCCGTATAGCATCGTCCTGTACAATACAAGGCTGCGCCGAATTACGAGGGGTTTCATTAAGAGCTGTGAAGTCATCACTACCAGAACATGTTGACACCTCGCTCAGTGCTGGATGCAGTGGACTCAAGGTCAAGCTGGACCAGTTGTTGGATACTAGAGGTTGGTATAATGGGCTAATAAGAAATTTTGTTATTAATAAAATTGATATGTTTTATAATGTAAGGATGTTTTTTTTTCATACTTCCTAAAGTTTTTGAGAAAGCTTTTTTAAAATATTACGTCATCACGATATTTGATTAAATAAATAAGTTTCTGCTAGGCCATTTCAATAATTTGAATATATATATATATATATATATATATATATATATATATATATATATATATATATATATATATATATATATATATATATATATATATATATATATATATATATATATATATATATATATATATATATATATATATATATATATATATATATATATATATATATATATATATATATATATATATATATATATATATATATATATTTGACTACAGAAGAGCCGTACAAATGGGTATTAGCGCAACTAGTAGTGGGTTCTCGACATTGGAGTGCCGAATTACTAGTCGACGGGGGATGGGTTCGTTGCGGTCCGGGGGGTGTTGGAGGTTTTGGAGGTGCTGGAGTTGCCGGAGGTGTGAGAAACACGGGTGTGGGTGCGGATCCTCCGCCTCGTCGTCATCATTCGTGGGGTTCTGCTTTGTTGGCAGTGGCTCTTGTGAAGTGGGGGACGCATGGCCCAAGAGATTCTAAGGTTGGTAAGATGTAAATTTAACTTTATTGCTTTTTTGTTCCTTGTAATATGATAATATGTATCTTTATTTTATTTTATTTATTTATTTATTTTCCACTTAGAATCAATAAGATGATCACTTGTGTACGTCAGATAGAGCGATCGGAGGAGTGTCAAAGGAGCCCAATTTGATAATAAATATCGAATTGAGCCCCTCTGAAACCTACACACTCCACGACTTAAAACTAAAGTTACGAGGGTTCCAAGCGCGGCCTGGTGAGAAGAGCCAACAACAAACTCAGCCAAGTTTCCCTAAACCTATTGTGATCACTTCACAAACGTCATTCTAACTTATGAGCAATTCATTAATTCCATGCAGTTTTATCATCAATGTAATTCTTTACACTATAATAGGATTTAGTAATTAATTGCCGTTTAACAGAGATTTTAAATTTATTTAACGATGTAGAAACGGACACAATTACATGGGAAGGAGTTGCCTATTTTATGGAGCCTAGTGGTGGGCATAACAAGTTTATACTTATTCCGCGTATTAATATTGTGAACATCACAATTCATTCTAAATTTATAAATATTTTTATGAACATATATTAAATTCTCGAATATATATTGACTGTGAAGAGTCATGATTTTATTTTTTTAAATTTATCCCTAAGGGAATCTCTGGGCCTCATGTTATAGATTGCTCGAACAGCCCGTTTCTGAAGAACAAATATAGTATCAATATCAGCAGCATTACCCCATAAGACGTTGCGCCTCTGCGCCATGACGGTCCTCACTCATATTCTTATTTGAGTTAAAATAATAAACGTAAAATAACATAAATTTAGTATTTAAACAATTCTAATATATAATATACTCTATATTATTTATTTATCGTTATGAAACATTTTTCAGATCGAAGCCATGATGGACTGTCTCCGTCTCGAATGGAGTCCAAGGATCGCAGAGACCGTCTTATCGTTTGCCGATTGTCTAAACGAATACAAGACGAGTGCTGTACCCACCACCACTCCCGATAATATAGAAGAGCCATCACCTAACATAGCCGTCAACGTGGCTTTGTCTCATATAAACTTGTTCCTAATAATTAATGACAAGATGTGTGTCATGACTAGAATTGATGCTGTGACGTTGGAGAAGACCAACGTCAAGTCTGGTGCGGTCGTGTCAGGGTTCAAGATGATGGAAATGGTGCCGTATACGGGTGAGATGTCGATATTATTTTTCTTAAAACTACCTATAGGGTAAAATATTTCAAGGCTATATATAAAAAACTAGTTAACAATTATCATTAGATTAGACACAGGATCATTTTTTTTCATTTCACGATATTTATACGTCGCTTGAGGTAGTCATGAATAAATACAAATAACGTAAATATCTCGTAATACAAAAGTACTATTAAACGTTTAACGGCAATCCTACCTATTTTTTAATTTTATTCAATAAAATAACGAATGAGATAGGGTGTCTGTGTCACTATGACAGGATAATATACGTTTGAATCATACTTGACAAATGGCGTATTATTTTCGAGCAATAATTTAATTATTTATTTTGTGTGAAATAAAAAAGCTTTTTTAAATTAATTTTGAAAATATTACTTGTTTTATAATTTTACCACATTTATTAAAACAAGTTAAAGCTTTAATTTAAGGTAGCGAATACATCGAGTTATACAGGTATAAGAACTCGTCCTTGCTTTTTTCATGACAAAATTTCTGTATCTATTGCAGAAATTTTGTCATAAAGTACGGAAGAGTGTAGGGAAACTTTTAAACGAAGTTTCTATTAATTTTCTTTTACTTTTTTATCCTTAATTATAGATAGATATAGATATTGCAGATAGATATAGTTAAAAATATATATTTATATTCTTTTAAAAAGGATAGGCTGTGTATTGTTATAACAATATATTGTGTACATAGCGTATATAAGCGTACGTATAACAGCTTCTACCTGTACAGGTATTGTACACTGCCAAAGGAGTGACGAGCTGCCAACATCGTTCTTCCACGTTCGTCTCGCGAGAATCGAACACGTACCTTCCAAGGAACGACACTCAGTTCTATTAGACTTCCAATTTCTAGAAAGTGTCGATGCAGAGTGGAGTGCTAACTTACACCTCAAAATACTCACTCTAGTTAGAGCTATTAGAGGCTTTAGAGAAGGGCTGAGACTGAAGAGAGAAAGAGATGGGCATATATTGAATGCAGAGGGCGAGAAAAAGAGAGCGATAGATTGGAGAGTGTCGTTCAAAAATGAGACGAACCTACTTCTTGTTTTGTCTCAAGAAAATAATATGATTTTTGGAACAGGTAAGTTGCTACTTTGTTATTATATTGATATATTAAATGTTTCGATTTTATTTCTAAGAAACTTTTTATAGCTTTGCGGGGTAGATGGAGGAAACTTATGGTTAAAACACTTTTTTTTCATTTTCTACGTTTTAAAACATTGCGTGGCGCTTTACCCTATTATGGGTGCTAGAAAAATGAATATATTTCAATTTCGCTGAGTAGGAATCGACACCACAACCTGTGCGTTAACGGACTGCCTTTCTTTACAAATACCGATGCAGATCACAGAATGCTTACTAATTGAGCTTTAACCAACAGACGACATGACAATATCATACGACCACGAGAAAGGCTTATCAATAATCTGGAGCCAGCTGAAGTCGGTGCTGAACGGCGACGAGATCGTGACGGTGGGCGGGTTCTCGATGAGCCGCGCGCGCGACGACGCCGACGTGCGCGTCGAGAGGAAGGCCAGCGAGGGGTTCGTGCTCGCGTGGAACAAAGTCTGGTAGGTGCTAGAACTGTGTTCAGTATGTGGATATGTTTTTAGGTTCAGGCTTTATTCCACATATTGCAGGGTAGGCAGAGGAAACTGCAGGAACCATTGGAACCTAATGTTAAGACACTCCGTTGCTTTCTCCGTCTCCGCTTTACGAAACATAAACTTATCTATGTAATACAACACACATGTCTTACGTAGTGTTGCTTCAATTACAAGCCACCACGATATGATTGGGGACAGTGTAATATAATAATTACAGAACAGAATTAAACTTATTAAATTAATCAGACATTCAACTAATCATATTATCTTCTAAACACTTAATTTTAAAGATCTGAACAATTACTTAGTAGTATATTTTCCAAATTGAGTTATTCTTAATATCTCTAAACGCGACGAGTTGTTGATTCGATTCCTACTCGGGGATGTAATTTTCCTTTTCCATTTTTTTCGCCCTGGCTAATAGGTAAAGCGCAGCGTTTAGTGCCGCCACTCAACACGCAATGCCTTAAAATGGTGGAAAACAGGGAACAGAGTGTCTTAATAGAGGGAACTCTCTGCCTACCCTGTCATCTGCGGGATAGATCATGAACACTAAAAAAACAATCCATATCGCTGTTGTGAACGCTATTTGAACTTCAAAAACCAGCCATTTTTTCATTAGTAGTTCGAGCTTCAATTGGTGGAAAATTAAATTTTTACTTAGATTAAAAATATTAATAATAATTAAAACACTACTTTTAGTACGATAATTAAACACAGTAACAATGATTAATAATCGTGTAATTCAGGGCGGTGAACGTGGGTTTAGTTAGAGTAATATTTCCCTATAAACATCGCTTCGCGGAGGCCGTCCAGGGGGAGTTCGTGTCGCTGTTCAAATGGATAAAAATAATACATGGCATCAAAAAGAAGCCGTTTACTGAGGATAGTCCTCTGCCCAGCGATCTGCATATCAAGGTAAAGTTTTTTTGTTCGCGTTATTCTGGATGTGGCATATAGTAGGGTAAATGCTTTGTTGTAATTTTGATCTGGTTCCGCCTAACATTAGAGACATAGAAATAATAATATTTGTTCTATCGGGTCAGACAGTATGCGTTTACAGTCAGAAGCTGTCCCACTGAACTGCGATGATCCGTCAAGGAATGTCTATCTAGATATTGTTAAAAAGGGGCAGACTGTATTGACTGTTATTTTCGGAAGATTAAACGATTTTGTAGACCGTGCAAGTGCTCGTTGCTATTTCGTGCGTACTTGATGACCTAAGTCGAGATTGTTAAATCCTTTTATAGATTTTTGAGTAGTTTGCTCCATTTCTTTGCGCTTAATGTTAAATAATTTAAAATATTTTCTATTTTAGATAGATGAAATTATCATAGAAATGAGCGACGATCCATTTGAAGTGAGATTAAGAGATAATTATGAGTTATTAGAAGACGAGTACAAGGAGAGTCAAAAACGACGCACTATGCTAGACGCGAAGGTGAGTCGGTTTCAAGATGTAATGTCTTCATGCTTTATCCTTCACATGGCAGGGTAGGCAGAGGGAACAGCGGGAACAATAGAAACCTAGTGTTAAGACACTTCGTTGCTTAGTCCCTGCTTTCTTCGTTCCCGCTTTCCGCCCTTTTCGAGGCGTTGCGTATTGAGTGGCGAAATTCAACGCCGCTTTTTGTCTAATTTCCAGAGCGAAGAAAATAGTAATAGAAAAATCCATCTTCCCCTCATGGGAATCGAACCCACAAACCGTCTCGTTTACGTCTGCCTGTAAACGAGACGGTTACGCTACGCCACTAAGGATTAAAAAGCGTTTCTTTTCGTTCACATAAATGATACGGTGGGATGTGTTCGCATCAGGTGCAGGAGCTGTGCAAGCCGCACCTGTTCCTGCCGGCGGGCAAGGTGGAGCAGCTGTACGCGGCGCTGCGCCACAAGGACGCGCAGATCTACGTGCAGCGCACGCGCGCCGCGCCGCCGCCGCGCACGCGCCTCGTGGCCTGCTGCCTCAGCGCGCTGCGCGTGCTGGCGCTGGCCGACCCCGCCGTGCACGGCGCGCGCCGCGCCGCCGCGCGCCTGCGCCGCCTCGACCCCGACAGGTCATGCTTTATCCCTGGCGGGGCAGTCAAAGAGAACGGAGGTCGTCCCGCATACCTCTTCCGCCTCGTCCACTGTCATTAGCCTCCTCGTACGCGCTCTCCGGGGAGTCTTCATGCTTTTTACGTGACCTGTGTTTTCAAATATCAACCGAGGTTGGAGGAACGAGGATCCTCTGTTGCTATTCACTTTTGCTTCGTGATTTGTCTTCTTCGTAATTATTGTAAAAAATCTGTCGTTTGACAAGAAATAATTTTTTTTTAATTATATTTTAATATATTTTTCCTATCTTTTCTGTAAATTTACAATTAAAAAAATCATAAAGATATCAAATAACATCACGAAAATCGATTTCTCCCAGTGCTTGAGTTGAATCAACGTTACTTACCTTTCTTTATTAAGTTTCTTAAAATTAATCTTTTATCATATTGTAACTATAAAATTATATAAACAGCATCGGCTACAACAAAAATAATTAGATAAAATATCCAATCCCCCACAGCCCGTGGCCGGAGGACGGGTTGGAATTCACTACCCTGTGGTGTCGGTCGGTGAGCGTGAGCTGCGCGCTGTGGCAGCTGCGCCTTCGGGACTTCCCGCAGCCGCTGCTCAGCATGAGCGAGCTGCGGCTGTGGGGCACGCTGTGCGCCGCCGAGGAGGCGCCGCCGCCCAGAGGTAGGCAACGGAAACAGTTACTTTAGGTACTGGCTAGGTTAATTGATATAGATAAGAAGGAGTTCTTTTCATGTCTTCACGCTTTATCCCGCACATAGCAAGGAAGGTAGAGGGAACCGCAGGAACCGTGGGAACCTAGTGTTAAGACATTCCGTTCCCCGCTATCATAATGATACGAAATAGCCCATTTTTTTAACATTTTTCATAGTTATTCTTACTAATCAAATCAATAAAAAAGATTATACAATACAATATTTTCTGCAACAATCCCGCAGCCGTGAGAACAGTGGTGATAGACCAGGGCTCGCCGTGGGGCCAGTTCGAGCTGGAGCGCAGCATGATGCCGCTCAAGTGGTACTACGACCTGTGCTGCGAGATGACGGAGTACAGCTACGCGTTCGGCCCCTGCTGGGAGCCCGTCATCGCTCATTGCAATCTTGGTAAGGTTTCTATGTATAGTTATATTAATTAGTACTTGATTCTCTCTGACTACTCTGCTAGGTATGCGTGCGTGCGTGCGTGCGTGCGTGCGTGCGTGTAGGTGTGTAATATTTGATAATGTAAAACAAAATGCTTTAATAATTAAGAGACAGTGGAGTATTAAAAACTAATTTATATCTATGGTTACCCGTTCTGAATGGGAAAACAATGTTGTTTTCAGTTTAAATCTGCGGCTTCAGTGTAATAAAGATTTTTGTTTAATTATTTTTTTATTTATTAGTTGTTAACCGCGGCTCCGCCCGCGGTTTTTAAATGTATTACGCATATTATATTTTGGTATATAGTGGTGGTTGGTATATAGTGGTATGCCCGAGTTAAAAAAGTATCTTAGTAATTCGTGACATTTATCTACACAGTCTTGATAAAATTAAGTACTAAATAGTAATATTATGGTTTGGTTTGGATCAACGTTACTCATTTAAATTATTATGATAAAGGTATTATTATGATATAACTGTTTTTGATTGTTTTTTAAACCTGAAATAAATGATTTTCATGTTATTTTTTTGAGTATATCATATTGTGAAATATTATACATTTTTATTATTAAGGATATTTCATAATCCGCTACAACACAATAAAGTGAGATTTTGATTATCTAATTAAGCAACTGAGGGATGATTCTTCTCGTAATGATTCTATAAATAGGTAACCGTCAAACAGTTTTCGTCGATTAAGCTTCAAGACTGACGGAGTTTCATAGAAACTTACCCTCCTTTTTCACCTCTGTTAAGGCAGAATTTCCAAAAGTATTTATGGCGTCATTCCTAATTTCTAACCAAATAGGCAAATATTATTAGAGGACCGTCGTGGCGCAGAGGTGCAATGTCTGCCTGTAACGCGACTAACGCGACGGTTTCTGGGTTCGATCCCCAGTCGGGGAAGATGGATTTTTCTATTTCCATTTTCTTCGCTCTGGCAACTAAGGCAAAGCGCGGCGTTGAGTTCCGCCACTCAACACGCAATGCCTCGAAAACGGCGGAAAGTGGGGACGGAGTAAGCAGGGACTAAGTAACGGAGTGTCTTAACACTAGGTTCTAATAGTTCCTGCAGTTCCCTCTGCCTACCCTGCCATGTGCGGGATAAAGCGTGAAGCTAAAAAAAAAAAAAAAAAAAAAAAAAAAAAAAAATATTAATTTTAATCGAATTAGCTTTAAACTTGACAGAGTTTAATACAAACTTCCCTATCCTCTCTTAGCCCATTAAAGAACGTATTTCCATAAAAAAGATATATGTTAGCCAGGACTAATAGCTATATAACAAAGAAGATTCATGAAAATTCGTCCAATGGTTCCTGAGATTAGCATGTGCAAACAGACTAACATTCAAACATACAGACATTGTTTTTTTCGAATTCGTACTCTTATATCATCCCTTAATAACCCTACATATTTGTGTAAAAATATTTAATGTATAGACACGATATTTTTACTGTTTTATTATATATATAGAGATTATTCTGCTAACAGTTAGATCAGAAACAATATAAGGATATATAAATATAAATATCCACGTATTTAGGAATATATTATTATTTAACATAATATTTGCTCTCTTAAATAAATATGTGTTTATATATAAAAACAAATAATTGTATTACGTGCTTTAACTATTCGGCTTTAGCATTCGACCAAGTGTCGCGGCCGTCGCTGGACCCGTCGGCGCCGCTGGCGTGGTGGGACAAGGTGCGGCTGCTGCTGCACGGCCGCCTCACGCTCAACTGCGCCAAGTTCACGTGTCTGCTGCACGTGTCGCTGGACCCCTACAACACCACCGAGGAGATGGAGCTCACCTGGACCGACCTGGTGCTCGACTGGACTAACGGTGGGTGTGTTAATGTTAATTTGTAGATGTGTATTTAATTACTATGGAATTTAATTTGACTTAATAATTATAGAAGGAATGAATTGATTTTTAATTAGACACATAAGAAATAAAGAAATACTAAATAATTATAGTTATGTGCAGTAAAATAGATGGTTATTTAATACATGAGAAAGACTGTATAAAGATTATAATAAAAACGGAAGTTATATAATATATAATATTGCAACGCTAGCGTGCGTTATGGTCAAGAGACCGAGCCCGAATGAAGGGAGGAAGGAAAAAATGCGTAAACGCATAAAAAACAACCTCGTTCTATCGGGAGAAAAGGGCCAGCCCCTTACATTTTGGCTCTCGCTCGATAGGACAATCTTATACTCTTGTGGTAGTTAAAATAATTTAAATAATGCCACAAATGTGTTCTATTAACATTTCCTGTCGCGTTCCCTCGACAGGCAAGCTCGGCTTCCTGGGCGAGCTGAAGGTGTTCGTGCGCACGGCGAGCAAGTACGACGACTGCCGCGTGCTGCGCGTGCCGGCGCTGCGCCTGGCCGCCAAGCTGGGCTGGCAGTGCGTGGGCGACGCGCGCGACCACCACGCCGTGGCGCCCTGCGCGCCCACGCGCCTGCCCGAGTACTCCAGCAACCAGGTGCGCCAACACCTGCCAAGTGATGCCAACACTAACGCCAAGTAACGCCAAGTAATGCGGGCCCCTTGTTGCAGGAACACGACTCCTACAGGGCGTTCAGGTCGCAAGGTCTCGATATGCACCTGAGTATGGATACTAAGCCTATTGAGGGGGATGGGCCGGTTTTGTTGCTGTATGGGAGTACGTTAAGGTGAATTTTTTGTCTTTGTGTAGAGTTAACAAGATTTGTGAATATATTTTTTTTTAGTTAAAATTCTAAAATGCTATTTTGTAATACGACGGGCGCAACAACTAAAAGCATTGTGGAGTACAATTTGAAGATGGCCGTGAAAGACAGGAACGCAGCGGTCACGATTTTCATTATAGCGGACATGCTCTGATATTTAAGATATTAATCCTAACATAGCTCACTTTTTGTCACACAATTGATCCTTTGTCATAAAAGTGACCCTTATTTTATTTGCCAACACCAAAAATAGAGTATGTAGATATATTTAATTCGCTTAGCAACCTTAGTTCTTTCTTTCATTATGATTAATATTAATTTTTTGTATTATGTATTAATATTATAAATAATATTTATGATAGGAACATAAAGTATAAGTTAAAAAAGTGTTAATTACATTATAAAAAAAGTATATGTATATAGAATGAATTGCTACGAATTTACCTTTATTAACTGTACATTACCATATTTATTACATTTTAAGATGGTTCGAGAGTCTGAAGCTAATCCTGTCCGGCACGACGCGGCCCACGCGGCGCGGGCGCGTGTTCAACAACATGCGCCCGCGCAAGCCGCAGCTGTCGAGGCACTATAGGAACGTCAGCGTTTCTCTAACTCTTCACAATTTGCAAGTAAGTTTCCTCACAAACTGCTGACTACGCTCAGTATATGATACGACTCTAATGTGCACATTTACCTGATTTGAGACAAATGAATACATGTAAATAAAACATGTTTTGTTACCTTTCTCATAAAATGTTATATTGTAAGGTTGGGATCAATTAAACACGTCTTGTTGTCACCAGGTTCTGATTTATTCTAATTCAGAGATATACTAAACATACACATGAGCAATGCCGCAGGCTACCACACTACACCTCCCACGGCATTTAAAGAAAAAAAAATTACAAGTATTTTTTTTCGATAACAAGTAAATTTTTTTTTTTTTTTTTTTTTTTTTTTTTTTTTTTTTTTTTTTTTTTTTTTTTTTTTTTTAGCTTCACGCTTTATCCCGCACATGGCAGGGTAGGCAGAGGGAACTGCAGGAACCATATGAACCTAGTGTTAAGACACTCCGTTACTTAGTCCCTGCTTACTCCGTCCCCACTTTCCGCCGTTTTCGAGGCATTGCGTGTTGAGTGGCGGAACTCAACGCCGCGCTTTGCCTTAGTTGCCAGAGCGAAGAAAATGGAAATAGAAAAATCCATCTTCCCCGACTGGGGATCGAACCCAGAAACCGTCGCGTTAGCCGCGTTACAGACAGACGTTGTGCCTCTGCGCCACGACGGTCCTCAACACGGTCCTCAACAAGTAAATAACTATTTAAAATCTAAAGTAATATTAATAATATCTTATAATCTACAATTTTCTTATTACTAAAGTATATTTTGGTCATATCTCAGTATTAGTACATATACCTATGTACTAACTACGTACATGTCTATGCAAGAGAAAAATCTTTTTATAGCCCTTTTAAACTATATGGGGTTACAATTTTACTTTAAAGACGTCTTTTAAAAAGTCATATCCGAGATTAGTCGCGATTATATTATTATATTTCATTTCTCTTAATTTCATATTCTCATTTCAGGCCATAGGCCTTTATTTATTTATTTTTATTTTATTCATTTATTATATTTATATTATTATTTATTTTATTCGATTGGGTGGCCCGGACCACTCCCAATATTTTTTATTTTACTTATTTGGTTAACCACGTTTTTATTTATTTATTAGTACCCTTTGTGCACAATCTTTCACGCAGACGAACTCGCGTACAACATGATCAAGAAATGTGACGGTACATTTTTTTTTATTTATATTCTCTTTAAAAAATTAAATAACCATAGCATTCCTTTTTCCATCATCTTACAATGAAGCATATCGATATATTAGAATAACTAACGTTAGGGCCCAAAACATAGCTAAGCTAATATCCGATAGCTAATTTCATACACTCATACAGATAACTAGCGAATTAAATCGACATAGTTAATAAATACTTCCATTAATATTCACACACTTTATCTTACATTTAAAACTTTCTATATCCATATTCTTAAAAACCATTTTTTTTTCTTAGACCTATTAAAAATCTTCCTCTTTTATAACCATACCAAAACTTACTTCCTCTTTACATTAGAGCATTTCTATAGCTCTATTTTTTATTTTATTTAGGACTGCAGTGTCATATACCTCATATTGGCGTCTCGCGCACAATACAATAAGTAATACAACCAGCACCTATATATTTGCAATTGTAGTAGCACTTAGCTACATATATATTTTTATTTCGACAAATTCTCATACGCAACATTCTATATGAACCAAGGAAATTTAACTTGTCCACGATTATTCATCGGTTGATCTATCCGACTACAAATAGCCAAGCTAAACTTCAAAGGCACATTTTCCAAAATAACAACTCATACCATACCATGCCATCTACATCATACCATCTACAATCGTACCACTCTCACAGAATAACGTAAATATACGCCATCACACTACCATGCCTTACAATCTCCATTCTATAATATAATGTAATACATATCAATAAATCTTTAATTTTTGTTATGTCCTTTTATATCCGACATAATATATTTCCTTCAATGTAAGAATATTGACATTTAGTTTTTATTCCATTATCATTTTTTTTTATCATTATCCGTGTTTTTTTTTATTTCATATACTTTGTGCTTTAAAATAATAATAAGCAAATAAAATTTAACTATCAATATTAACTATTTGATTATTTTAAGTAAAATTAAATACAAAAAAATATTTTTTTTTTCAAATCCAACACTAAAGCCATATAATAAAAAAAATATCAAAACAACATAAATGTTAAAATAATGGCAAAGGCAAGCCACGAGACAACAATGGTATCTAGAAAATAATTGCATCAGCTTTAAATATGATTCTTCAATATCATATTAGTTTACAAATTCCACGCCTTATTCGTAAAACTTCGCGTCAACGTTTTTATGAAATTTAAGCTGCACTATGTATGGAAAGCAAGATTAACATTTCGAAGAATATGTAAATATGAACCGTGCCCGAATTATTAATTACGAGAATTCACGTGAATTATGAATAGAAAATTTATTATTTATTTGTTTTAATAGTTTTTTTTTTACTATTAGATATTGAAATATTACTCTATATATTTTTATGACAATATATTTATGCTCCAAATTTTTTACTTCTTTGAAAAGATCGTATATTTTTATTCTTAAAAAGACTTTAAAAATTATTCGTATTATCATTTTTTTTTAAGTTAAGATCATAATTATATAAAAGTACTCAAATTTTTAACAATTCAAATTAGCTAATTTATTCCAACTTGTTTCTCGATCTTTTTTAAAGAAAAATACAAAATATATGAATTAATTCGATTAAAAATTAAAAAAATAACTCAATTAATTGACAATTCAACAAACTCGAATACAACATAAGGTGACAAAAAAAATGTCTTTTTCAAATAAAACAATTTACCATCTGAGACCAAGTCTATCCAAAATAATAAAAAAGTATAAGAATTTAGCTAATAAATTATTAATCGAAATTAGATATACTATGTAATATACACATATTAATAAAAATGAAATTGAAAGAAGAATTGGTATATCATAAAATGTGTTTTTTTTCATCGGACATTTGATTACAGTTTTAGAGTCTCTCTACATTAGCTAAGTAAAAAGTAGATTTTTTTCTTTTCTTTAAAAATTGCATAGTTACTTTACAAATTTAGCTAGACTGGTTTATTAATTATATTTAATAAAAAAAATATCAAAACAATATTTATTCCTACCTATTATAATTAAAATTTAATATTGTATCGTGGTCAAGTAAAAATTTTACTCACCTCTCTACATCACAATTAATTTTATTAATATTTTAATATTTCATTATTTACTTTTTTTTTGATAACATTAGTGTCCTTAAATTTTTTTAATCTTCTTCATAAAACGATATTTACTCACTCACATTTTCATTACTACGAAACTGGCCACTCGGTGTAGTTTTTCTTTCTCTTCATTATTTCATTTACTTCACATTTGAAAAATGTACACGGCGTTTTTCTTGGATAACTTGCATTGTAGAATATGCTTTTGCCTGATGCGATGTTTTTTAAATTCAATCAATTCCATCATTCTTCATCTATCTTTAATACATCAATAACATTTTTTTTTTGATCTGCTTTCTATTTTTTTTATTTATCTTTCTTTTTCTTTTCCTTATTTGTGTTCTCCTGGGCTGCCTTTTTTTATTAATAATTTTTGAAAATAATTTAATAATTTTTATTCGGTGGCCAGCCGGTGCACGCGTCGCAGACTAGTGCGCGCACACCGACTGGCAGGGTCGCCATGTAAGGTTGGGATCAATTAAACACGTCTTGTTGTCACCAGGTTCTGATTTATTCTAATTCAGAGATATACTAAACATACACATGAGCAATGCCGCAGGCTACCACACTACAATATTCGGACAGTAAATAATCCTACTGTTCTTGGCTTCACGATCGAAATATTCCTTTTGAATATATATATATATATATATATATATATATATATATATATATATATATATATATATATATATATATATATATATATATATATATACATATACATATATATATATATATATATATATATATATATATATATATATATATATATATATATATATATATATATATATATACATATATACATATATACATATATACATATATACATATATACATATATACATATATATATATATATATATATATATATATATATATATATATATATATATATATATATATATATATATATATATATATATATATATATATATATATATATATATATATATATATATAGAGTTAGAAATGTCTTGTAAAGAGACGATAATCTTAGATGACAATGCCTATAAAATCATGAATCTTGGCTGTCCTATTCTATCCTGAAATATTGTCCTTAAGTGGCAAGGTCACAATATAATGATGTTCAGGGTGTTAATGGAAACAACCTCTCTTCATTAGTAAACATTTATTACTGATTCCTTAGGACTATGAATGCAAGTCTATATAATATATTATAAGACATAGACATATATTGCTATGGGTATTACAGTAAAATCTCTGTCTGACTGTACTTCCAAAACATATGGTTAACGTGTATTTCGATATGTTTCTAAAGTGAATTGTAACCACTAATGTTTTCTAAATATATTTTGTAAAAAAATCGAAAACGAAAAAGGCTATATGCGTAAGTAACTAAAAAAATCGAGCCTTACATAACTAATTAGAATTTTATTAATAAATAGTTGTGATGAACTAACAAACATAATTATAGTTTCTTTTGGTGAAACGCAGGTGTTCTACTGGTCGTCGTCGTCCATGCAGCGCGGCATCGAGATGCGCGGCGTGCGCGTGACGTGCGGCTCGCGGCACCGCCTGGCGCTGCTGCACGCCTCCGACGCGCTCATCCGCCGCGCGCGCGCGCTCTGGGACACGCTCTACATGAACTGCGACCTCAACGACGCCGAGATATGGCTCAAGACGCCCGCCGCCCCCGCCCCCGACGGGGACCGGGAGGAGGTTTGTTTTATTGTTATTTTTAGGGTTCCGTACAAAAATAAAAAAGGGAACCCTCATAGAATCACTCGTGCTCCTGTCCGTCCGTCTGTCACAGCCAATTTTCTCTGAATCTACTAGACCGAATCAGGTGAAATTTGGCAGGATGGTGTAATGCCCTGACCCGAACACATATGTGTAACGTAAAAAATATTTTTTTTGAAATAAGGGTAATATTTTAGGGAAAAAACGTTTTCAGGGGAATTATTTCACTATATTGTGTACGGAACCCTTTCCACGCGGGTTCAACTCGCACTTGGCCGGTTTTTTTATATTATTACTATAAACGGAATAGGAAGGGAAGAGGACCGTCGTGGCGTAACGTTGCTGTAACGCAATTTCTTTCGCAATTTCATTTTCTTCACTATGGCAACTAGGCAAAGCGCGGTGTTGAGTCCCGCCACTCGAAAATGACGAAAAGCGGGGACGGAGAAAGCAGAGATTAAGCAACGAAGTGTCTCAACTTTAGGTTCCCACGGTTCCTGCAGTTCCCTCCGCCTACCCTGCCATGTGCTGGATAAAACATGAACCTATAAAGAGAACCTAGTGTTGCGACACTCCGTTCCCCGTCTTGCCTACCTTTACTGAGCTATGTGGCCTACAGGAGGGACGCTCGGCTCCGGGCGCGATGGAGAAGTGCTACTGCCTGTCGGTGCGGCGCGTGTCGTACGGGCGCGAGGCGGGCGGCGGCGCGGCGCCCGCGCCCACGCACCGCCTGGCCGTGCACGACCTGCGCGGCGCCTGGACCAAGCTCAACCGGGACCTCGCCTTCGCGCTCATTGATACTTATATTAAAACTCAGGTTGGTTTGGTTTTTGCTATCGTAAAAGGTAGGTAGGAACGTTTTTCGTTTTATAACTTTAATGAAGGTTAGATCGAGTAAGTTCTGAGTATTGCAGTTAGGTAAAAATATACATATAATGATAAGAAACAACTTTCCATGGATTCACAGTGCGGGTGCCGGGCCCATCGTGTTGTAGGAAGAGGAGCTCCGAGCAGCGCTTGGGACTTGCGACCCAAGTGTAGGTTTAAAACGGGCCCCTTTAAAACGCATTAACGCTCACCTTCACTGTCCGAGCTCTTCCCATTACCTAACCAAATTTTAAACAATTCTACCAAAGCTGCCGAAGTGCGTTCTAGAAATGAATTTGTGATAGTTCTAGACAGGCCGAGATCTTTTAGTAAACTATGGAGAGATTTCGCTGTTATACCTCTCGCTCCTACTTCAACCGCATATAAGCTAGCATTAAACCTATTCCTGGTCAGTTCGTTTGTAAGATCGAAATACTTATTGAGTTTAAGGTGGTGACTTTGCGGGATATTTGTTTCCCACGGAACTGTAAGGGGCATATCACACGGCGTATTTTAAACGCGCCTAAGACGCGCGTTCCAAGAACGCGCGTCTTCGGCGCCGTAGATGCTGATATTTGCGTTTACATAGATGAAATAAAAGCGCGCGTCTGACGCGCGTTTGAAGCTATACAAACGCGCGTACAAAGGAGTGCAGTAGGTGCAGGGGCGGGGTGGGCCATTGTACAACTGAAGAAGAGGAGAGTCTGATCAAAACGCAAGAGCTACGTGCGACCACAGCGCGTCTGTTCGCTGTATCTGCGCGTATACGCGGAGTAGACGCGCGTTTCATGATCTCCCCGTGTGCTTAGGTTACAAGGTTGCGATCGAATGTCGCTTGAATCGCGTATACGCGCGTAATCTGCGCGTCGTCTGCGCGTTTAAAATACGCCGTGTGCTATGGCCCTAAGTTCTACTAGTACTACGCGTATATATGTATATTTTTACCTAACTACCATACTCAGAACTAACTTGATCTTGAATCACTCATTACATATAGTATTAATGGTTCTTTTTGTAAACATAAAATACCGAAATGTTATTATATCGTGTTAAATGTTACTTATGATATTGTGTTAATTTCTATATTTTTAATTAAGATTTTCTATTTTTTAGCAACTAAAAAAGAATCTATCGACAAAAGCATTAAAAGAAGAGGAAAAACCGACGACTTCTCCGAAACATCAACGAGAAACTGATGTAGTTTCACCGCCACCTGCGCCTGCGCAAGTAAGTTCATCGTAATACTAATGAAACGCTGTATTGTACACTACAAAGCTTTATGTTATTAATATAAAAAAATGACATAAACATATATTAAATATGAAGCAGGCGGCTTTATTGCTATAAATAATCTTACAGGCAAATTCTTTTATATACATACATACAAACATATTTTATGTAATTTCTTTTTAAATTTTCATAAATGCAAACGAAATAATTATTAATAGTTTTTAATAGATAAGTGATTGACTTGACTCAATTTACTTAAGTGATTGACTCAATGCTATATACAGTGAAGACTTTTTCTACCACAATCTTTGCTATTATTTGAAACAATAAAATTATTAAATATACAAAAATTTTAAAATTGATATCTTATACCAGCGTAGCGTAACATTATCAACATCTATCACACCAACAGTCCGGCACAATAAACTGCTCGGGCGGCGCCAACATGCTGGCGGCCCTGGTGGCGGAGGCCGGCGAGGCGGGGGGCGAAGCACCTGTCGTCTTCAGCGACGAGCTGGCGGGCGCCGACGACGCGCCCCCCGCCCACACATCGCACTCGCATCTAAAGCATGTGTTGGATGACGACAACTCGCACACTGCCTGCTTGAGTATGTTGTCCTGGTATCTTTTTTTTACCTTACTATAAAGTATGTTTTCACGCTTTATCCCGCATTTGGCAGGGTAGGCGGAGGGAACTGCAGGAACCATAGGAACCTAGTGTTGAGACAATTCGATGCTTGGTTCCTGCTTTCTCCGTTTCTGTTTATAGTATTTGCCCTAGTTCTTTATGGTTGATGTATTAAAAGGATATTGGATATTGGTATATATATTTATCGCCATAATATTTATTATATTTAATTATTGCTACAATATTACAGTGCTAAGTTTAGATGGCCGCTGGCAACAGGACACAATCATTTTAAATAAAACAATTTAAACGGTTTAATCGCATATATTAACCTTTTTTAAGAACCCGACGTTTCAAGCATTTTGCAGTCTGTGGTCAGGGGTAGATTACATCATATAAAAATCTTATTATACAAAATCAAAGATATCATTACATAATCATTTGTTAATCGATTATGTAGCAAATGGAATATCGATTTAAATCTAGGTGCCAATACGAAATAAATATATAATATGTAGGCACATGCAATGTCACCACTAGCCCGTGCCGCGGGTATATAACAGAGGCGGCTGCGGCGCGCCCGCAGTCGAGCTGGTGAACTCGCAGGTGGTGCTGAAGGGCTGCGAGACGCGCGGCTACGTGATCCTGTGCGCGGCGCGCGCCGAGGTGCGCCAGCGCGTGCGCCGCGCGCCCGCCGCCGCCGCCTGGAGCGGTGCGCTGTCCGCCATGCAGTACTACGCCACCGTCAGCGCCGCCGACCGCGACCAGCTCGACGGTACGAATTACTTACTCTTGATTGCCAATAGTGGCAATTGTTTCTTTTAGATTTTTTTTGGGTACTGAAATAATATTTCAATGTAAACGCGACGGTTGCGAGTTGGATTTAGTTATCATTTGTTAACAAGAAAAAAGTTGGGTTAAATTCCAACACGCGATTTCTTGATAATCACGTCATTGAAAGAGTTTCTTAACGTTACATCTGAGCAATTAAAGTTACTTGTAAGAAAAAGTGAAGCCTCCAAAAGAATATGTGTCCCATTGAACGATTGTGCGCAGAGAACATCCAGTGGGTGTCGGTGGAGGAGATCGAGGAGCGCTGGCAGGGCGCGGAGCTGAGCGCGCTGCCCGACGTGCCGCGCCTCGTGGGCAGCGGGCACTCCGCCGGCGGGGTCATCGGCCGCACCGTGGGGCCCTCCGCCGACGCGGGCCTCGCGCAGGTACAGCTGCACTCAATATGTCGGTGCCGCGGGGCCGGTCGGTCCATGACCGCCCTATATACCTACTTCTGAGCAGCCATCAATGCTCATTTTATTCTCTGGGGACGATATACACTCGCCCTCCCGCCCGGTGTCGTTGTCAAGACCAATTGAGGTCAACAGCAATAATGTCCATTCTAGAAAATTAATTGTAAAGAAACATATTTAATAATAGTCGACTGCTACTTCCAGCTGCAACGCATAGTGTCGCGCTGCGCGTGTGAGTTCCACTACGTATCGCACGAGGAGAGCGAGGCGGGTGGCGGAGGCCTGGCCGGTGGGGCGGAGCCCTACGATTCCTTCACGCTAATGCACCACGACTTGGACGTCTGCACGAATTCCTTGCAGGTGCGTATACAGCATCGAACTTCAAATGAAATCACCTTAAGTAATTACCTAATAGAATCAGGCTTTACTTCACGGAAGTCCATCCTAACTAAGAAAGGAATTTATATGTAGCTACTTCCGCTATACTAGTAATAGTAATACTAGCGGAAGTAGCCATATATAAATTTCTTTCTTACTAAAGTAATAAAATAATATATGCTTATAAAGAGTATAATTGTATACACGGTGTCAGTACGCGATGCTGCTGGACGTGGTGAACAACGTGGTGCTGCACGTGGAGCCGGAGCGGCGGCGCACGCTGGAGCGGCGCGCGCGCATGCGCTTCCAGCTGCAGCTGCACCGCGACACCGACCCCAGGCACCTCATACACAAGCTGCAGACGCAGGTGACTTGTGAAATACTTTATGTATTTTTTTAGCTTTACACTTTATTCCGCATATTGCAGTAGGCAGGCAGAGGAAACTGCAGGGGTCGTGGGAACCTAGTGTTAAGATACTCTGTTGCTAAGTCCCTGCTTTCTCCGTCTCCGCTTTCCGCCTTTTTCGAGGCATTGCGTGTTGAGTGGCGGAATTCTACTTTCAGAGTGAAGAAAATGAAAATAGAAAAATCCATCTTCTCCGAGTAGGTATCGAACCCTCAAACCGTCGCTTTTGCATGTATACGCTTACACCTCTGCGCCCCGGTGGTCTTCTTTACTTCACTTTTGGTATTTTATTTATATATACAATAAATATTTAATTTTTAATTACCTTATAGTGAACGAAATAAAACATAAAATTCGGTACTTAATCTTACTGGTAGGCCACAGACGAGAATACTTTAACACAAGCAGATGTCAAGCCAAATAGACTTAATAATCACTTGCAATTAATAAAAACTCCAAACCAATGACATGCTTAACGGTTGGTGAGTTTCTGTCTCGGGGACTGCAAACTACAAGTGTGTTCGAGAAAAATCAAATGTCTTAAGCAAGTAAAAGAAAATAGTAATTGCAAAAAATTTTTTAGTAGATGTAGTAAAATAATTTGCAATAATTTTTGTTTCTGGTATATATGAATAAAAAATAAATAACATTCTGATAAAAAAAAGCCAAAAGTCTCTCCCCGGCGGGGAATCGGACCCCGGTCTCCCGCGTGACAGGCGGGGATACTTACCACTATACTACCGAGGATGTGATTGCTAACACCAAATAATTTATCATATTAAGAGATGTATGTAAATATGACAGCGAGATAGCATTGACTTGTAAACAAGCGGAGGTCGGAGAGCTTGAACTCTACATGGAGTTTATAATTGTTTTTACATTTTATTTTAAAAAAATAGTAATCGATCAGATTAGTAAATATTTATTGCAATATAGACATTTACTAATCCGAGTTACAAGAATCACGATATAATTATGAAAAAAAGTAGGTATCTATTTTGTACTATACGATAATTAAGATATAAGCTATACATAAAAAAATACTAACGACATAAATACTAACCGAGGACCGTCGTAGCGTAGAGGCGTAAGCTTCTGCCTGTAAACACGACGGTTTGAGGGTTCGATTCCCACTCTGGGAAGATGGTTTTTTTTATTTTCATTTTCTTCGCGTTGGAAACTAGGCAAAGCGCCTCGATAAGTTCCGTCACTTAGCACGCAATTCCTTGAAACAGGCGGAAAGCGGGGACGGAGAAAGCAGGGACTAAGCAACGGAGTGTCTTAGCATAAGGTTCAAATGGTTCCTGCAGTTCCCCTTCAATATGAGGGATAAAACGTGAAGCTAAAAAAATACTAACTAAACGACGATGAATATTAATATTAATTATTAACATAGATAGTGTGTATCACATTTAGCATTCAATATATTTATTATGCGTATATATTATGACATTTTAAAATAATGTGTTTAAAATGTCATAGTATACACTCATTTTAGAATACAGTCGTTTTGATGAAGTAATAAACAACAATTAGTATTTTATATTTTGACGTCTATAAATATCAAATAAATTTATTAGCAGATTTTAAATAATAATGAAGATACACCTACAGATATAGCTAATATCAGTAAAGGAGAGGTTAGTGTCAAAACTCTCTGGTTTCATTTCTCGCGCAAATTAGTAATACTAGCTTTATTTTACAGAAGCAAAGCCATATAATTAAAGTAAATAAGGATTGAAATAGCTTTTCATCCACAATATCCCTATATATATTGTAGTATATTTACTTATTTACTGTTGTGGCGCAGAGGCGTAGCATCTGCCTGTAGACACGACGAGTTGTGGATTCGATTCCCACTCGGGGAAGATGGATTTTTTGTTTCTTTTTTCCTCGCCTTGGCAACTAGACAAGCGCGGCGTTGACTTTTGCCACTCAACACGCAATGCTTCGAAAGACAGATTGGAAAAAGGAGTGTCTTAACACTTGGTTTCTACCGTCTCTGTGGTTCTCTCCGCCTACCCCGCTAAAATAATAAGAAAAAACATGAAGCTAAAATTAATAAATAATAAATGTATTTGCTTTTATCATAGGTGAGGGAATCACTAGCGAGGTTACGGCGTCTGGAGAAAGAATATTACCTCAAGAATCGATCTATCAATGGAAACGACCCTATTGCGTTGGCGGAACTCAAGGCTTTAGACGACCAGGTAAGGGTTGGCTTTTTTGGCCATTTATTCAAATTATTGTCTTGAGTTTCAGTTACTTAAAGAATAATTTCAAACTATATGTTTTAAAACAAAGATTTATAAGATTATTTAAACATTTGATAATGATATTGTATTTTTTAAAGTAAATAAATAACTTTCATTTTTAAGTACATAGTTTCATATTAGTAAACTAACCCGCCTTCGGCCATGCCCGGTGGAACTACACGAGTATTCATTTAATAAACTGAATTGCGTTGATGTTTTTGCAACGCACTTAGTTACTCGTAAAATGTTATCATTATCGTGGTTTTCATAGGGATTTTGATTACTTTAAATTTAATATGATGTTTATACTTGATATTTGCAAGCGAGTGAATAAAAGAGTTATTGTTGGATGAAATATTTAATATTATTATATTTTATTTTACAAATGAACCGATCAAAATGAAAAGGACATTAAATATTACGGTAGGTTAATCATAACACAATGTTTAAACCAGTTAATGCGTTTCAGAAATCAAAATCCAAGAATCAATGTGTCCATAACACAATAATGGAGACATTCCTAAATGCCTCAAACATTAGTAGTACGTTTTTTATTATGTACTTAGCCTGCCTGCGAATGGATTGGGATTATAGATGAAACTATATTATGTGAAAAAATAAAGGAAATATAAAAATTTATTGCAAATGAAGATCAAAATTTATATTTTTTTTTGCAAGATTGCAAAGAATACAAAAATTGCATTGACTTGCAATGCTTGTCTCTACAATTAGTGATGATGCTTATATATACCTTTTAAATAAAACAAAATAAGTTTGTATGTATGTATTTAAAAATCGCGAAAATCAAAGATCTTATTATTATCATATCTCCACAATTTTCATATCTATATGACAATGGCTTCTATCATCATTGGCTTAAGCGTAAATACATTGGTTCCTAGTATATTAGCAAGAACTTCACAACGTATAGGTAAACGAGTGGGCGGCGTGTTCGCTGGTCGAGCTCATCGACCTACCATCGATTGCTTAAGGATAGATGCATTAATTCCTAGTATAATTTGTAAGAAGAAATCTGCCTGTAACGTAACAATTTCTAGGTTAGTTTCCCACTCGCGGAATATGGATTTTTCTATTTCCATTTTCTTCGCTCTGGCAACTAGACTAAGCACAGTGATGAGTTCTGCCACTCAACACACAATGTCTCGAAAAAGGCGGACAGTGGGAAGGAGAAAGAAACAGTTTGTCTTAACACTAGGTTCCAATGATTCCGGCGGTTCCCTCTGCCTACCCTGCCATGTGCGGGATAAAACGTGAAGCTATATAAGCAAGAACTTCACAACATACAGGTAAACGAGTGCAAGGAAGCAGCCTGGTCACTGGGCGAGGAGCTGGACGCGATGGTGCGCGCGTGGCGCGAGACGCGCGTGGCGGCGGACGCGGCGGACGCGCCGGCGCCGCGCGCGCTGCACGCGCCGCCGCACCGCTACAACGAGATCTGCTTCAAGTCCGCCCGCTGGCGCCTCACCGACGCCGACGGGCAGCTCGGGATTGCGGACCTTCTTCTTACTAACTTTTTGTAAGTATACAAACTGTTAAGTATTTCTTTGATATATGAATAAATTACTAGTTCGAGCCTAGTTGTAGTACTCGATAAACAGCGTATTAGTGAACACATATCGTGGTTTTCTTTAAAAACATAATTATCCTGTATCTGAATATCAAACTTAACATCAAAACACAAACATAATACTACTGTACTACACTTACAAACTTACCAGGGACGAAGAAAGCAGGAACTAAGCAACGGAGTGTCTCAACACTAGGTTCATATGGTTCCTGCAGTACTCTCTACCCCGCAATATGCGGGATAAAGCGTGAAGCTAAAAAAAACTTACCATTAGAACCATATAAAATTTAACTAAGAAAGGAATTTATATGTAGCTACTTCCGCTATGCAGTAGTAGTTATCGAATTAAGTGCAACGATGTCCTCGCTGATTAATACGCGTGTAGTAGGCAATGCGAAACACAACTACCACCGATCTACATATAAATTCCTTTTTTAGTTAATGATATTTGTATACATAGGTAGCAAGTAATTAATTATAAAATTGGCCAAATAATTATCTAATTTATTTATAATCAGTATAATTATTATAATATATTTATTATTACACTATTAATTAGATACACAAAGACGTCGCGGTCCGATGATTCAGTGGAGCATCAATTAGAAGTCGGCTACGTCCGCGTCACGAACCTGCTACCCAACGAGCCTTTCCCAGAAGTACGTACTATATAATTAATTAAATGTTAACTATTAATTATTGTGTATGTTTTAGTAAACTGACGTGTCTTACATTTAGAGCAAAACTAGTGCTAAGATATTCCATTGCATATTCTATAAATTTTGGAATATAGTGTTGGTTGGATCCGCCACTCGAACTCTGAGATTTGTAGTGGAAATGTTATTATCTAAATCTAAATGATCTCTCTCGAACTATCAACCATCACATTTAAAAATCTTGCTTTTCTCTTGCGCCATGACGGTGTTAATTAAAATTATGAATCGTATTTGTGTTAATATTTATATATGGTAGAGCAACTGTCATACTAACGCATAAAATTGTGTGAATAATTAAAATGACTATTTTATTAAACTTTTCATATCGTTGAACGAGTAATTTTGTGACGCCTTGCTTTACATTCTTGTTTACCACTTAATTTTATTTCATATACCTTTTGTACTATTAAGTCATCACTCTTTCTTTCTTTCTTTCTTACATCCCCAAAATACCTTAGTCTTTCGTCTCGTCTTCATTCTCACTGTGATATCCTCGCTCGCTCTATTCTGACAAAGACGTAACGTGTTGTATCGGCAGGTGCTGGCCCCGCAGGCGGCGTCGGGGCGCGCGCCGGTGGCCCGCCGCGCCGCGCTGCGCGTGTTCTGCCGCGACCGCCCGCCCGTGGGCGGCATCTCCGTCAAGGAGCACTTCGAGGTCAACATCGTGCCCATACGCATAGGTCAGGGCCATCATGATGATGCTAATGATGTATTAGTACTATAGAATAGATTTAATTTGTCATTTTAATAAATCGAAATATGTGAGATGTTTTTTAAATTTATGCATAAAATATATAAACAAATGAACGCAAGTTGAGTAATTGGGCATTTTTATCATTATCATTTTTTAAGTTTTGACATTTTATTCCTTTGTTCGACCTCATGAATTTCTACACACATGCCCTCGGGTAGCCCTCAGATTATGCCCTACAGAGAGATGATACTCATTGAAAAAGAACCTGATACTACCGTGGTTATAAATCCAAGGGAAATCCTCTTCACCTATATAAGACGCTGCAAATTCGCTGGTGTAAGCCACTATAGCACCTGTGCTAGTGGAATACCATCGTCTTCTGGAGCTCTTAGGTTTAATTGAGACCTCTCAACGTGAGGTCATGAGGAGGGTATTTTTTGCCAATCTTTTGAGACTATTTTAGTATGCTTAAAACGTTAATAAAATTAGATATGAAGCAAACATTGTCTCTATACTCTATTTCTTTTTACTAGGACTTACAAAGAAATTCTTCAATACCATGCTAAAGTTCTGCTTCCCCGAACGTGATCCTGATGCTATTGAAGAAGGCGAGGAAGAAGGTGAAAAGCCTGGCTCTAAGAAGATAAAAAAGAAACCCAAGGATTCGAATTCTAATTTTTATGTAAAAAGAGATAAAAAGGATAAAGATGATGTTGAGAAGATGAAGGTACTTATGTATTTGTTATTAGTTGTAATTTTTGTTTTCTTTTTTTCAAACTGTGTTATTTGAATTTTACTTTAGAAAATAATTTGAAATTGATTTTTATTTGAAATTATCTTACTATTTTAAATAATTTTACTCAAAATAAGAATGTAAGATTCATTACTTGTACGTCAAAAACATTACCACCAGTTCACTAAAGTTAATCGTTCAGGTCATAAATAAGGTAACCAAGGGATTACTTACTTACTTGTTAATAATACTAGTCTCTACACTTCTATCTCTAAATGCCTAGTATAATATTCCAATAAAAATCATAATCAGAGTGCTTTTTGTACAAACAATACTACGCTTTACACATAAATTACGTATTGTTGAACACGAAAATCTCCCCCAAACCCATCGGACTCGAACACATAATCCATGTACCCAGGAACGAGCGGAGAAGAACAAGCTGTTCATCTACATCAAGATCCCCGAGGTGCCGGTGCGCGTGTCCTACAAGG